>CM019695.1:9183143-9533143 GCA_009760885.1 Achatina immaculata | reverse complement strand
CTACTTAGAATTTTACTCTCTCTCTCATCTCATCTCTCATCCTTCCCGTGCCGCTAAAATTAACATATCATTGTAGTTCACCAAGATTTCCTGTCTTCGGCGAATTTTTCAATCTCATCAAGGGATGTTATACCCACTGAACTGGCCTCTCTTAACAATGTCCTCTTCAGAGTTTCACGTGCTCGACCTCTTTTTCTTCGGTCTGTTGTGTTCCACTTGATAGCTTGTTTGGGGATTGTGACTTCTCATCACATGAACGACATATGTTCATCTTCTTTTTCTGATCACCCATGAGACAGGTTGTTGTTTGCTCATCTGTCTTATCTCTGCGTTGTTCTTGAATTCGTTCCACTTTATACCGAGCATTTTCCTTAGGCATTTGTTTTCGAAAGAGTCTAAAGAATTTTACTACTAATAAAAAATCATAATTTACCGGGGTTAAAATGAAAACTAATCCTAAGATTACCAACACGGCACACCGGACGAGTCCATAAGTGTTCCGATCTCACCCTCAGAGCGGCGATCTCAGTGTAGTGCACATGCTCCGTAGCACCGCCGAGAATCCTGACGACTGGAGGTGGCGGGTGGAATTCGAACCAACACCCCCGAAGTCCATAAAATGACCCGAGAAACCTCGTGTCTATCGATTCGACCAGTCGTACCAAGTGTTGCTACTTCCAAGTGTTGCTACTTGTATTCTGCAACACGAGACTCAATCATCACAGTTCTGGTGTCGGCTGGATCCAAACTCGTTCCATCTTAAACGGTATTACTGTTGTTGGATCTTAACTCTTTTGTTATATAAGGTGCTAGTGTTGTTGGACTCTTACCGCTCTTTTGCTGCACAGTAACTGTCAGGCTGTTTAATCCCAATTAGCTATCCTTTTTTTCTTGGAAAGGGGGGGGGTTTGATAGTAACTATGCTTGTTTTGTTGAATCGCAACTGTAGTTGTTGTATCTTGTTGTCCTATTTGTTTTTATAGCTACATGATTAGGCATTCAGCTCTTCTAGAGTATTAGACATTTAAGACTTCTATGGGATCTGCTATTCAGCTCTTCTACAGGATCGGATATTTAGCTCTTCTACAAGATCGGATATTTAGTTATTCCACATGATTAGATATTCAGCTCTTCTACAGGGTCGGATATTCAGCTCTTCTACAGGGTCGGATATTCAGCCTTCTACAGGGTCGGATATTCAGCTCTTCTACAGGGTCGGATATTCAGCTCTTCTACAGGGTCGGATATTCAGCTCTTCTACAGGGTCGGATATTCAGCCTTCTACAGGGTCGGATATTCAGCTCTTCTACAGGGTCGGATATTCAGCTCTTCTACAGGGTCGGATATTCAGCTCTTCTACAGGGTCGGATATTCAGCTCTTCTACATGGTCGGATATTCAGCTCTTCTACAGGGTCGGATATTCAGCTCTTCTACAGGGTCGGATATTCCACTCCAGCCCCCCCCCCCCCCTTTCCCCATTAAAAAAAAAATTCTCTTTAACTTCTTTTTTTTTTTAAAATCTAAGAACAGTTTAAGATGAACGTCATGCAACCTGCCGTTTGGTTGGCTTGCCAATTATCTGGGAGCTGTGTATCACGTTATCTGATCTCTACTTTCAACCATGCTTGCAAGCTTTGCCTCATCTAACGGAGACATCCACCAGTACAGCACACTTACATATACATAACACATTTTTATTGACAACTACCACAAACCACAGTACCTTCACTGGGGCGACCCTTCACATTTTCTGTAATCGATCTATTTTTTCCCCCTCCCCTCTTCGTTTTCGAAATGAATGGCATTTAATCTTTTTCATGCAAATATCAAAAGCCATTTGTTTTGGTGTTAACAGCGAAATCTTCATATTGCATTCTTGTTTTAGTTTTGCTGGAGTTGGATGTTTTTTCGTTTTTTTTCCTTCTCATTCCCGGCCCCCCCCCCCCCCCACGTATTTTGTCGAGTCACTCTCTCTTCTCTCTCTCTCTCTCTCTCTCTCTCTGAGTCTCTCTTACTCTGTGTCTCTTTGTCTGTCTCTCTCTGTCCGGTTTTTATTTTCCGAGCAGGAACATCCTGCAGTTTTCGTCTTCAATAATGCATGTGGCACAAAAGCGTATTCTCTGCCGGATTGCTTTTTTTTTCTGTGTTCTCTCGGTCCGCCATTCTTAAGCTGGAGGCAGGTGGCTCTCACAAGGATTCCCCTCCCCAAAAGTAAGGATTTTTGTTTTCGTATAGGAAAAGAATGTTCGTACAACGATGTTCTTCTTCTTCTTCTGTCACCCTGGATCTGCCATCTGGTGTTCCTCGCAGTCGATATGCAGCAGAATTCGAATAGTTGAAAAAGAAGATTGTTAGGACAGTATCAAAGTGAAGAATGCAGTTATTGCTAAGACAGAGAAATAGAAAATATATTAGACCTGGTTAGCGGGGTAGGGATATCCCCTATCAAAGGAGAAGTAAGACGCCTCCTTACCTCCGTTAGTCTACGGGACACCCTTGGGCAAGGTGGAGTACCCGTATAGCCCCCCGATCAGGGTGACGTGAAGCCATGGGAGCAGGTGGTGGATGGAATGGGAGAGCAGCTGACAGATAATGTTGGTCATGGTCACCTATTCTATGATGGTAGGCAGATGATCTCAATGTAGGGACAATGGCTACGATCACTGACTAGTACAGTCACTGCCCGGAAGGAAAGCAATGGTAAACTACCTTCTGGAAACATACCAAGAAACCCAAGCAGCAATCATGGAAAGTCAAATAGGAAAAAGATCTGGTGGTGAGTCCCCCAGGCCAGATAGATCTAATTTTAACACTGGGGAAGAGTGTGAGGCAGAGGTCGGTACTAGTAATTGTGATGACGGACAAAATCCTGACGGTGTTACCAAGGAAAACCCCTGTATCAAACTAAAAAGAAAAATAAGAGTAGGAACATGGAATGTAAGAAGTATGTATGAGGGAAAATATCAAGTAATAAGTGACGAGATGAAAAGAACGCGGATACACATTTTGGGAATCTGCGAACATCGATGGAAAGGATCAGGACACTTTAAGAGCGAGAATGATAATATATTTATATATTCTGGCGGAGAAGTAGGAGGAAAGAATGGAGTGGCTTTTTATTTGGACAAATCAACATCAAAAGCATTACTAGGCTACAATCCAGTAAGTGATAGAATCCTAACAATCAGACTTAAGGGCATTCCTAGAAATGTAACAGTCATCCAGGTATATGCACCTACATCAGCAGCAGAAGAAGATGAAGTAGAACATTTTTATAACACACTGCAGACGACAATGGACCAGGTACGGAAAAATGATATTGTATTTATAATGGGTGATTTTAATGCAAAAATTGGTACAGAAAGAGCAGAAGATGAAGGACAAGTTGTAGGGAAATTTAGCATAGGACACAGAAATGAGGCAGGTGACAATCTAATGGCGTTTTGTATGGAAAATGAGCTAATGATCGCTAACACACTTTTTAAACAACAAGAAGACTTTACACATGGACATCACCTGATGGGAAAACCAGGAATCAAATAGATTACATTTTAGTGCAGAGAAGGTGGAGGTCAAGCATAACATCAGCAAAAACTTTACCAAGTGCTTATTGTGACACGGACCATGAGTTATTAATAGCAGACATGAAGATAAAGCTAAAAAAGATAGTTATGGGATCAAGACCACTCCGCTTTGACCTTACAAATATACCAGAACAATACGGTATAGAAGTGAAGAACCGTTTCGAAATCCTGATGGCTGTACAGGAAGAGATGACACCAGATGAATTGGCTACGCAGGCCAAAGATATCTTAGTAACAACAGCTAAAGACATGGTTCCAGTAAAGAAAACACAAAAGAATAGATGGATCACAGCAGGTACACTAGAACTGATAAAACAATGTAGAGAAATGAAGACGCAATGGAGAGTGACAAACAAAAACAAAAGATAATATAAAACTTTAACAAAAGAAGTACGAAGAAACATAAGAAAAGACAAAAAACAATACATACAAGATTGTTGTGAAAGAATAGAAGAACATCAGAAGTGTGGAAGAGATAGTGAAATGTTTAAAGAAATGAAGACATTGACGAGAAATGTCACACCTAAGCTAAATGTAATTTGTGATGAGATGGGGAATACCCTGACAGAGACAGAGGAAATTCTGGAAAGATGGAAGGAATATTGCAAAAGAATGTATGAAACAACCGACTGTGGAAGCAGAAATCAACAGTGTGAATTATTATTGGAGGAGAAAGAACCCGAGCCGACAATGGAAGAAGTTTTATGGGCAATAAAGAGTCTGAAAAATGGTAAATCACCAGGATGTGATGAGATAACCGCTGAATTTATTAAAGCAGGAGGAAAGGAGTGTGCAACAATCTATCATGCACTATGTAAAAAGATATGGCATTCAGGTATTTGGCCAAAAGAATGGAAAAGAACTGTATTCATACCACTGCCAAAAAAGGGTAACCTGAAATTATGCACCAACTACAGAACTGTTGCCCTGATTAGTCATGCCAGTAAAATTCTGTTAAAAATCATAATGGGTAGACTTCGAAAGAAAATAGAAGAAGAAGTCAATATGGTCCAAGCTGGCTTCAGGCAAGGAAGAGGATCAAGAGATCATATATTCAATATAAGATTAATAATAGAGAAATGCAGGGAGTTTAATGTGAATCTATATTTATCCTTTATAGACTACTCAAAGGCATTTGATTGTGTACAACACCAGAAACTTTGGGAAATAATGGAAAAAATGGGATTTCCAACACATTTGATACAATTAACATCACTGCTGTATTTAGACCAACAAGCAGCAGTAAGAATAAATGGTGAAACAACAACTTGGTTTGACATAAAACAAGGGGTCCGTCAGGGGTGCATATTGTCACCCTACTTATTTAACTTGTATACTGAAAATATAATGAGGAATGTTAGAGAAGATGTAGACAAAGAATATTACGATGCCATAACAGTTGGAGGTTATGAAATACCAGAGATCAGATATGCTGATGACACAGTATTGCTGTCCACAACACAAGAAGGAATGGAAAAACTAATTATGTCAGTCCGCAAGAACAGCGAAGAGCAGAACCTCTATCTTAATGCAAAGAAAACTAAAGTGATGACAACTGACAAAACAGACAAGGCAACTGAAATATGTATCAGTGGGGAAAAACTGGAAGAAGTGGAGAGTTTTGAATATCTTGGATCACTACTAACTAATAATGGAGATACAATGCGGGAAATTAAAAGGAGGACATCTATTGCTCTTCAGAAAGTAAAACAAATAAAGAATCTGTGGAGAGGAGCAGACAGAACCACAAAAATAAGATTTTTAAGGGCATGCATCTTTCCCATCGCAACATATGCCTGTGAGACCTGGACACTTAACAAAACAGCTGAGAAGCACATAAATGCCTTTGAATGTAAATGCTATAGAAGAGTTCTCCAAATATCGTGGACACAAAAAAGAACAAATATATCTATACTACAAGAGCTTAATATTGAAGAAGGCTGGCTAGTAAAGAGGATTAAAGAGAGAAAACTTAAATATTTTGGCCACATTAAACGTCATGATACTTTAGAGAGGACCGTATTGGAAGGATACATGGTGGGAAAAAGAAAAAGAGGAAGACCGAAACGAAGATGGCTGCAGGACATCGTTGATGATCTGGAAATGGATGCAGCAGCAGCAGGCCATCTTGCTCACAACCGAGAGGCCTACAGGAGTGCTGTTTGGGAGGCAAAGTTCCGCAAGGGACAAGCAAAGGAATGAATGAATGATAATTAGACCGAAACAGAACATATATGAGACCGAGAGTAAGAAACACACACACACACACACACACACACAGAGAGAGAGAGAGAGAGAGCGTGTGTGCATGTGTGTGTGTGTGTCTGTAAAAGAAAATGAAATCTCTGTTTCTGTTTCTCAGTCTCTCTCTACAGCAGCGGTTCTCAACATCCAAGACCAGAGGCCCTAACTTAGATGTTCTGTTTTCCAGTCGGGAACTGGTGTAGTATTTGGACCAGAGGTACCCTAACTTTTTAGACCGAAAAACCCCTTTAATCAGACAAAAATACATGCTGGAGCCCTCATGACATTTATTGCACTGATATTATGAATATTCCACACACACACACACACAAACAGTGCATGCGCTGTTGTTGTATCTGCTACCATGCAATAATGCAATCCATTAATTATGTAACAAACGTAAAACTTTACATGTTCCGGTTGTGACTTTGGGCAAATATTCTTTATTTTGTTGAAAAAAAAATAATCCTAATTACTGAAGCTGTTCCTTATTTACATGGAGAAAAAAACTGATAATCCTAATTACTGAAGCTGTTCTTTATTTAGACGGGAAAAAAATGACAATCCTAATTACTGATGCTGCTTTATAGTTTGAAAAGCAAATAAGAATTTTTTTAAATTTGCCCCCCACAAAGCCTGAAGGAGAGACAACTAGACCGGGGCCCAGGGGATCCGCGGAGCACATTCTTGATTAAGGCAGCTGGTTTTTTTTTTCGTGAGAAAGGCATGAACCGTGCCACGAACTCCCAGTCAATCTATCAGGAGGACACCTTACACTCGTACAAAGAGAACCAACGCCACCTCCCCGACGCCCTCATCTCCCTTCCTCCAACCCCAACACAACAGCCCCAGTCGTTTAATAAACGTTAAGTTTCGTGTAATAATCTTAATACAACGTAAAAAAATTTGCGCCATTTGTTATTCCAGGATGACCCAATATTTGATCAAACCCTGGGGAACCGTCTCGGTCAACATGATGCTCTTTGATGGGAACTGGAGCTACACTGAGAAATATGACTGCTCCACGCCGAACCAGCTCAAGCAAGGAAGCTGGGATAGAAGTAATGGGCGCTGAACAATATTGGGACTGGAATCTAGAACAAAAAAAAAAAGACCCACCTTCAAAGCGCAATGTTCCATAAAATGGGAGGAAGTGAATGCTCTGGTCCTGTGTTGACTTTAAAGGAGAGCAGTCATGAAGGAGTACTCGGTCAACTGTGATCAACTGTGGCGCGTGTAATATGTGGGAATGAGCGTGTGCATGTACAATAATTTGTGAGGAAAGAAGACGACTGTAACATGTGGGAATGGGAGTGTACATGTACAACATCACAGAGGAAAGGGCCCGTGCGTAATGTGTGGAAATGGGAGGCTATATGTATAGTGTTCGAGAGGAAAAGAGACGTGTTTAATGTGCGGGAGATTAAATGAAGAAGATGTGTGTAATGTGTGGGAATGGGAGCCTACATGTACAGTATCTGAGAGGAAAGGAGATGTGTGTAATGTGTGGGAATGGGAGCCTACATGTACAGTATCTGAGAGGAAAGGAGATGTGTGTAATGTGTGGGAATGGGAGCCTACATGTACAGTATCTGAGAGGAAAGAAGATGTGTGTAATGTGTGCGAATGACTGTGTACATGTACAATATCTGAAAGGACAGAAGACGTGTGTAACGTAAGGGAATGACTGCGTACATGTACAATATTTGAAAGGGAAAAAGGCGTGTGTAATGTGTGGGAATGAATGTGTACACGCACAATATCTGAAAGGGCCAGAAGACGTGTGTAGTATGTGGGAATGGGTGTGTACATGTACAGTATCCGAGAGGACAGAAGACACTGGGCGCTCGGTCTGAAACCTTTTCTACAAGCACTAGTCACTTGCTCTACACCAACGAGCTTATGACACGCAGTCAGCCACAGGTAATGAGGAAACTTTTTGACCAGTTCCTCTTCCTTTCTTCCATGTCCCTAAAAAAAAAAAAACGCACTAAAATATTATTTTATCTTTCCGCAACAAAATATACGACCGTCTTGGTTCCCAACATCGTTTTGAAGATCTTGTAGCAGAGAGAATATGACACGGAAGAGAGAGCATGTGAACCAGCAAGTACAAGCTTGCTTCTCAAAAAGATCCACTTCCTTAGGGAATGCATTAAAACACCACCCCGAATGTAAGACACTGGTTTCTTTTCCCCTCTTCCTGTTTTGTTAATTTCACACTTCTCTCTTGCCCGCAAAACTTGACCTATATTCAGGATCTCGTAGTGTCACTGTAGACTTACCATTTTGCATTCGCTATCAGGAAGATGCAAGGAAGAAGTCTCTTCATCAGTGCTTCTCAACCTTTTCTTAGCTGTGGACCTGAAGAGGACCCGTGGACTCCCTCATTAAAAATAAAACAATAAACAGAAGCAAGATTAATGCTAAAAATTTTTTTTCACTCCCTTTGCTAGTCCGTGGATCCCTTTAAAAAAAAATACACCGATCATCTGGAGGTTCACAGACTCCCCACGAGTTAAGAACCATTCCTCTAGATTCTCGGAGTAATCTAGCGTTTCCTGATCTCTGGCGGTATCGTATTAGGTCTCAGGTTGACTTTACCGTGCCACAACTATGAAATAATGAGGCGCACATACACACTACATCTCTTGTGTCTGTTTTACTTGCACCTTACAGAACCTGGAAATTCTTAGCACTTCTCGATGTTCGTGGTGCGGACCATATCAAATTGAAGATTGTTTTATCTCAGAGAAGATTAGGAGAAACTGCAGAAATCAGAGGAAATGTCGGTGTTAAATAAGGAACGATAGGCAAAACATACAGGAGCAACTTAAAAACCTACTACTTCTACTACTACTACTACTACTACTACTACTAACAGTAGTAGTATTAGTAGTAGTAGTAGTAGTAATAGTAGAAGCAGTAGTACCAGTACTACTACTACTAGTACTAATAATAATAGTACCGCTACTGCTACTATCACTTCCACAACAACTGCTACTACTACTATTATTACTACTACTACTACTACTACTAACTGTTTCTACTACAATTATAACTACTACTATCACTATTAACACTATTATTATTCTGTTTCTACTCCTACTACTACTACTACTACTACTACTACTACTACTACTACTACTATCACTATTAACACTATTATTATTCTGTTTCTACTACTCCTACTACTACTACTACTACTACTCCTACTACTACTACTACTCCTACTACTACTACTATTCCTACTACTACTACTACTACTACTCCTACTACTCCTACTCCTACTACTACTCCTACTACTACTACTATTACTACTACTACTACCTCCTTCTACTATAACTACTACTCAGTGCGGGTACCCGTCTATTTTGTGCCCTAGACAAAACTACCTAGTCTCTACAGATCTGGGCTCTAAGATGCTGCACAACTGTCCTAATGATAGTACATTGCGTGAGAATGTCTCCACCACACAATGTCTCTGTCACATGATGCCTCTGCCACACAATGCCTCCACCACACAATGTCTCCACCAGACAATGCCTCTACCACACAATGTCTCCACCAGACAATGCCTCTACCACACAATGTCTCCATCGCACAATGTCTCTACCACACTAAAACTGTTCAGCAGCTTCATAAGTCTAAATAGCAGTAATAATAATCATCTTTCACTAAGAGAATCTTCTTGTAAGTTTTTTAAAATTACTTTTTAAAGCAAATTATGAACACACTCAGTGTAATATTACTGCTCCTTCGTGGCATATACCAGCTGTTCCCAAACTGTACACCGTGGACCACAAATAGCCCGCGAGGAATTATCAGGTGGCCCGCGGCTGTGTTATCGATTTGGTATTACACGCCATTTAGTGCATAAAAAAGCTATTAAGGTTTTATGATATTGCGATATTATATCTTCTTCTTCTTCTTCTTCGCTCTCCCTAGAACTTCCAGGTGGTGTTCTTTGCACGCCGATGTGAAGCAGTTAGTGCACAGCGTCGTTTCGGCTTGGAGGCGAGTTATGGCCAGTTTTTGTTAACTAGTTCCTGGATGGAGATTATAAAAAAAACATAGGCAGTGAGCAATGTTTCTTTACAGACTCCACCACCACGGCCACCTCTGTCTCGTTAGCCAGGCTAGGCCTGTTACTGAGGGTCCCAACGGAGATGTGGGACAGGGTCTTAGTCAGATGTGGTTTGCTGACCCTGCCGCTAGTTTGTCAGCTATGGATCGCTGATTGCCAAATCTTTCATATAAGACAGAGGTCTGTAAATTATATGTTGTTGAAAAAGTGAGGACATCTATTGCTCTTCAGAAAGTAAAACAAATAAAGAATCTGTGGAGAGGAGCAGACAGAACCACAAAAATAAGATTTTTAAGGGCATGCATCTTTCCCATCGCAACATATGCCTGTGAGACCTGGACACTTAACAAAACAGCTGAGAAGCACATAAATGCCTTTGAATGTAAATGCTATAGAAGAGTTCTCCAAATATCGTGGACACAAAAACGAACAAATATATCTATACTGCAAGAGCTTAATATTGATGAAGGCTGGCTAGTAAAGAGGATTAAAGAGAGAAAACTTAAATATTTTGGCCACATTAAACGTCATGATAATTTAGAGAAGACCATATTGGAGGGATACATAATGGGAAAAAGAAAGAGAGGAAGACCGAAACGAAGATGGCTGCAAGACATCGTTGATGATCTGGAAATGGATGCAGCAGCAGCAGGCCATCTTGCTCACAACCGAGAGGCCTACAGGAGTGCTGTTTGGGAGGCAAAGTTCCGCAAGGGACATGCAAAGGAATGAATGAATGAAAAAGTGATTCTTGGGTGTTAATAGTTTGGGAGACCACGGGCTCATACTAAATCTCTCTCTCTCTCTCTCTCTCTCTCTCTCTCTCTCTCTCTCTGATCCATGCCAATCAGGAGTTGATCATCTCTGATTTCCCGAACAATCCACCCTTTGCTCTTTTCTATAAGACGTGTGTGTGCTCCATGCAACTCTTTTAGTCCGTCAACCGTCTTGCTTCTTTGTCTTCATATGTCCCTCCAGTTTTCCTGTTGTCACAAGGTGTTCCAGTTTGCCTCTTCCCAGAACATGGTCCTACAAATCTAGATTGTCGTGTTCTGGGCTTTTGTCAAGAGTTTCTCGGGCTTTTTTTTCTTTTTTTTTTTTGCACAGCCTTACATAGAACCTCTTCATTTGGCCACGAAGGTTGCCGAAGGTATTCCCCTCATCCATCTTCGGAACCACATCTCCGCTGCTTTCTTATAGATTCTGAGTGCCATTGTCCATGCTACGCATCCAGATAACACCAAGGGTTCGATGCAGCACTGAATAGCTCTCTTTTAGTATTCATCGACTGAGTTTTATTGCATAGTACTTTTTTTTTTCATTTTCATAAGTGCTGACCTGGCCTGTGGTATTTTGCTCTTTATTTCGGTTTCGCGTCTTCCGCCCTGTGTCATTCATTCATTCATTTATTTGCATGTCACTTGCGGAACTTTGCCTCCCTAACAGCACTCTCTGTAGGCCTCTCAGTTGTGAGCAAGATGGCCTGCTGCTGATGCATCCATTTGCAGATCATCAACTGTGTTATTAGTGTTCCTAAATACTAGAGTTTACTGAAAGTATACACCGCACCAACTTATTTATTTAAACATCTTTATCTAGTGCGCAGCGGGTAACAGTACCCCCCCAACATGGCAGGCGTTACAATCCTGTCGTAACCGCGACCCGCCTTTTGTCGGCTAGTTACCGGCCAACTCAACCTACTCATCTGCTGAATTCTCGACTGACTTAAGTGGCAGCGATGTGTGAACAGGATATACTCCGGGTGAGTGTGTGTTAGCCTGGAACCGTATCCGTGGGCGGTTTCGGGTTTCGCCGGGTCTGGTCACATGTGTCAACACTTGACTGTATTAATAATCACAAATGTCGACCATAAAACCTGCCTGTTCGACTTTGTTTATTATCCTTGTGGTACTTCCTCTTGGGAGAGGAGGGGAAGGGAGGGGATGGGGTTCATTTTCCACCAGAGTCGAATCCTGGGAGACTCTTGAGAATATCGTTCTCTTCTTAAACAAACACTGGGAGTACTCTTGTTTACTTATTTTTGTTTTTGATGTATATAACTGCTGCTGTTGCTACTACTACTACTACTACTACTACTACTACTACTACTACTACTACTACTACTACTACAATTAATACTGCAATTTTTACTACTACTACTACTACTAATAATAATAATAATAATAATACAACTTTTGCTACAATTAATACTACAACTTTTATTACTACTACTATTATTACTACTACTACTACTATTACAACTACTACTACTACTATTAATACTACTACAACTTTTATTACTACCACTATTACTGCCACCACCACCACCACTACTGCTACTACTAAAACAACTACAACTACTGCTCCCATACTACCACTACTACTACATTTACCACTACAATTACTACTTCTACTACTACTACTACTACTGCTACAACTACTAACTGTTATTACTACAACTACTACTGTTACTATTGCTACTACTACTACTACTACTATCATTACCACTACAATTACCACTACTACAATTACTACTACAACTACTAACTATTATTACTACAATTACTACTGTTACAATTATTATTACAACAACTACTACTACTAGAAAAATAATATCACAACTACTAAATCTATAACAACAATAACTACTACTACAACTACTACTTCAATTGCCACAACTACTACTACTAATATTACTACTACTATCGTTACTACTACTACTACTACTCCTCCTACTACTACTACTACTACTTCTACAAATTACACTAATATTACTACTATTGCTACTATTACTACTACTACTACTACTACTACTACTACTACTACTACTACTACTACTACTACTACTACTGCTGCTGCTACTACTACTACTACTACTACTACAAAAACAAACGATACTAATATTACTACTACTATTGCTACTACTACTATTACTACTACTAATACTATTACTACTGCTATTACTACTACTACTACTACTACTACTACTACTACTACTACTACTAATTTTAATACAAAATTAAAATTACAGTAAGTGTACGGCCTTACAGAAATGACATCTGTTCGGCGACGGTGAAACACAGGCAATACTGCTCTATCATCAACCTTAATTCAGTAAACCGAATGGAACATTCAGCAAACGAGTACGTATACAACTTGCGGAGAAAGATCTGCACATTGCACTCTCTACAGCTGTTATCAAGATCACGAAGTGGAGAGTTAACGCCTGTCGCCGACTTCCACTTGGTCATGAGTTACCTCTCTTTGCTGGAGCAACAAAACATGTTAAATCAAGTCGCATTCGAAGGATTTGGTTCTTTGACTAGTCTTATCTACGAAGGTCATATCGAAAGTACCATTTTTTAAAATCAAAATTTATAGATAGAGAAAATATAACTGTATCACCTTAAACTGCATCCTTTTCTTCACTTTTCAACATAATCTCCATTTCTCTGTACACATTTTACCCCATCGCTCTGCAAGTTTGAAAATACTTCAACAGTAGAATTCTGTTCCAGCTGACCGACGGCACAGATGCACTGCTTTCTGGACCTTCCCTCATATGAGACCCAGCTGGCACAAACTTTTCTATAGCCTAGGGTTTTAATTATTTCCTGTGCTGCATTGTGCCCTATTATTTACAGCGATTCCGGAAACTGTGGCACGTCTGTTTTCTTCAATGATGTCGTCAACCCTTTCCACGTTGCGTTCAGTGGAGGCAGTTCGAGGGTGACCGCTGCGAGACATATTTTGGATGCTCATGTTTCCATCTTTGAAATGTTTCACCCACCTCCTAACACTGCTAGCACCCATACACACAACTCCGAACGCAATTTTAAATCTTTAGTGAACTTCAGCAGCAGGGATTTCCTCTTAAACGAGGAACTCAATAACAGCACGTTGACTAAACGAAACTTCAGCACCCGCCATTTTGTTTATGCTCCGCGTGGTCACGTGACACACGATGGTGACGTCATGTGACCTCTACATGAAGTGCAAAGTATGCAGTTTAATGTGATACATTTATATTTTCTCTATCTATAAATTCTGATTTAAAAAAAACATTTTTGCTCACGACTTTCGTTATGACCCTCGTATATTTCTCTGACTTCAATGAGTATAGTTTGAACTTTTCCCACCACCTATAAGTATCTTACACTAGTCTCTTATTATACAGTTTATGCGTTTCCTGTTTTCTATGGTGCTTGTTGGCTGACCATCTCAAAAGTGACTGACTGATTGATTGATTGATTGATCTTTATTTCCAAAGGGTTGAGAAATGGGCACGCAGGCCCGTCTGACATTCTGCCCCTTTTATCATACAACTTTCTCTCTGTTCCAGACATTCTACAAAGTCAGACGGCTAAAATCTCTCTGACTTCGTGTGAGAAACAGACTGGGTTCTTTCGTGGCTGACGTCCAAGGGTAAGTATTTTGGAAACATCAGGTTAAAAAAAAAAAAGGTAAACCTCGTTTCCATGCCATTAAGACATAATGGGGGGATACGGTGTTAGGCCCGTATTTCCAAGACCTTCGGCACATGAAAGTCTGATGTGGTCAGTATCATGCCTGGCAGGTATTTACCTTCCAAGACTTCCCTGGTACCCACATCTGGAGGCTGGGTGGGCCCTCGGGGTCCTTACTGGTGTGGTGGTATCAGAAAAAAAAAATCCTTACTGCCGGGACTTGAACCCAATACCACCGCTGGTTAAAAATCAAACAGCAACTTTCCAAACTGTCTGAAGTTGATAAGAGAAGGAAGTCTCCCCATCTAGCTCCGCTACACCCAGAGATCCCTTCCACTGGCTTATGTACCACTGGTGGCACACCTCCCACCGCTACTGATAATACACGGCTCTAGTAACTCCCTGACCGAAATAAGCCTAAAACAGCAATTATCTACCCTCCCAGAAATCTTCACCGCAAAGTCAAAAAGAATCAGCACAAAAGGAACACGTAACAAGTTGTCAGCCCTTGACAAGTATAGTTTCTTTATATCCATGAACCAGGAGAGGGGAAAAAAAAGGCTGAAACTATATACCCCTGTCCCTGCAAATTATACGCATATTTTTTTATGTTGACCTATAAATGGCGTTGAGCTCCCCCTCCCCTTCACCTGCTACCTACGTTGTCAAGCAATACATCACAATATTAAAATTTAATATCAGCGATCGTTATCTGGTGGAGGAACACCAGCAGCCAACGACGTGGGATGAAGACCCGGGTTGACAGTTGGCTTTAGGCGTTGTACACACAAGTAATCCTTTCCAAACATAACTCGCTCAAGGCGTGGACCATGGCAGCTTATGTTAAGTACGTTGGGGGTGGGGGGAATAGGAATTTGGGGGTGGGGGTGGGGTGGGGGAGATGACTTCTGGCTAGGAGAGATAATGTATTTAGGAAATATTTAACAAATGTATGTATGGTGAGAGGAGGAGAGGAATAGGGAGAGAGAATGAAGAGTGACAGACAGACAGACAGACAGACAGACAGACAGACAGACAGAAAGCTATATGGAACTGTTACAACAAAAAAGGTGAAGAATTGGGTTAGGCATTGGGAATTGGGTCTGACATACTGACATTGCTTTCTCACACACTCGCTCAAACTCAGTTATTCCAATGTCAGTTTAGTACTCATATTACAAACGTATAAAACATAACAATACTAAATATGAATAGACGACTATTACATGTAAGAAAGAGAGAGAGAGAGAGAGAGAGTAGAAGAAATATGGCGAGAGGCAGTGAGTTAAACAAAGACAGAAAGTGTTAGTTCGAGTTAGAGGTGAGAGTGAGTGTGTGTATGTGTGTGAGAGAGAGAGAGAGAGAGAGAGAGAGGCAGTGAGTTAAACAAAAATAGGAAGTGTGTATGTGTGTGTGAGAGAGAGAGAGAGAGAGAGAGGCAGTGAGTTAAACAAAAATAGGAAGTGTGTACGAGAGTTAGAAGAGAGAGAGAGAGAGAGGAAGTGAAAGAAAAGAATCCCACGACAAGAGAGAGAAGTGAAAGAAAGAGTGCCATGACAGTAGAGAGACAAAGTGAAAGTAAGAGTGCCATGACGGTAGAAAGAGAAAGTGAAAGAAAAATTACCATGACAAGCAAGAGAGAGGGAGGAGAGATAGAGAGAGAGAGAAAGTGAAAAAAGGTTGTCATGACAGGAAAGAGAGAAAGTGAAAGAAAGATTACCATGACAAGAGAGAGAGAGAGAGAGAGAGAGAGAGAGAGAGAAAGTTAAAAAAGATTGCCATGACAGGAGAGAGAGAAAGTCTTCTTCTTCTTCGTTCGCTTCTACCACCAAGATCGCCCCGTGATCCTACTGAATTTACTCCTGTGGTCCCCAAGAGGACCACATGAGGTTCAAAGTATTGCAGGGCCTAGGCCTATATTCTCGGTGGGTCGCAGAAGCGGGATTGCGTGACACCGTGGTTTTCGTTGCACCAGTAGAGAGAGAGAGAGAGAGAGAGAGAGTGAAATAATGAGTGCCATGACAGTAGAGAGAGAAAGTGAAAGAAAGATTACCATGAAGAGAGAGAGAGACAGAGACAGAGAAAGAGGTAGGAGGTGAGATTACTAATAACAGCAATATTTATCAAATTTTCACCGACAACTTACTGTTAACAGAAAGATTTATAAACTGTTACATCAGAACTTAACTGTTGACACCAAAGATTTTATAAGAAACGTGAACTGAGATTCTCTAATTATCAACGTGCTCCTATTCTTCAAAACGAACCCAGTGTTATGTATGCAAGTGCTCCTCCAACTAATTTTCTTGCTGTATACAGCCCGTAAACAAAACATCACGGACCAAGATTATAGAAGCGAATATTTTATCACAGGTAGCGATGCAGGCAATTTGCCTGAGCCACACTGTCTAGTTTGACAGTGGAGCGCACTTTTTTCGGCCTGAAAACAGCTGTGGATACCCACATTAAAAACAAAGCAACAAACAGAACCCAGACAGTGCTAAGGAAAAGGCTACCCCAGTGCTACGTGGAGCACAGTTCTGATCTACAAGTGAAGCCTGGATAGTTACTAAAGTGATCCTGCAACGTCTGGAAGTCACGGACATGAGCTTTCTTAGAAGAAGGTTAAAAATACCGTGGACGGCAAGAAAATAACGTAAAGAAATTTTGAGAAAGACCTGTTCGAAAAGACGAATGATTACACCAGCCAGAAAGAGACAGTCTAAATTTATAGGACACGCCATGAGAAAAGGTAAACTAGAACACGGTGTGAAAACAGGAAAGTTAGAGGGGAAAAGAGGCCGAGGTAGACCAAGAGAGAAAATCCTGGATGGATTGGCAAGATGGCATGGAAAGAGGACACCAGAACAGCTCAAAGAGGCAACACAGAACAGAGAGTTGTGGAGAGTTATGACCGCCATCGAAAGTAGGCGCAGTACTTAGACAGACAGACAGACAGACAGACAGACAGACAGATAGACAGACAGACAGAGATGGATTTATGGATTTTTTTTTTTTGTTTTCTGAATGCCGCCAATGCATTTTCTGCTCTGTGGGCCCCCAAAAATCCTTCCATGGATCCCCTAAGAGTTTTTTGGGGCCTCAAGTTTAGAACCACGGCTCTAAAGGGCACACACTTTAACTTTCATGCCCGAATTCTGAGGTTGTTTGGAACATTTGGCTAATATTTGTGATGTAAAAAAAAGAGTTTGCTAAAACCACACGTGGGTACTAGGAACATTGCCTGGGATTTGAGGTAGCAAAGTGTGTGCTTTGGACTGTGCTTTGTTCAGTGTGAATTTTAAACAAGGTAAGCTCTTTATTTTGTTTCAGGACTTAGGATTCAGGACACACGGACGGGGGAATCAGAGCTGGCCAAGACCCTATACTACCCTCCCTTCGTGCTACTAGCAGCAAGCGGATGCCATCATCTGACCTGGAAAACGGAGATAAGGAGGGTCTCTATTGTCCACGTGGTGGTGGTGGTGGTGAAGTTTACCAGAATGCTCGCATTTTTTCTGCCTCTACTCCCAGGGCTCATGGTGACTCTCACTCCCAATCCGACACGATGCTTATAATTTCAATATCTTCACGGCGTCGGCCGCTAAGAACATACAGCTCGCAGTTTCTGTGATATACAGCAACAACAACCACTGATTCAACATTTACCTCAATCGTATACAAACCCGGAAAGAAAAAAAAAATGTAACCTTTTTCTGAACTACATTTCACAATCATTCTTCGCTACATCAAGACCTACCCTGATTGTGACTAGCAATGTAACAAAAACAATCCCCCTCCCCCACCCCCCTCCACTACCTTTTCCCAACACAAACTCCCCTGCCCTCGTTTCCATCTCATATAACGCGCATTCCACAGGCAGGGAAGTTCTCTGGAGGCGACCCTAGTCAAGTCTTATCATCAGTAACCGAATAAAAACACCAGTCGGCCTGAGATAACAATGATAGCTCTTTGCTAATAATCAAATTACACAGCTAACCTTTCCATTGGTTCCTCCACACCCTACCATGAGCTAGCTACACGTATCTCCTCGTCTACTCTTTAAACAGTCTCCCTTGTTCATCAAGTCCAACGTTAGTTGAAATATTTTTCTGTGTGTACAACTATTCAAAATGTTCCTGGACACATGAAGGAAACTTTAAAAAAAAGTTCTGGTTTTCAGAACATGGAATGTGAGAAGTATGTATGAGGGAAAGTATCAAACAATAAGTGACGAGATGAAAAGAACGGGGTATACACATTTTGGGAATCTGTGAACAATGATGGAAAGGATCAGGACACTTCAAGAACGAGAATGATAATATCTTTGTATACCCTGGTGGAGAAGTAGGAGGAAAGAATGGGGTGGCTTTTTACTTGGACAAATCAACATCAAAACCATTACTAGGTTACAATCCAGTAAGCGAAAGAATCCTCACAATCAGACTTAAGGGCATTCCTAGAAATGTAACAATCATCTAGATATATGCACCTACATCAGCAGCAGAAGAAGAGGAAGTAGAAGACTTTTATAACACACTGCAAACGACAATAGACCAGGTACGAAAAATGATATTGTATTAATAATGGGGGATTTAATGCAAAGATTGGTAAAGAAAGAGCAGACGACGAAGGATATGTTGTGGAGAAATTTAGCATAGGACATAGAAATGAGTTAAGTAACAATCTAGTGGCGTTTTGCATGGAAAATGAGCTAATGATCGCTAACACACTTTTTAAACAACATCCAAGAAGAATTTACGCATGGACATCACGGAGAATCAAATAGATTACATTTTAGTGCAAAGAAGGTGGAGATCAAGTATAACATCAGCAAAAACTTTACCAGGTGCTGATTGTGACAACGATCATGAGTTATTAATAACAGGCATGAAGATAAAGATAAAAAAGACAGTTATGGGATTAAGACCACTCCGCTTTGATCTTACAAAAATATCAGAACAATACGGCGTAGAAGTGAAGAACAGTTTCGAAATTCTGACGGCTGTACAGGAGGAGATGACACCAGATGAATTGGCTACGCAGGCCAGAGATATCTTAATAACAATAGCTAAAGACGTTGTTCCAGTAAAGAAAACACAAAAGAATTGATGGATTACAGTAGGCACACTAGATCTGATAAAACAACGTAGAGAAATGAAGACGAGAAATGAAGACGAAATGGAAAGTGACAAACAACAACAAAGAGGAACATAAATCTTTAACAAAAGAAATCCGAAGAAACATAAGAAGACAAAAAAACGATACATACAAGATTGTTGTGAAAGAATAGAAGGACATCAGAAGTGTGGAAGAGATAGTGAAATGTTAAAAAAATGAAGACATTGACGAGAAATGTCACACCTAAGATAAATGTAATTTATGATGAGATGGGGAATACCTTGACAGAGACAGAGGAAATTCTAGAAAGATGGAAGGAATATTACAGAGGAATGTACGATACAACTGACTGTGAATGCAGAAATCAAGAGTATGAATTATTATTGGAGGAGAAAGAACCCGAACCGACAACAGAAGAAGTTTTATGGACAATTGAAGAAGTTTTATCGCCAATAAAGAATCTGAAAAATTGTAAATCACCAGGATGTGATGAGATTAACAGCTGAACTTATTAAAGCAGGAGGAAAGGGATGTGCAACAATCTATCATGCACTATGTAAAAAGATATGGCATTCAGGTATTTGGCCAAAAGAATGGAAAAGAACTGTATTTATACCACTGGCAAAATAGGGTAGCCTGAAATTATGCACAGACTACAGAACTGTTGCTCTGATTAGTCATGCCAGTAAAATTCTATTAAAAATCATAATGGACAGACTTCGTACGAAAACAGAAGAAGAAGTCAATATAGTCAACGCTGGTTTTAGGCAAGGATCAAAAGATCACATATTCAATATAAGATTAACAATAGAGAAATGTAGAGAATTTAATGTGAATCTATATTTATCTTTTATAGACTATTCAAGGGCATATGACTGCGTACAACACCAGGAACTCTGAGGAATAATGGAAAAAAAATGGAATTTCCAACACATCTGATACAGTTAATAGCACTGCTGTATCTAGAACAACAGGCAGCAGTAAGAATAAATGGAGAAACAACAACCTGGTTTGACATAAAACAAGGGGTCCGTCAGGATTACATGTTGTCGCCTTACTTATTTAACTTGTATGCTGAAAATATAACGAGGAATGTTAAAGAAGATGTAGACAAAGAATATTACAATGCCATAACAAGTGGAGGTTATGAAATACTGATTAGATATACTGATGACACTGTATTACTGTCCACAACACAAAAAGGAATGGAAAAACTAATTATGTCAGTCCGTAAGAACAGTGAAGAGTAAAACCTCTATCTTAATGCGAAGAAAACTAAATTGATGACAACTGCAAAACAGATAAGGCAGCTGAAACATTTATCAATGAGGAAAAATTGGAAGAGGTAGAGGGTTTTGAATATCTTGGATCTCTACTAACTAATAATGGAGATACAATGAGGTAATTTCTTCACAAAGTAAAACAAATAAAGAATCTGTGGAGAGGAGCAGACAGAAGCAGAAAAATAAGATTTTTAAGGGCATTCCTTCCCATCGCAACATATGCCTGTGAGACCTGAACACTTAACAAAACGACTAAGAAACACATAAATGCCTTTGAATGTAAATGCTACCGAAGATTTTTTCAAATACATGGGCACAACAAAAAAAAAAGAACAAATATAACCATACTACAAGAACTTACTATTGAAGAAAGCTGGCTAGTAAAGAGGATTAAACAGAGAAAACTTCAATATTTTGGACACATTAAACGTCATGATAATTTAGAGAAGACAGTCTTGGAAGGATACATAAAGAGAAAAAGAGAGGAAGACCAAGGCGAAGATGGTTGCAAGACATCGTTGATGATCTTGCAAATGGATGTATCAGCAGCAGGCCATCTTGCTCACAACCAAGAGGCCTACAGGAGTGCTGTTAGGGAGGCAAAGTATCGCAAGGAAAATGTAAATGACTGGCTGACTGACTGGTTTTCAGAAGAAAAAAAAACAGAAAAAAATGAAGACACAGGACTATGTTTCTGTCGTTACTGTAGGGGTTTTCCTTATAACAGGTAAGGTAGAGTAAAGGGTAACCCTGTCTTGCCTTAGAGGCACAATAGGGCATATGGTGTTAGTGCCCCAATATTTTCCTTGACCTGTCCACACATCAGAGGGTGATGTGTTCAGCCATCTCGCCTGGCAGCCTTTCCTTCCCCAACCACAGAAGAAGTCGGGCACTCATTTCAACAACTGGGTGACTTGGGCGAATGCGGCTGGATTCGACCCCCCCCCCCCCGACCTTCGCCACGAGAGACTAGTGTACTAACCACTCAGACGCTCTTGTAGTAGGGAACGTCCAGATTTACGCACCCGACCATGCGACCTAGTTTAAGCTCGAGTTTAAATCTGGCCACGTGGTCCGATCTGGAAGGAGATACAAGGGCTTCGGTTAAGTTTCCAAAGATGTTCTAATAAAGCACTACTTCCAAGAAGACTCCACCACCTTGCTAAAGGTCAGTGTAACTCGCGTTTTCCTCACTTTATTCTTCACTTGTGAATGTAGTAGTTTTTGCCAACTACTTCGATCATTAGGAAAATTTTCCCCCAATTTCCTGTACGGAAATCCCCCCCCCCCCCTCTTCTTTACAAAGGCCATCAACAAGGGCTCTCCATCTATTTCTGTCCTGGCCTCTTTCTTCTATCCGTCTCCAGATGCAGTCCATCTTTCTGACCTCTGCTTCAAGACTCCTTCACCAGGTGTTTCTAGGTCTTCATTTCCTCCTTCCCTGAGGATTCCAGGTGAGAGCCTGTCTGGTTGTGTTTGTGGTAGGCTTTAGAAGTGTGTGCCCTTATCCATGTCCAGCGTCTTATCATTATCATTTCTTTCACCGTGGGTTGGTTTATATTCTGCCATATCTTTTCATATTGTGCTCTTGTTGACGTTTTTTGAAGTGCGGAAACAGTTTCTCCAAATCATTCTGAAGTGTAACTTTGCCGAAGAAATGGCCGTAGATACTGAGTTCTGAGCTAAGAAGATGGAATGGACCTGAAAGTACAGAGCTCTGAGCTAACAAAATGGTCCCTGATTGGACATGAAGGTCCTGATCGGTTCTAAAATACAATGTGTGTTAAGAAAATTCTAAATGGATCGCTGATAGCGATTGCAGGCAATGTGATGTCCTATTAGGTTGCAATCCGTCAGTATATTTTCCGTTTTACGCCATTTCGAACACGGCCTGCCCAAACAACGGTTTCCCGGGTTGCGTTTTTCAACACAAATAAGTAACTATCAGGAGAGATAAATTTGGATTTATTAGCTGTATTTTTTTTTGTTTGTTATTCAAACATCACTGCAATCAATTTCGGATGAACTTTTCTGTGATACTTAAGTACCTTAGTGCAAGTTATGGGTGATACTCATCACAGCACCGTCCCACCTTTCTGTGTACACCGAGACTCTCTTGCAGTAGTGGGACTAATACTATAGCCTGCTGGGACAGAGCTGGCATCATCTTTTCTTCATTTTTTTCTTTCTTCATTATCATGCAGATATCAGGCAGAAGAGCAAACCGCTCCGTTTCCACAACATCTGAGACGCCGACAAAACAGCAATCATAATCCCGAAACGCCGACATTAGTCAAATTTCAGCATGACGGGTCACACAATTGGAAATATTTGTAGCAGGTTTTACACTGGAGCAGTTATTACGATAAGCTATATTTTGTTAAAGATTCACACTGGTGGACAGTATTCATTCTTCGATATCTCTCTCTCTCTCTCTTTCTCTCTCTCTCTCTCTCTCAAGGTCCCTGCCAACAAGCGTA
Organism: Achatina immaculata; assembly: GCA_009760885.1. Taxonomy (NCBI): domain Eukaryota; kingdom Metazoa; phylum Mollusca; class Gastropoda; order Stylommatophora; family Achatinidae; genus Lissachatina; species Lissachatina immaculata. The sequence continues at coordinate 9,509,877 of CM019695.1, read as the reverse complement.
GGATATCATGTTCTTCCTCAACTCCTGATCCCTTGTGCATCTCATTAGGCCTGTCACTGAGCATTTCCTGTGCCAGGATGGTCAAGCCATCAAAAATCTCCTCTCTCTCTCTCTCTCTCTCTCTGTCTACCTCTGTGTCTCTTCTACCTTCAAACTACAGCCATTAGATGCTCCAGCCCACCTGTCCTCTAAACGTGCCTCACATATCTGGATTGTCGTTTTCTGATCTTCGTTAAAATTCTTCTTGTTTCTTATGCCCTCTTTCAGAACTTTCTGGTTCGATGTTCTCGCTGCCCATGGTGCTTTCAGCTTTCTTCTTAAGAACCACACTGCAGCTGATTCCAGGCTTCTTTGTATCTCTTTACCGACCATTCAGGCCTGGCATCCATACAATACGATTGGTTCAAAGTAACACCCTAACACTCTCTTCCTGACTCTCTTTGACAGTGACTTACTGCAAAGTATGGACTTCAACTTTTGAAAGGAAGGTATTGACTTGTATAATTCTGCTTTTAACTTCAGTGATTTACTTACAGTAATGAAAGCCGCTGGAGGTGCATGGTTCAGTTTTATACAAAGAAAGATGGAAAGAGTGAGGAAAGTAGGCAGAAAAGGGAATGGTAGAAAGCAAGAAATGAAGAGTAGTACAAGAATTCAATATTTGGGCAAAAACCTTTTTTCCAAGGTCAGTCAGTCATTTGCATGTCCCTTGCGGAACTTTGCCTTCCTAACAGCTCTCTTGTAGAACTCTCTGTTGTAAGCAAGATGTCCTGTTGCTGATGCATCCATATGCAGATTATGAACGATGTCTTGTAGCCATCTTCGTCTTCCTCTCTTTCCAAGGATCACAACAACAACAACAACAAAAACAACAAAAACACGAAAAATAGCTTCGTTGGTTTGTTGTTGTTTTTTTTTCCTCTTGGGGTCAGGTTGTCTCCTCTTAGTCTTTTCTCTTACCCTTACTTAGAGTAAAATCCTGTCCCGGATCACAATCCTCTCCCACATCCAAATCAGGCACAATCCTCCAAAACTCCAAAGAACAATCACGCGTTTCCAGTCCTGGAAATCTGTCATTTCAGCGTTTTGTATAAAAAAAACAAACCTCGAACCTACTGACCCCTCCTTCTTTCCTTTTTTGCCTTATTATTTCTGGTGGATTATCATAACGTTATCTTTGTTATCCCCGAAAATATTTCATTTTGTCCAGATCTCCCGCTGAGTGGATCATGCCCTTTACAGCGTTTATCGACAAATGTTCATTTCTCCCACGTCAGCAGGGGAGATTACCTACCCAATGAGGCACGGGAGATTACTTACACGTTGAGGGAGGGGATTAAAACCGAGCAAGGAGTAATTATTTATCTAAGATTAACCAAACCCTCTTTGAGAGCTACCTCTTTTCGGTGCTGGCCAGGGAGATTTTTTCGGGGGCCAGAAAGGAATACAATACTGGAATATCACCTGCCAGAGACAACCACATGGACCTCTCATAGTGAAACCGAAGGATCAGAACGGGAATTATAAATGCATCAGAGCAGTCAGTCCCAAGCCGAAGCTTATCAAACAGCCCGATGTCTTTGCTGTGTAGATTTTGATGTCATCTTTTATCTAAATTGTGTTATAAACAAAAAAAAAAAAAGCACGAGGGAGACACTGATAAATATGAATGTGATATGGTGAACATCAAAAAGACAGAGACTATGGTTGTATCTAAGCAACAGAACCCACCAACATGCAGTATACAATTAAATGAAACTATTCTAAAGCAGGTGCAGAATTCAAATACCTTGGAGCAGTAATAACTTCAGATGGGAAATGCGGAACAGAAATTAAGAACAGAATAGGTCAAGCAAAGACTGCATTTCAGAGATTGAGAAACATTATGCAACACATCCTTATCAATGAATATTAGAAAACGAGTCCTAAAATGCTATATTGAACCTATCTTGTTATATGGAAGTGAATCATGGACAATAGGCAGGTCTGCACAAAAATCATTGGAAGCAGCAGAAATGTGGTTTATTAGAAGAATTTGCGAATTCCCTGGACAGCAAAAATAACTAAAGAAGAATGTAGGAGAAGAGCTGGAGACAAAAAATGTTGTAAAAAAAATAAGAGAGAGAGAGAGAGACAATGTACTTTCATGACATGCAATGAGAAGAGGGGGCATCGAAAATATTATAACAACAGGAAAAATAAAAGGGGAAGACCAAGAGAAACGATACTGGACAGTCTGACGAGATGGTGTGAGAGGAGATCATCAACTGAGCTGACGACCTGCAAGAAAGATCATGTACTCTGCATAATGGCCAACGCCAGTCGGCACGGTACATGATGATGATGATGATATGGTGAACTTGGTCTGTCTAATGTTGACTTGCACAGCTCTACAAATCAATATTAAGGAAAAAGCACGGTTTTACAAACCAATATTAAGGCCACAAAGCAATATTAAGGCTACAAAGCAATATTAAGGCTACAAAACAATATTAAGGCTACAAAGCAATGTTAAGGCTACAAAGGAATATTAAGGCTACAAAACAATATTAAGGCTACAAACCAATACTAAGGAAACGCACGGTTTTACAAACCAATATTAAGGCTACAAACCAATATTAAGGTGAAAAAACAGTTTTACAAAACAATATTAAGGAAAAGCACAGTTTTACAAACCAAAATTATGGAAGAACGCAGTCTGTTAAATCCAAATTAAGGAAGAACACAGTTCTACAAACCAAAATTATGGAAGAACACAGTTCTAGAAACCAAAATTAGGGAAAAAACAGTTCTACAAACCAAAAATTAAAAACACGGTTCTTATTAGAGAAGAGACGATGCATATGTAGAGTGTTGGTGCAGTTATTATTTGCGTGTTTGTTTGCTTGTTTGGAAATGGCTTCATGGCGGGTTAGGACATTCTCATATCTGCTCAGCCGTCTGTTGTAATACCTCAGAACAGATACCTCACTCACCCAAGGTAGACATCTCCAAACGATTGCGCAAGTTCCCCCCCCCCCCGTTAGACTTTTTCTTAGAATTGTGCCCCAGCAGTGGCTACTGGGCCTTTTTTTTTTCTGTGCAAATTTCCAACTGCCAAGGGAATTTTTTTTTTTAAACGTAGGCGAAAATCCACAGGGAGATTTGATGCCACTAGCTAGAGACCAGTAGAACTTACTTCGTGCCACTTCTAATGAGATTTAAACCCGCGACCTCAAACACGCGTGGCGAATATCTAACCCCGAGAGCGCTCAGATCCTCGGTGCCAGAGAATCCTAGCACGTGACCAACCAGTCTCTTTTTCTTCACAAGATGGCAGAAGTCTGAAGAGAGGCAGGCTTCTATGCAACACTCTAGGAACAAAAGCTGATTAGCTTCTATGTTCTGTCATTCTGGAAGTATGCGGTCCATGCGGATGAAGGTAATGCAGAACCACTACCACTGTCTCGTCGAATGAGAAGCTGGTCATGGCAGTTTGAAATTCCGGACTGAAGTCACAATACAGTAAACGGTGCATAACGATCCGTGCTGGCCCATCACTATGGGCACCAACGGAGAAGTGGGATCGAGTTTTGTTCGATAACTGTGATCGTGACTTCAGCATACCCAGCTTCGCTTCCAGATGACTGTGTTTGAGGTTATTACAAACCAGGGGCCCAGAACTGGTCAAGACCTATTTAAAATTGTTCCTAAGCGTGCTCGTTTGGCATAAACAACAAGTCAGGACACGCCGGGCACCCCATGGTGATGGGTTACGTGGATTACACCCAAGGAAATCCTTCCCTGGGTTTAGAATGGATTCCTAAAGCACACCCCCCTACAGTACCCACTCCTCATTCAACATGATGCCCAGGCTTCAAGATCGTCACACTGCATCGGCTGCAAAGAACAAAAATTCTGAGTTTCATGATGAATCAACAAGTTCTTTAGACTGTGAACTATGCTCTTTGCATTGCCCTCACCCGCTTGCTATGCTATCCTGCCATGGATATTTCTAAGATCCCAGTACGATGTCATCTATGTGTGTGTGTGGGGGGGGGGGAGGAGAAATGTTTTGGTGCAGTGATGTAGATACAGAGAGCAACTATTTTGGGATGTAAGAAAATCTCTTTAGCCGATGCATCGTCCGACTCATAGCCCTTGTTTCATGTTCCGCACATCGGCCTCGTGTGAGATACTATAGTCTCAGGGAGACAACCCTGCTAACAGCTGGTCTAGAGGCAGGTCCTCTTTGCCAAAATCTTTTTTTTCCATCAAGGGAGATAAATTGATCATTCAAAAAAGGGAGATAAACTGACCATTAAAAAATGTGCCAATTTCCCTATCTTTGCTTCTGACAAATGCTGTACATCAGTGTTTCCCAGGTTTGTTCGGGCTGCCGCCCCCTTTTCTTCCAGGCCACATTCTCAAAGTCCCCTCTCTTCCCTTCCCCCTCCCGTTAAATAGTATTCGTACAATGGCCTATTAAACTAAGATAAGCATTTACACGACTAAAAACTTCAGCTAGCAAACCGGTTTATTTAACAATATGAAGGAGGACATTTATAATTCACCTACTGCATTATTTTGGACACATTAAACGTCATGAGAATTTAGAGAAGGCCGCCTTGGAAGGATACATAATGGGAAAAAGAAAGAGAGGAAGACCAAGACGAAGATGGCCGCAAGACAATCTTGATAATCTGCGAGTGGATGCATCAGCAGCGGGGGCATCCTGCTTACAACCGAGAGGCCTACAGGAGGGCTCCTAGGGAGGCAAAGTTCCGCAAATAACTGTTATTATTTTTTTTCAACTTTTAATGTGATTGATGAGTTTCACGGTAGTGACACAAGTTTCTCAATATGAGGTTGAACGGTACTAAATACTGCCCATGTCTGCTGCTTCATTTTCCCTAGACGCTCCCCCCACCAACTCCCCCTCCCCTTCTTCCACCGCCCCTCTAGTCCTTTTAAACGCCCACGGGGGAGGGGCGTTATCGCCCACTTAAAGAAACATTGCTGCAGATCTAGTAGGACGAAAAATCAGAAAACTGATCTGATCTCCAGCACAGACGGTGCAAGACTGCGATCAAAAGAAAAAGACCTTTGAGATTATTTTAACTGTTTCTCTAAAAGCTAACTTAATCCTTGGAGCTCTGTCACGGTGTAAATTATTTCCACAGTAAGTAGTAACTCGCGCTGTTGTACAGTAAGTAGTAACTCGAGTTGTTGTACAGTAAGTAGTAACTCGAGTTGTTGTACAGTAAGTAGTAACTCGAGTTGTTGTACAGTAAGTAGTAACTCGTGTTGTTGTACAGTAAGTAGTAACTCGAGTTGTTGTACAGTAAGTAGTAACTCGAGTTGTTGTACAGTTAAGTAGTAACTCGAGTTGTTGCACAGTAAGTAGTAACTCGAGTTGTTGTACAGTGAGTACACTGGACAGTTGCCACACAAAAAACTCTCGGATAGTTTCAAGTTTAGAACCAGATTGGCACCGAACCGCTAGATATGGCACCGCAACCGGTTGTTTCCGGCCAGTAATGAAAACATGGAGTTCCCCCCCCCCCCCAAACTTCCATTACTGAAAGAAAAACATAGATAGAGGAGGTTATCTGAAAAAAGGTGGAATGAATGACAGAAGAGGTCATGTGACTCACGAGTGTGTTTTTTTTGTTTTGGGGAGGGGGGGAGAGTGTAATGCTCTACATCCCTAACACTCGATGTTCTTTGGTTTAAACTGATGAAAGTAAACACGCCCGTGGAACTCAGATAACAATATAGGGAAGGAAAAAAAAAACATTTAAAGTAAGGTCGAGAAAGAGAATAGAACCCGAGTGCTGTCAGATTCCCTGGCCGTGCTTTATCTTCCGATATTCGCCCTCGGGTTTATCGTCCAGCACAAATACAAGGGGAAGCATTCTGTGCCACACAAGACTCCAGCCAACCTCGTGGTCTTCAAGAGCTGAGAGAGAGAGAGAGGGGGGGGGGGAATGCACGTTCACGATCGCTGACGCAAAACCTTGTGGGTGGGGGGCGCTTCGTTACGCGGAAAATCTTCGTTGGCAATAATCAAGTGTCCTTCTCTGCTTTTATCTGCAGGGCCTGTGTCTTTTATGTAAATATGTAGTTTACATGACGTCGACAAGGGGCAAGGGATGCTGTCTAGTGCGATTTTTTGTCGGAAAAAATTCTTTATATTACGCATCAGCGTGAAGGAAGAGTGCAGAAAGTCATCTCACACGAGTCTCCCACCTTTCAGGTTTGCCAATTCCCCCCCCCCCCCCAAGAAAAAAATATCTAGAATTGCCTCAGATACATCTAGAATTATCTAGTTTGTTTTTTTTTTAACATTTGACCCCCCCCCCCCCCCCCAAAAAAAAAATCTAGAAAATATTATGTCTTTTAAAATAATGCATAGGTGAAAATTACTATGGAAATGTTATTGAAAGTAATGCTAATATGTTATTAATGTTACTGTATCATTAATGTTAATAATTATCTTGACACTGCCATCATCATAATCATCGCCTTCAGCATTTGAAGGACCCGCTTGGCAAGACGATGTCGAAGCTCCCATCTCTTGCAGAATTTATTTCTCATGGTGCCATTGTTAAGTTGTTCCTATAGCTTTTGAAACTCCAGGAGGATGTTGACAAAGGCATTTCCCATGTCTTGATAAGCTGAATCTGACCTTTAAAATAGCACGAAGAAGTTCCAGCTTCATTTTGTTGCAGTTTTACTGTCAGCAAAGTTGGCCTTGCACAGATCAACAAGATGGGTCACAGTTTACAATAGCACAATGGCAGCTCATAAACCTGGTAACTGATCCCTCAAGACTAGAGGATTCATTGTAAGCACGTATAAAAGTTAAAGGTGCCTGAGTTTTAAAGGGCGTTGGACTTGTGTGTTTTCTTGGATTTCCCATACATTTTCAAATCTTGGTATTTTGCTTTAATATCACACTTGCAAAATTTATAACGAGCTTTGGTGTCATCCCCAGCAGCCATCATTATCCATTTCGCAAACATTTCATCATTTAACCATTCTTTCCTAAATTTTTTATTTGTATTTCTTGAATTTTGATATTTTTAGAGAGATTCCAGTAAATATATTCAAACACATAAATACAATTTGCACCGATAGCTACGGAGCTGTTGAACAAAGTTTCCAGAATGTTGGGTTATCCTAACTAGAATAATTCTGTGGCTCTACTTCACTGGATCTCCAAAATACTAATCAGACAATGGAAGAGGCTAAGACTGGTGTCCATATAACGATATGGGTGTAAAGGTAAAAGTAAGAGTTGCGAACCTGCCGTCACTGCACACGGTCGAACCATAAGCGCTCTGCTGTCTAGCCCAGCAGCTGACCATAACTAGTGCCGCCGTCAGCACCAACTCCGTAGCTAGCGGCTTCATTCCTCTTCCTTCCCAGAGCGTTAACCCTGGGCACTCTTTTTTTTTTTTTAGACTGAGTGAACCCCGGCAGGTTTTTAAGTGGGTGAGAATAGGCCCAAATAAAACTGAATGTCTCCTGGAAGTCTGGCCGATTTAATTATACACCAAAACAAAGCTGCCCTCACAGCTGGTGACATTCCTTCGATAACCTTCTGACCTTTAATTTCTGGTCCGGCCGCTCCCTTAATTTTATAATAACATCTCTCACGGAGCAGATATTTTGACTGTCATTCCAGAGCCAGGCAATCCCAAGCGATTCCACTTAAGTGACCTAATTAGTTATTTATAGACTTTCAAGAGAGTGTTTGCCCGCAATCTGCAAGACTCTAAACACTGACACATAGACATCTATACTGTGATAGGGCTGATTTTTGTCAATTAAAAAACAAAAAAAAAAGTAAAAGATTTCCCGTTCCCATACCATTAAGGCATATTGGGGAATACGGTGTTAGGCCCGTATTTTCCATGACCTTCGGCACATGAAAGTGTGATGTGGTCAGTATCACGTCTGGTCGCATTTACCTTCTCATATTTCTCTGGTTACCCATTTTTAGAGGCCTCATGGTGAGGTGGTATCAGAAAAAACAAATCTAAACCCCACTTCTGGGACTTGAACCCGATACCAGCGGTTTCGTAAGCCTAACCACTCAGCCAACTATTCATTCATTCATTTGCATGTCCCTTGACTTGCCTCCCTAACAGCTCTCCAGTAGACCTCTCGGTTGTGAGCAAGATGGCCCTGCTGATGATGCGTCCATTTGCAGATCATCAGCGATGATCAACGATGGCCAACCACGCCGGCTACTTATGCCACTGGGTTAACGTTTTGTTTTTAATACTTATGAGTCGTGATCTCAGAAAGTTTGAGAACCACTTTTTGTGGAGTGTAATACATTTAGCTCTGAAATGGTCCGCTTAAGGAATAAGTTTATTTCATTAAACTATCGACTACATTTCATCAGAATATCCATTATGTTCCAAATGAAAGTTAATGTATATTTCACTGCGTTGTTCATTGTATTCTATCATCATATAAAGACTATTCCATAAAAGTATCGCACATTCTTTAGTTTGTTAAGTATACTCTTTGCATTGCCATCACTCGCTTGCTATGCTATCAGTCACACTAAGGATATTTTTAAGCTCCCAGCGCGATGTACCATGGTGCAGTGACGTAGATATTGGGAGCAGCGCGTGAAAACACTGCCAATTTCCTGCCAGCAAATAAGAGCACATCAGAATAAGACAGTGGTTCTTAACCTGGGGTTCATGGACACCCCACCCTCCCCGGCGGGAGTCCGCAGGATGATTTCTGGACGTCCACAGACCAGTAGATGGACTGACTCTTATCATCATCAGGGTTCTATCTATTGCACTATTCTTTAATGTGGGATCCACAGCCAAAAAGAAAAAAAAAAGTTGGGAACCACTGGTACAGCAAGAGGTGGAGAGAAATATGGTGCCTTCCAAACTATTGAAACGTTCAAACCCTGACACCAGATAGTCTACCAAGAAGATATACGAGCTACCATCGACAACACGCTTCGCTGAATAACCGACTAAACAAAGCTTATATTCTCCGTTCTCTCATTAGCAAAGCACTACATCTTTACTTGAACGCTTACTTTTCTCATCATCACGTGCAGGTACAAAGTAAGTGCCCATTACTTCTTCGCGAAAGAACGAAACACGGAAGAAGACCTCACAGATAAAGCAGCAATCAATGTCAGGTGATGAAGTATCAGTTAAGTCCCCTTAGAGAAGGTCTCAAAGACGTCGCTTTGGTGAAGTTTTATAACACTTCACGCCATTCAAGACCTATCAAAACTGTCATTTAACGACTTAACTGTCAACTTCCCGATGTTGGTAAGTGGGAGGAGAGATGGAGGGCTGTTTCAAACGATGACACTGAAATAGTAGGGGAAAAAAAAAAGTAATGCGGGTCGGAGAGTAGGTATTTTAATGAGAAACTCTGTCTTGTCTGTCATTTGATATCTATTTGTCGTCTTCAGCGGTAGGTGAATGCTGGAAGAATAGGGGGCCATATTAAAACCGTGTATAAAGCACGAACAAATGAACCTTATTTTCTCACTGCGTGAAGAACTGAGGACGATAGCGTCTCTGTTACGTGAGGTCTCAGATTTCATTTGTAGTGAACGTAGTCAACACCAATATAGTGTACGTATAAAAGATGGAGAAGACCCTCGGCGATCCATAACTGGCATGCTGGCGTCAGGGAGGGTAGCTGAACCATTGCTAATCAAGACCCTGTCCCTGACCCCCCCCCCCCCCCCACTCTCCAAAAAAAGGGGGGAAGGGGCGCTGTGATTCTTCTTCATGTGACGTGTCCTTCCCTGAACATTGTCCCTCTCACAACCTCCTTCAATGCAATCCGGTCTTGCGCAAGTTGACCGGCGTCTCGCAATGACACATTCAGACTTCCCAGAGTCCACCTGCAGCCGGGTCGCCCCTTTTCTCTTTGGCCCGGGCAATGTGCCTTCTACTATCAACCTCTCCAAGCCATTGCGTCTCTTTATGTGGCCGAAGCATCTCAGTTTTCTAATTTTGATGGTTTTCACGAGCCAGTTTTCTCCAACACTTAATCCATCAATATCTCTTTTATTTGATTTTTCTTTCCATCCATGATAGTTTGGCCTCTTCAATAACATTTCATTTCAAACGCAGTTAATCTCCTTTCTGGTCACCTGATAAATGTCCATGTTTCGCACCTGCCCGTTGCCACTGGGAAGATGCAAGTTCTTAGTAAGCACAGCTTTGTTTTCTTGTTGGTAGCTTGCCACGTGCTCTTCACATGCTCGCTAGTTCCTGTGACGCAACTGCTGGTCTTCTTGATTTCCGCTGTGCTGTCACAACTGATGCTGATGACTGAACCCAGAGATTCAAATTTGTTTATGTGTTCCAGATCAGCTCTTCGTGGTCCAGTGTAATTTTGGGTTAGGCCTATGATTACATACACAGAAACTTGGGCTTGGGTCTAAAGTTACATATACAGAAACTTGGGCGTGCGTCTAAAGTTACATATACAGAAACTTGGGGTTGGGCTTATAGTTGCATATACAGAAACTTGGGCTTGGGTCTAAAGTTACATATACAGAAACTTGGGCCTGGGCCTAAAGCTACACATGTAGAATCTTGTGGCTGGGTCTAAAGTTACATATACAGAAAAATGGGGTTGGGTCTACAGTTATATTTATACAGAAACTTTGGACTGGATCTGATGTATATACAGAAACTTGCGGTTTGGTCTAAAGTTATATATATATATATATATATGAGAAACTTGAGACTGGATCTGATGTTGTATATACAGAAACTTGCGGTTGTTTCTAAAGTTACATAAACATGAGGATGAGTAACATGTTCAAACAAACAAGCAAAAAACCGAGGCTGGGTCTAAAGTTACATATATGCAGAAGCTTGAGACTAAGAAACTTCTGGATTCTTCTAAGTTTATATTCTTTGTCTTTGGAGCATACATTAATCTACAGTCGAACCTCTGGCAAAACAAATCCATTTTCCCCTTGTTTTTATTTGTTCTTTCGATGTCCCTGACAAAGGTGTTTTGGCGAAACATTCGTTAAGGTTTTTTTTTTTTTCCATCCCCATTTTAGTGAAAACTTTCTATTGGCTTCTTAAAATATATTCTTCCGCTGCCCAAAGAACTACTTTTTATCATCCTTACATTTGTATCCACCTCTGGCAATAAATATGATACAAGCCTAAGGCTTAAATGGTATATAAAAGTTGCCTAACACCAACTGTCGCCATTGTACTGGAATATGAAAGTACATGCAGACATTCACTATACCTTAGCTATGTAGAAGACATTCACTACACGTTAGTATTGTGATACTATTTACAGTTAGTACGCATCGCGTGATGAGTAAGTACTGAATCAACAGGAATTGAAGAAAGAAATAATAATAAAAGAATTAGAAAGAAGCAAGCAAATTAATATGTACATAACTGAGATACAAACTGTAGTGAGGAGAGAATGTGGAAATAAAAGAGTTAACTGGAAGACAGGATAACTGATTTTTTTTTTTGGGGGGGGGGGGGGGGGGGGGGAGGGGGGAACAACATTCTGAAAAGAAAAAAAAAAACAAACCCTCCAGGTGGTATTTTGGCCCGGTGCTCTCTCTCTCTCTCTTTCTCTCTCTCTCTCTCTTTCTCTCTTTCTCTCTCTCTCTCTCTCTCTTTCTCTCTCTCTCTCTTTCTCTTTCTCTCTCTCTCTTTCTCTTTCTCTCTCTTTCTCTCTCTCTCTTTCTCTTTCTCTCTCTTTCTCTCTCTCTCTCTCTTTCTCTCTCTCTTTCTCTCTCTCTCTTTCTCTCTCTCTCTTTCTCTCTCTCAAGGTTCCTGCCGACAGAATTAGGATATCATGTCCTTCCACAACCCTCTAAACCCTGGGCATCTCAACACCGCTCGCCACTGAGCATTTCCTGCGCCAGGATACCCAACCATCAAACATCTTTTCTCTCTGTCTACCTCCTGTCTCTCCTACCTTCCATCTTCCCTGGTGCCTTTAGGTGCTCTACCCCGCCTCTCCTCCAAACATCACGTTCAGAAAAAAAAAGAGCAACATGGAGAACCCAGCTCTGCCATTTATCATTGAAATCATTTCAGAGAATGCTTTTGATTAAAGAAAAGAAAAAATAAAAATGAGCAGGCAAGGACATTTGTAACACAGCGTGTCTAAAACGTTCCAGTGAAGTTTTCTGTTGAAAACGTTCCAATAAAGTTTTCTGTTGAAAAGTAAAAAACATTTTGTATGCGCAAACAACGTCTACACTTGCCCGCAGCCTGCATTAGCATGTGTAAATACCGCCTCCAGTTGCCCGGCGTAATGTATTCTGTTTGTCAGCGTTCCAACAAATCTCTTCTCTGTGGAGGATCTGGACACGGAGTATCGATTGACTCTGCGACCAAGTGTTGCTATATTCAGGATGGAGGTGCCATCTGCTGGCAAGAATGCGCCGCCACTGGGAGCGCAGCTTTGATGATATGCCGCTACAAGCTCTCACCAGCGGGAATAGGAATCGATGATACTTTTTTTTTCCGACGTAGTAGTGGAGCTAGATGAAAAGCCCTCATCTTTATGCCAGCTCAGAGAGTTAGGGTTAAAGCGTTACTAAGTCTCCATCAGGAAATGATGACTGCGGCAGCATCTGTTAGCAAGGGCTTAAATGTCTGCTAGTTCCGAGATGTATGAGGAGTGTGAATTGCCGCTGAAGTAGTGGAAGTGGAAGCAGCTCTGACCCTCCTCCACCTCCCCCCCCCCAAAAAAAAAAGCCGAAGTAGATAGAATTGTATCCCGTATGAAGAAATCGGGGTCAGACTTTGACTTTTCCTTCTTCTTCTTCCGCGTTCTAGGCTGTTGGTCACATCAGATCCTGATCCCTCCCTATTTTACATGGCAAAGCCCGAAGTCCTCTCCAGATCCTGATAGGAGCCCCAAAGCTTTTGCCCCAAGCTTGTGTCCTCTGGCCATGTCTCACGCCTCGGGTCTGCGTGGTTTGGGCACTCTTGAAGGATATTTTCTGCAGTCTGGACTCCACTGCCACATGGACACTCATCTGTGTGAGACATTTTAAGTCGACGGAGGCAGCTTAGCAGTCTGCAGTGGCACGTTCTTAAGCGGAAGAGGATGGTTTGCTGATCTACGAGTTTTCACTCTTTTTCCCCCTTGTGCCAGATAATCTTCTTCTTCTTCTTCGTTCGCTTCTACCACCAAGACCGCCCTGTGATCCTACTGAATTTACGCCTGTGGTCCTTGTTAAGTCCCGTGGTTCCTTGGGTGGTCCCCGAAAGGACCACACGAGATCCCCGAGAGGACCACAAGAGGTTCAGAGTATCGCAGGGCTTGAGCCTGTATTCTCGGTGGGTCGCAGAAGCGGGATTGCGTGACACTGTGGTGTTCGTTGCACCTGTTTAGTCTAGAGTTGGACTTTCTCACCGGAAAACCTCGACGTGTTTTGGATATCAGTATATCCCCGCTGGGTGAGAGGTGGTGGGCCCACCCAGGCCAGAGTTGGACTTTCTCACCGGAAAACCTCGACGTGTTTTGAGATACCCGTGTATCACCGCCGGGTAGCCAGATAATGAAACGTACAGGTCCTCTTCAGCTGTTTTACATCTCCACGCAGGACGTCGGTGACTGAGGAGTTTGGTGGTGTAAGGCTCAGTGTAGTCAGAACTAGACAGTACAAAAGCTGACCAGCCAGAACCGGGCTGGAGCGAACACGCTGTCGGATTTGGCAATCAGCGATCCACAGCTTCAGGGTCGGCGAACCACACCCGACCAAGACCCCGTTCCACATCTCCCTTGGTACGTCCCAGGGACGGGCCTAGCCTGGCTAACGGAGCAGCGATCGCCATAGACCCCCATGTCAGTGGATCCTGATAAAGAAGTATTGCACACTCCTTGCTTTTTATAGCTCTACTGAGGGAATGAATAAAATAGCCGCAGTAACCCACTCCCAGTCCGACACAATGCTGTGCATAAACATCTCCATCGCATCGGCTGTAAAGAACGCCAGCTTACAGTTCCAAGAAGAAGAAGGAGGAGCAAGATGTGCATGAGGAGAAGAAGGAGGAGGAGGAGCATGAGAAGAAGAAGCAGAAGAAGAAGGGGGAAGAGGAGCATGAAGTGAGAAGAAGAAGAAGAAGAAGAAGAAGAAGGAGGAGGAGGAGGAGGAGCATGAGGTGAAAAGAAAAAGAAGGAGGAGGAGGATGAGGAGGAGGAGGAGGAAGAGGAGCATGAGGTGAAAAGAAAAAGAACAAGAAGAAGAGGAGGAGGAGGAAGAGGAAGCATAAGAAGGAGGAGGAAAAGGAGAAGTAAGAAAATAAGAAAAAGGAAAAGGAGGACGAGGAGGAGGAGCATGAGGAGAAAAAAGAAAGAGGAGGAGGAGGAAAAGGAGGACGATCAGGTTGAGTAAGAAGAAGAAGGAGGAAGAGGAGGAGGAGGAGCATGAAAAGAAGAAGGAGGAGGAGGAGCAGAAGACGAAGAAGTCGGTAAAAATGTACCCTGCATGAAGGGACCATGGTCGAAGGTTTGGCGTATCCTCTCCCCAGAACTGAGACGTACATCCACAAGACAAAGTGCTACTACCTGCGAGGCTTGTCAAGAGCTGCTGCCCCCTCTTTGTGTTCCTATACATACATATATCCGAACATATGTTATCTACAATATCCCATTTCACTAATGCAGCAAGTATTTGAAAGACGATGGCTCTGAAAACAACAAACAAATAACGTGTTCGGTACGAAATGTACTCCTTCTGGCTCCGAGCAATGAACAACACTGTTTGCACACAGCCCATCCATGTAATGACCCCGTCTGAAAATGTTGCCTCTGACATTCCATCTTCCAGAATGAGCGAATATCAGGTAGCAGAAATCAAGATGCAGGTATTTGCCCAGAAATATGAAGTGGGTACGAAAATAAGACCAGGGGAACAAAAAGTTAACGCAGAAACAGTTGATGAAAACTGGAAGCTATTCCTACAGGCTGTCAGAAGCATAATAATGTACGACTCGTCACAGATAAGCTCGGATTGTACGTACGTGCGACTGTGTTTCAGTGTGAGTTCCATCCGTAGCGGTTCTTCCAGTCTTATACGATGAGATAAACTTTCATGAGAAGCACGGCTGGCAGATCTCTTATCTACAATCTACACCAGAGCTTCCCAGGGCTTGTTCGGGCCGCCGTCTTCTTTTCTTCCGGGGGCCCCACATCCTCAACAACCCCCTCCCCCCCCCCCACACACACACACAACCTCTGTCCTGCTCTTATAAAGTCCAATTAAACTAAGATATGCATTACACAACTAAAGACTTCGGATAGCAAAACTAGTTTATTTAATAACATGAAAGAGTACATTTATAACCCACCTACTGTATTATTTTCTCCCAACTTTTGAATGTGATGTGTGAGTTTCATGTGCGGGAGGGGGGGGGCACACGTTTCTCTATATCAGGTTGAAAAAAAAATGCTAAGAAGGGAGGTATTACTGCCCCTGTCTGCTGCTTCATTTTACCTGAACGCACCCCCCCCCTCTCTCCAGACTGCCTCTTTTTATTCCACTCCCCCACCCCCCACACTACTGCCTCCTTTTCATCCACTGTCCTCCCACTGCCTCCTTTTCATTCATTGTCCTCCCACTGCCTCCTTTTCATTCATTGTCCTCCCACTGCCTCCTTTTCATTCACTGTCCTCCCACTGCCTCCTTTTCATTCACTGTCCTCCCACTGCCTCCTTTTCATCCACTGTCCTCCCACTGCCTCCATTTCATCCACTGTCCTCCCACTGCCTCCTTTTCATCCACTGTCCCCCTACTGCCTCCTTTTCTTCCACTCTTCCCCCCTCCCATACTACGGCCTCCTTTTCTCCCACTTCTCTCCATTCCTTTCCAACGCCCGGGGGGGGGGGGGCGCTTATCGTCCACTTTGGGAAACACTGGTCTACACCGACTAGCCTCTTCCAATCATTTCTTCAGTTGCGACTTAGGGCGGAGATCTACAGAGAGCGATCTGATGCGGATGTATCAGGTATCCCATCTGACGTTGCTGACGAGTACAAGGGAACGGTGAAATCGCTACCACGTGGCATTAGAAATCTTATAAGAGTTGTAGAGAAAAGAAATTACGGTAAAGGAATTTGTAAACTTGTTAATTTAAAATATGCAATACTACAAATAACAAAATATGCAATATTACAAATAACAAAATATGCAATACTACAAATAATAAAATATGAAATACTATAAATAACAAAATATGCAATACTACAAATAATAAAATATGAAATACTATAAATAACAAAATATGCAATATTACAAATAACAAAATATGCAATACTACAAATAATAAAATATGAAATACTATAAATAACAAAATATGCAATACTACAAATAATAAAATATGCAATACTACAAATAATAAAATATGCAATACTACAAATAATAAAATATGAAATACTATAAATAACAAAATATGCAATATTACAAATAACAAAATATGCAATACTACAAATAATAAAATATGCAATACTACAAATAATAAAATATGAAATACTATAAATAACAAAATATGCAATATTACAAATAACAAAATATGCAATACTACAAATAATAAAATATGCAATACTACAAATAATAAAATATGAAATACTATAAATAACAAAATATGCAATACTACAAATAATAAAATATGCAATACTACAAATAATAAAATATGCAATACTACAAATAATAAAATATGCATTACTACAAATAACATCTTTTTTTTCCCCTCCGAGACTGAAATGACAAACTCCTCCCCCCCCCCCCCCTTTCCTCTTTGTTTTCCACACACTTTACCACTGCACCAAATGCTTCATACTTGTACAGATCTTTTATTAGCGAAAAGTTGAGTGCAGTGGAAATTTTAACGCTGAAACCTGAATTACTTAAAGACGGTCTATATACATTAAAAGACTGGCTTGAATCTGTAATTTGACAACGCAACACCTGCTGTTCGATACAAGACATTTAAAGCTGCTGGGAAAAGATTAATTACATTAATTTTAAAATTAAAGATTAATGTACATTAATTTTACGGTTATTTCCTTTCGAATTAAAAAAAAATTGCTTGTGTTGATGTGCTGAGAGCTTAAAAAAAAAGAATTGTATCTGTGCGAATGCTCTGATAAGAGTGCGCACTGAATTAGTATATCATTCCAGAGTATCTTGTTTCCTGGATTGTCAGGATATCCAGACTTATCCATAACTGATGGTGCGGTACGGCACTTTTTGCAAATTTGCCAGACATTACATGTTAATTTTGGTTTGGTGGGGGGTGGGGGGTGGAGGTTAGGGTGGGGGTGGAGGTTGGGGTGGGAAGTGGAGGTTGGGGTGGGGAGTGGAGATGGAGGTTGGTATAAGGGAGGGGGGCCGAAGACGCTATCCAATTTGCCCGTTGCTAATATGCTAGTGTCAGGGCTGGCGAAACACACCAGACCAAGACCCTGTGCCACCTCTTCGTTAGCACCTCGCACCTCCCAGTAACAACAGGGCCTAGCCTGCCCCAAGAGCTGGTGGGCCAACGAAGCATTTCTCACCCCTCCCCCCCCCCACCGCTTTTTTTTTTTACCTCCATTCACGGGCTGAAAACAAAAATCGTTGCAAACCATCTCTTAATCCGACACCAGCTCGCGGTTCCAATGAGCTATAAAAAGAAGACGGAGGAGGAGGAGGAGGCTGGCTCTGGTGAGTTTTCTTTTTTTTTCTAATCCGGAAATAGTTTATTGATGATAGTGAATTAATGGAGTTTTTCCAGGTGAAATAGCAAGGAACTGAGGAAGTCTCAGTCAAGTCGGTCAGTCATTTGTATGAGCCCTTGAGGAATTTTGCCTCCCTAACAGCTCTCCTGTAGGCCTGTCTGTTGAAACGTAAGATGCCCTGCTGCTGGTGCATCCATGAAATCGCAGCAGAACATGCATCCACATTCTCAAGAAAAACAACAACAAAAAATCATTAGGAAAAAAAAATGGGATTCCATGGAAGGCATGCGCCCCGCGCCCCCGTCGAATGAAGGAGCCAAAGTATTACGGAGAATTATAAATCCACAAGATCAGAACGTTGTCCTAAGCTGGGCACTCTTCTGATAACATCATTAAACTCTATGGCTATTCTGCCCTGCAGTGATCATGCAATTTCCTGCCTTTTAATCTTAGATCCTGAAGATATGAAACATCGCCATAGAACATAATAAAAACTGAAAAACACAAGAAGAAAAAAAAAAAACCAGGGAGCTCTAATGGACAGCCGTGAATGCCGCTAACGCTGATAAAGTCAGCTTCAGACAACCCAAGACAATGTTATTAGCCGCAGAGATACAAAACTTATTAGAGGAAATAATGCAGCAGAACAGCTTCAAAGGTCTGCCTTGTGGAATATAATAAACACTCTCATTTCAGAAAGCGTGTACCTGATGCAAGAAACGGGATTAAGAGTCCGCATATGTGCCAGACAGTCTAAACAGAGGAGTGACAATCCCCGAAAAGGCCGGCGCCAAGCGTCTCCACGATAAGGCATTTATTATTCATGGCTAGAAACCACTCAGGTCAGCCACTTCGGGGGGAACTTATGCCGAGGTCTGTACGAGGGAAGAAACTTGGCACTTGATCCCGAGTTAGGAGAACAATGTGAAAATATAGGAGCGGAAAAACAAAAGAAACAAAACAAAACAAAAAAAAACTTGCATCGCGGTGGCTTTTTTCCTTTTCACTCCATGCTACAAATTTTTTAGACTTATATCCATCTCTCTCATATTGTTTTAAAACAAATTAGCCACTGATATGTGCAGTGTAAGGCTAAGAATTTGTTATCTTGGATCTATACAAACACGTTCATCCACACACACACAGACAAAAAAAACAACAACAAAAACGCGCACGTTCAAAATAGATTACGTCAACTCAAACTTTCTTGTAAAAGTCTCTCTTTTTCTCTTTATATCTTGCATCTATCTCTCTCTCTCTCTCTCTTTCTCTTCATATTTTATATTTCTCTCTCTCTTCATATCTTGTATTTCTCTCTCTCTCTCTCTTTCATATCTTGTATCTCTCTCTCTCTTCTCTTCATATCCTGTATTTCTCTCTCCCTCTTTCTCTCTCTCTTTCTCTTCATATCTTGTATTTCTCTCTCTCTCTCTCTTTCTCTTCATATCTTCTCTCTCTCATACACGCGCACACACGCGCGCAGAGCTCAATCTCACACAAAACTGCCATTCTTTTTTAAAGTTGACATTTCTACGATTGGTAAACACAAAGACAGAAACCATCAAGCAATGTATAACATGCCGTACAGCCCTACCTTACACTTCTATAGCAATACGCTCTCACTTGCATGTCTACAAAACAAAACAAAACAAAAGTAAACCTATTAGGACATGTCATGGGAAGACAGAAATTTAACAAACCTGAATATCACTGGAAAATTCATGAGGGGAGGGGGAAAAAATGCAGACCGAAGGAAACTATCTCGAAATTTTGACCAAAAGGCACGAGAAATGAAACGGGTTGCCTGAATCGGAAACAGCAAGGACCGTAACATAGTGGAGAAACAAGATGGTCAATGCCAGTCGACAGGGCACCTTTATTTCAGTGCTTGATAAAATGATCTATATGTAATAATGATGAACCAACACAAAGAGTTACCATATCCATGAGTAAAAGTAAAGATATAAGTTCCCAACCAGCCTCATTCCACATAGTCGTTAAACCACAAGTGCTCTTCTGTCTAGTCAGAATTTGACCAGAAAATGCCGACCAGTGTCGCCATCAGCATAAGCGACCACATCCATACAATGTTCTATGCGGGCCCTTTCTGTCCTCGATGACTGCGCTGAAGAAGTTTGTTGTTAGCTGTTCATGCTGGACAACCTCTCCTTTGGCCCGACTCTATATCAATATTTGATATGAGTAATTGGCCACTGTAACAAGAGACCATGTTCGCCTCGAAAGGTCCTGTCTTTTTGCGCTTGCATTTCGTGCCTTCATATTTGACACGGTAACTCAAATCGTGCTACCTCCCCACCCAAAACCGCTGAGTTTTTCTGCAGTTTTGGCAAGGTCCTTCGGCAAGTTTTTGCCCGGTTGGCTGAGTGGATAGACGCTCGGTCTACTAACCCAGTGGCACCGGGTTCAAGTCCCAGCAATTTGGTTTTTTTTTCTGATACCGACAGACCAGAAAGGCCACGAGGTCCACCCAACTTCTAAAAATGGGTGCCAGGGGAATCTTGTAAGGTAAATGTGGCCAGGCGCGACACTAACCACATCACACTTTCATGTGCTGAAGGCCTTGGAAATACAGGCCTAACACCTTATCCCCAATATGCCTTAAAGATATGGAAAAGGGAATTTCACCTGTTCTCTTACCTTTGTAGCTGATGGAGAAATCTGACATGGATGCCTCGCAAATATCATGAGATTTCCTCCCCTTACGTCTTTCGTATATAATTTTTTTTTTTTTAAAGCGGGGATGAGAAACGTCTAAAAAACTGCTAAGAAATGTTTACAGCTGAAGGCAGTGTGAACTAACAGCTGAAGGCAGTGTGAACTACGATTTAACAAAGTTCAAATTTTATAGTTTACTACGGCTCTCTTGTCACAAGGGACACACATGGAAGGAAGCAGAGAATACTTTCAAGAACAGGGATGACCGGAGGAGCCTTTATCTGTGGCCTATGCTCTCAAGTGAGTGAAAGGCGATGATGATGATCTCTTAAACTACCCTCTTCTTTCAACTGAAGGTTATGCTTTGCCTTGCAGGTTTTATCCGCACACAACCCACACCAATGAAGAATTAATTTACATAAAGAAAACAAAAGTCCAGTGGGTACACACACACACACACACTCAGAGAGAACTGAACTAAGCACGAAAACACACATGGGAAGAGACCTTTCTCCTGGCCACGCCACACACACTCTCTGCGAAAGAGGTTCGAAAATAGTTCTTTTCAGGAATGTAGTTTTCTTCACATATAGTGGTAATGAAAAAGGGCAAAGCATTGCGTTGCATAGCGAACTGCACTCTTCTAAGAACATGTGGGTTATATGCCCGATGAGGCCGCTGACAGCTCAGCAAATATGTACAAGGCACCCGGCTGTAAGGGAAATTACATCTGAAAATTTAGAATAGCTGAACATCTGCCTGTAGAGATGGACAGTGGATTTCCACAGTGCACGTGGCTTTCCACAGTACACACGGCTTTCAGTGCTTCAATGGAAGTGATAAAGCACAGCGTGTATTGCCAGTGTTTAAAAAGACAGTAGGGAAAATATGTGTAGTTTTCAAAGACCAAACATACACGCTACTAGCTCTGTCACTTTACGATTTCTGTGGCGGTTGCCACAGCGTTGAAGGCAGTTAACGAGCCACTGCACACCCCTATGCTTTCTTTTTTTTAGGTCCATTTAGGGACTTAAACAATAGTCATCTTCACTCGCCCCCACACCGACACGATGCCGTGCTTCAATATCTTCACCGCATCGGCTGCAGAGAACACAAACGGGCAGTTCCATAGAGAATGAAGAGAAAGATCAATATCTTCACGTCTAACTCTGTCGACGGCTCTTTGTGTAAATCAAATTTTTAAAAATTGTAAATCCTTACTTACTGTCAGAAATTACTAATACTAATACTAATCTTATTACAGAAACAACATAAATACTAACAGTTCTTATACTAATCAGAGATAGTTCTTATACTAATTTTATTACAGAAACAGAATAAGTCCTTACTTACCGTCAAAGATAGTTCTTATACTAAACTTACTACAGAAACAGCATAAATCCTTACTTACTGTCAGAGATAGTTCTTATACTAATCCTATTATAGAAACAGAATAAATCCTTACTTACTGTCAGAGATAGTTCTTATACTAATCTTAGATCCTAGACTAATCAGAGACAGTTCTTATACTAATCCTATTATAGAAACAGAATAAATCCTTACTATCAGAGATAGTTCTTATACTAATCTTAGATCCTATACTAATCAGAGATAGTTCTAACATTAATCCTATTATAGAAACAGCATAAATCCGTACTTACTGTCGGAAATATTTCTTATAACTAACCTTACCGTAGAAAAAGCATGTGTACCGCATTCTTCCAACAACAAAACCACATCGTTCAACTGTAATATCTGTCTTCATTACATTTTACAAGACTTTACTGTAAGATGAATCTCCTCATTTTCTCTCTGTGCTGGCCTAATTACTGTCAACTGAAAAGAAATCTTCCCGGAACTCTCCTTTCACGTTTCAACAGAAGCAATATTAAATGCTGCAGACTCCTATACAAATCGCACCTGACACCATCGCTCCCTCAATGTTTGGACAACTCGGCAAGAACCGAGCTTTTGCCTCGTGGCCCTGTTATGCGGTTTCATCGTTCTCTCCCGCTCTCTCGGCGGGACACCTCGTTGGGAGAGATGCCACTACCTCGTAGACAAATATTATCATTGCTTCTTTTGCCTTCGGGACTGGAGGAGTTTTCAGAATGGAAGTTTTAACAAAGAGTGTTTTTTTTTCCTCAAACGCGCAGACGAACACAAAGACAGACAGACTGACTGGCTGACTGACAGAGTACCAGGAATACAGAAAGGACAAACGAATCTACTTAGCGTTCTGAAAGACATCACAGTGCCACATTCTGAAAGTCATTACAGTGCCAAAGTTTAGGAGAGGAATATAATAATACTGTGGAGAAAAAAGAAACGCGTAACTACTGATGACCCAATTTTAGACATAAATTTGATATTATATAGCTTTTTTTAAATTGAATGAATAAAATGTTCAAATTGCACACAATAATACCTAAGGGTTTAAACATTCACTTGGCAGTTTCTTGCATCTGTGTGACGAGAATTTGTTAGTCCCAGGGGTTCTCAACTTAGTATGACTAATGGCAATGTTTCGTAAATTTTGCGATAGACGCGCCATATATATATATATATATATATATATATATATATATATATATCACTGACAACAGTTATTGAGGAAAGACGCTGGCGATGGTTGGGACATGTGCTACGAATGACTGACAACTCACTACCAAAAATAGCACTAAGATGGACACCACAGGGGAACAGAAGTAAGGGTAGACCAAAAGAGACATGGAGAAGAACAACAGAGAGGATGTTGAGCAATAGAAGGCTCACCTGGGCAAGAGCAGAAAAAAAGGCAAAGGACAGGCATTTGTGGAAAACCCTTGCGGAAGCCCCATGTGCCCTGGGCACTTAAGGTTCAGATATATATATATATATATATATGTATATACAAGAAACGCACATAAAACATATCACTATTTTGATCACTAATAACATGTACAGGTCGGTAGAATATAACAAAAAACATTATTTTGATCACAAAAAAAAGACATGTAGAAAAGACACTGCTCGGGAGCTCTGGAGATATCTAGAGAGAGAGAGAGAGAAAATGACTCCATTTACGTTAAAATCTCTTTCATGCTAAATACACATTAATTTAACGTCCATCAAAATCTCATTAGTTCGTCTAAAGTTTTCCGTTTGATTCTCTCCACACAAACATTATGTAACGTTTTTCCTATAAAGCTTTTACGTTGTTTTTTTTTAACCTGTGAACCGAATTTTTAAAAAAGCGTAGCTTTATTTTTTTTGTGTTTGAAATCATCTACAGCTGCAAGAAGAAAACATCTGCAAGCTATAGACGAGAGAATGAAATGTACAGGTGTTACAAGGAAACATTTATAAGCTATAGATAAATATCTACAGGTGTTAGAAGAAAACATCTGCAACCTATAGACGAGAGAATGATATCTACAGGTGTTACAAGGAAACATTTATAAGTGATAGATAATATCTACAGGTGCTACAATGAAACATTTATAAGCTATAGATAATATCTACAGGTGCTACAAGGAAACATTTATAAGCTACAGATAAATATCTACAGGTGCTACAAGGAAACATACGCTATAGATAATATCTACAAGTGCTACAAGGAAACATTTATATGCTACAGATAAATATCTACAGGTGCTACAAGGAAACATACGCTATAGATAATATCTACAAGTGCTACAAGGAAACATTTATATGCTATAGATAAATATCTACAGGTGCTACAAGGAAACATACGCTATACTTTATATGTTTACGTTTGTCATCCCATCCGGCAATCAGTGACCCAGGGCTGACCAAGACCCTGTCCCACCTCTCCGTTGCTACCCCACCCCCAAGAAGTAGCAGGTCTAGCCTGACTAATCGGGGGGGGGGGGGAATGGGGGTGGCAGGGATCGCCTTAGTCACCATGGCAGTGGAGTCTGCTGAAGAAATTTGCACATACACACACATACACTGGGGTTTGTTTGTTTGTTTGTTTGAAACTCCGCGCAGTGCCTGCGAAAATCTCCCCTGTGATCAGCTTCCATGCCGACACGATGCTGCGCGTCTCCGCATCGACTGCAAGAAACATCAGCTTGCAGCTCCCGCGAGACTGAAGAAGAAGAGGAAGAAACCGCTGAAGATGAAAGTTGCTCCCCAGCTGATTACAGTTACTAGCTTTCCTAATTCTCCCAGTGTAAGTGTAACTGAGAAGAGTTCGGCCCGGCCCCCCCCCCCTTTTTTTTTTCAACGGACCCCAAATCACAAAAGTGTTTTTACTGATAATGTGTTTTCATTTTTTTTTAAAAATTGGTAAACAAGAACTGTAGTAAGCAGCATCATGTGGCATCTACTTTCAACTTTTTTGTGTGTGTTATTTAAATGTTTCTTCGGTTTCTAGTCTCAGTGATAGATATCCCAGGCGCATCGAACTCATGATGGCCGGCGCAAGTCAATCGTCAATGGAAATGTGGATTCTGTGTCAAGAATTCTTTTTCCTCATCCTGTAGTTTTTTTTTTCAATATATAAAAGCTATTGAACTGAACCGATTGTCTCAAAAGCTGGTGAACTGAACTGTTTGCTCCAAAAGCTGATGAACTGAACTGTTTGCTCCAAAAGCTGATGAACTGAACTGTTTGCTCCAAAAGCTGATGAACTGAACTGTTTGCTCCAAAAGCTGATGAACTGAACTGTTTGCTCCAAAAGCTACAGAATTCAACTGTGTGTGTGTGTGTGTGTGTGTGTGTGCCTGTGGCTTTAAGGCTGACAGTGATGCTTCTGGGCTATAAATAGCAACCTGGCACGTATTTGTTTGATCTGAACATGCGTACATTTGTTGATATCCTCTAACATAACTACCATGTTGGACTTGTTAATATGCTCCGCCACGAAGGGAGTCACATCAATCCTACTAACCTTGTTCGCCAGAAATTTTTTGTAAGAAATGAGAGATAAGAGAAACGACTACTGCGGTAAAAACTGGTTCTAGTAATAAAGGTGGACAGAGGTATATGGTTCAGTTTCTCTCTCTCTCTCTCTCTCACACAAACAAACAAACAAAACAACATAGAAAGCGTGAGGAAAGCGGACAGAAATAAGAGTGGTCCAAATAAATAAGATGAGAACGTTTCTCGAGGATCAACACAACAGGTAAACTTAAGACAGACGAAAAATGAAAACATCTAGCTCTTTTTTTTTTTTATCCTCCTTGTAAGAAAGACGGGCATACAAACAAAGACTTTTGCCGAAATATTCGATTGTTGAATGGTCCTTCATTTATACATACTCATCTTACTTTCTGCCATTCTTGTTCCTGCCCAGCTTTCCTCACTCTTTCTATCTTTTTTTTTTTTTTTGCTGTTGTAAAACTGAACCAGGCAACTCTGTCTACCTTTATTATTTGGAACCAGTTTTTACTGCAGTCGTCGTCTCTCTTATCTCTTCAGTGAAGTAAAAAAACAGCTTTTTATGACACTGGTTCTCGATAATGTTTCTGGGGAAAGGGGGATGATTCAATGGCGTTGATTCTCCATACTGTTTCTGTGGAAAGGGGGATGATTCAATGGTGTTGATTTTCCATACTGTTTCTATGGAACAAATATTGTAGGATTAAACCTCGAAAAAATCGTAGATAAAGCACTTTAGTGAGACGTGAGAGAAAGAAAAATCACAAGAGAATTACCTGGGATTCGAACACGGCTAAGTCGATAGTACGCTGTTCTCTCGTAGCTAGATGGCTGCTAGTCCTACCGGAGTCCGTGTTCGAATCCCAGGTAATTCTCTTGTGATTTTTCTTTCTCTCACGTCTCACTAAAGTGCTTTGTCTACGATTTTTTCGAGGTTTAATCCTACAATATTTGTTCTCTTACTTTACCGTACCAAAACCTCGTAGTTTCCTATTTATAAAAAATTGTTTCTATGGAAAGGGGGATGATTCAATGGCGTTGATTTTCCATACTGTTTCTGAGGAAAGGAACTGTTTGCTCCAAAAGCTGATGAACTGAACTGTTTGCTCCAAAAGCTGATGAACTGAACTGTTTGCTCCAAAAGCTGATGAACTGAACTGTTTGCTCCAAAAGCTACAGAATTCAACTGTGTGTGTGTGTGTGTGTGTGTGTGTGCCTGTGGCTTTAAGGCTGACAGTGATGCTTCTGGGCTATAAATAGCAACCTGGCACGTATTTGTTTGATCTGAACATGCGTACATTTGTTGATATCCTCTAACATAACTACCATGTTGGACTTGTTAATATGCTCCGCCACGAAGGGAGTCACATCAATCCTACTAACCTTGTTCGCCAGAAATTTTTTGTAAGAAATGAGAGATAAGAGAAACGACTACTGCGGTAAAAACTGGTTCTAGTAATAAAGGTGGACAGAGGTATATGGTTCAGTTTCTCTCTCTCTCTCTCTCTCACACAAACAAACAAACAAAACAACATAGAAAGCGTGAGGAAAGCGGACAGAAATAAGAGTGGTCCAAATAAATAAGATGAGAACGTTTCTCGAGGATCAACACAACAGGTAAACTTAAGACAGACGAAAAATGAAAACATCTAGCTCTTTTTTTTTTTATCCTCCTTGTAAGAAAGACGGGCATACAAACAAAGACTTTTGCCGAAATATTCGATTGTTGAATGGTCCTTCATTTATACATACTCATCTTACTTTCTGCCATTCTTGTTCCTGCCCAGCTTTCCTCACTCTTTCTATCTTTTTTTTTTTTTTTTTGCTGTTGTAAAACTGAACCAGGCAACTCTGTCTACCTTTATTATTTGGAACCAGTTTTTACTGCAGTCGTCGTCTCTCTTATCTCTTCAGTGAAGTAAAAAAACAGCTTTTTATGACACTGGTTCTCGATAATGTTTCTGGGGAAAGGGGGATGATTCAATGGCGTTGATTCTCCATACTGTTTCTGTGGAAAGGGGGATGATTCAATGGTGTTGATTTTCCATACTGTTTCTATGGAACAAATATTGTAGGATTAAACCTCGAAAAAATCGTAGATAAAGCACTTTAGTGAGACGTGAGAGAAAGAAAAATCACAAGAGAATTACCTGGGATTCGAACACGGCTAAGTCGATAGTACGCTGTTCTCTCGTAGCTAGATGGCTGCTAGTCCTACCGGAGTCCGTGTTCGAATCCCAGGTAATTCTCTTGTGATTTTTCTTTCTCTCACGTCTCACTAAAGTGCTTTGTCTACGATTTTTTCGAGGTTTAATCCTACAATATTTGTTCTCTTACTTTACCGTACCAAAACCTCGTAGTTTCCTATTTATAAAAAATTGTTTCTATGGAAAGGGGGATGATTCAATGGCGTTGATTTTCCATACTGTTTCTGAGGAAAGGAACGTCTCAATAGCTGTAAGCTGCAAACTAAGGCTATCAATGGTTCTCCAGCCAGCTGTTTTTTTTTAAAGATGGCTCTTCATGTGAAGGAACATAAGCTGCAGTTTAGTAGACCGTCTATGGCAGTGTTCCCCTTTCGTTTTTTTTTTAAAATCATGTCCCACCCCAATGCCCTTAAAGATTTTGATGCACGCCCTTCCGTTTATAACACTCAACCAAGTCCTGAAAAATTATAATATAAATATATTCTAATTGTCTCCCCCCCCTTCCCGTAACCTTTCAAATATTCACACGGGGGGGGGGGGCCCTACGCCCCACGCTGGGAAACATTGGTCTATGGTTGCAGTCTAGACCAAAATGTGGGACGGCTGTGCTCTCTCTCACCGAACATCTCCTCCCGTAATATCAACAGTTTGAGAATAATATGAGAGGCAATTGTTCACGGTTGAAAGAACTTCACCTGCAATGTGTCCAGGTAGCAAAAACTTACCCGTCGTTTGCCTTTCCCTGAGCTTTAAGTTCAAAGGGACGCGAAAAAACGAAAGTTAACGGTGAAAATGACAGTTTTCTAACCTTCCCTGCAGGGCATAGTAAAACTTGCCTCTGGGGGGGGGGGGGGGCTTTTCATTTTACTTGTGATGTTGTCATCGGCGGGTTAATGTGACTTATGAATATGGGTTTTTCATTTTGTGTGTGTGTCGGGGGGGGGGGGGGAGAAAGTGGGAGAGTGGAGGGGGGTGGGGCAGTAGGGTGGATGAACTAGGAATTGCAAGATTAGTCACAGATGTGAACAGCTGTCAAACTATCGAGATTGAAAAAGACCACAAAGAAGGGACTCTTAAACAGGCAGCCAGGCAAGCAGATAGATACTGATATCAGCATTTCTTCTTCTTCTTCTTCTTCCTCTTCTTCTTCTTCTTCCTCTTTTTCTTCTTCTTCCTCTTCTTCTTCTTCTTCCTCTTCCTCTTCTTCTTCTTCTTCCTCTTCTTCTTCTTCTTCTTCCTCTTCTTCTTCTTCTTCTTCTTCTCTTCTTCTTCTTCAATCTCCCTGGAACTGCCAGCTGGTGTTCTTCTTTGCATCCAAATGCAGTGAAGATGTCGAGGCACAACATCGTGTCGGATTGAGAGCGGGTCATTGCGGCTATTTTTTTCCCTCCCACCTCCTGAGTGCAGCTAAAGAAGGCAGCGGGTGTGCAGTAACTCTCTCTTTATCAGACTCCACCACCCATGGGGACAATGGTGATCCCTGCCCCGTAAAAGCCAGAACAGAACTGTTACATGGCGGATATGGGACAGGGTCTTGGTCAGCTATGGTTCTCCAGCCCTGATGCTAGCTAGCATGTCTGCTATTGGGTAGCTAGCTGATTGCCAAAAAGTGGACAGCGTCTTCCCGCCGCTATAACAAAATTTAATTAAAATGGAATTAACTAAATGTACAGTCCTAGTTCAGGGGGGAAAAAAAGTTTGAATGAATTAGAAGAGAAAGTGACGAATGCTCATCCATAGCTCTCGATGTATGTACGTGAGATGATGAATCAAAAAGCCACGCGGATCGGAGAATCAAAGCGCATTGCAGGAAAGTGGCCTAATTCAAAAGATGGGGGGGGGGGGGAATAATTAATATCCGATGAACAGGACATACCCCATCTAAAAGCAATATGGTGTGATAGATGGAAGTGGCAGATATCTAACAGATAAAAAAGTATTTTGTGATAGATGGAAGTGGCACGATATCTAGCAGATAAAAACAGTATGTTGTGATAGATGGAAGTGGCATGATATCTAACAGATAAAAACAGTATGTTGTGACAGATGGAAGTGGCATGATATCTAACAGATAAAAACAGTATGTTGTGATAGATGGAAGTGGCACGATATCTAACAGATAAAAACAGTATGTTGTGACAGATGGAAGTGGCATGATATCTAACAGATAAAAACAGTATGTTGTGATAGATGGTAGTGGCACGATATCTAACAGATAAAAAGATATATAGTAATATACAGAGGTGGCACAATTCAACACCAAGAAGCAACATAAATGATGTAGCAACATGGCATAATCCAACATCTAGAAACAACATAAAATGATGTAGGAACATGACATAATCCAACCTTCTCCAGAAACAACATAAAGTGATGTAGGAACATGACATAATCCAACCTCCAGAAACAACATAAAGTGATGTAGGAACATGAGATAACCCAACCTCCATAAAAAAGTGTAAAGTGATGTAGGAACATGGTATAATCTAACCTCCAGGAAACGACATAAAGTGATGTAGGAACATGGCATAATCCAACCTCCAAGAAACGACATAAAGTGATGTAGGAACATGGCATAATCCAACCTCCAAGAAACAACATGAAGTGATGTAGGAACATGACATAATCCAACAACCGGGGAAACAACATAAAGCGATGTAGGAACATGACATAGTCCAACCTCCAGGAAACAACATAAAGTGGCGCAGAAACATAGTACAATCCCAACCAACACAGACTACCATTTTTCAAACAAGCATTGGGACCTCACGTTATTCTCTCTCTCCCCTTACACATCAAAGGGCCCAGAAAACTCTATATATATATATATATATATAATGAAGTTTATACTGCTAGCAACTATCACTAAATTGTTATTAGATTCTACTCTGACTGAAGCCACTACCTTTGGTTTGCGCAGAAAGCACATCTTGCCAGGACAGATCTCATTAAAATCATCCCAGCCTCCGCAACTCTTTTTCTTTTGTTTTATGAACACACACACACACAAATGCCGGCAGCACTACTCCAGCGGAGTAGTAGGGGTAAAAGGAGTGGGGTAGCACAAAACCTTCCACGTCGCACAAAAGAACCTAATTTGATATTGGTCCTCTAAAGAATCTAATTTGACGTTGGTGTCATCTTGCACAAAGGCTGAACGTGTTAGCTGAGAGTAAGAAGCCAACACAAAGACAACGATTGGCCACTGCGGATTCGGAAGGGGGTGGGGGTGGGGGGGGGGGTGGGCTGGTGTACAGAACACAAAGAGGGCCAAGTTGTTAGAGGGTAAAAAAAAAAAAAAATCACTGAGACCAAACTAGAGAATAATATGGCTGACTGTTGGGATATTCAATCCCAGAATATTGTATGTTTTTTTTTTATATCCCTGCTGCATAAGGAGATTCATATGTCTCTCTCCCTTTCTGTCTCTCTCCCTTTCTCGCTCTCTCTCTCTCCCTTTCTCGCTCTCTCTTTCTCTCTCTTTTTTCATCTCTCGCTCTCTCCCTCCCTTTCTCAATCCCTTTCTTTCTCTCCCTTTCTCTCTCAATTTTTCTTCTCTCTACCTTTCTCTGTCTCTCTCGCTTTCTCTCTCATTTGTATTTCTTAAGTATTCATTTCTTGTTTTCTCAATGAAATGACCAGAAAACTCCTGCGAGAACATTTTCTTTCTTTTCTATCTCTTATTTTCTTGGTCGATTAAAAAAAAAAAAAGATTTTTCCTGATGAAGACCTCTGATCCAACCTTTCGGAAATGCTAGAAATTTTACTTTCAAAGTTCTTTCACCATAATCCAAACTCTATCTACTCTCTCGATCACTGAGTCACGACCTACCTTCCTCTCCTTCATTGCTTTTGTTTTATGCGTTGGACACACCACAAGCACAGCATCAGCTGGAAAGAACTGGAGTCATATAAGAGTCTGGGGACGTAGTTCTTAATCTGGGGTCCATCCCCCAGTAGATGGACTGGCTCCATTTGAAATGGGGGGGGGGGGAGGATTCATAACAACATCTAAGTTATGTTTACAGCTTAATTTTTGATGAGGGGCTCGCCGCTGTTATCAAGCCAAGAAGGAGTGGCAGCGACCAAAAAAGGGTTTAGAACCACTGGTCTGGAAGATACAACAACATATGCAGTCTCCGCTGGTCTGGAAGATACAACATATGCAGTCTCCGCTGGTCTGGAAGATACAACAACACAAGAAGCCTCCACTGGTCTGGAAGATACAACAACATATGCAGTCTCCGCTGATCTGGAAGATACAACAACACAAGAAGCCTCCACTGGTCTGGAAGATACAACAACACAAGAAGCCTCCACTGGTCTGGAAGATACAACAACACAAGAAGCCTCCACCGGTCTAGAAGATACAACAACACAAGAAGCCTCCACTGATCTGGATGATACAACAACACAGGAAGCCTCCACTGGTCTGGAAGATACAACATATGCAGTCTCCACTGGTCTGGAAGATACAACAACACAAGAAGGCTCCACTGGTCTGGAAGATACAACAACAAAGAAGTCTCCACTGGTCTGGAAGATACAACAACACAAGAAGTCTCCACTGGTCTGGAAGATACAACAACACAAGAAGTCTCTACTGGTCTGGAAGATACAACAACACAAGAAGTCTCCACTGGTCTGGAAGATACAACAACAAAGAAGTCTCCACTGGTCTGGATGATACAACAACACAAGAAGTCTCCACTAGTCTGGAAGATATAACAACACAAGAAGCCCCCACTGATCTGGAAGATACAACAATATGAGCAGCCTCCACTGGTCTGGAAGATACAACAACATCTGCACTCTGTTTAAACTTAGCTTGGAAGCTAAAAGCCAAAAGCTAAATCATACTTAACTGCATTTCTCGGCTTCCCCCCCTCCCCCTCCCCCTTTATGGCCCCGCTGAATTGTCAAAACATTCATCCACGAGGTCTGGGAAGAACTTTCGAAAGACCGAGCCATGTGTAGAGCGGCTCTGCATACGGGGGCAGAATCATTTTGAGGAAGAAATGAGGACCAAACTTAAAATTACAAAATGTAAGCGTAAGTAAACTTGGACCTTGCTTTGCTGTTACCCTGGCTGACTGTGAAAATCCCAACATTTCAGAAAGCTATTGAACAAACAAGACGATTCTTGGCAAAACCCACAAAAGCTGGCATCTGCCTGCCTCAAAGCTGCCTCCTGCTCTCAGTGTATACATGAAATTTATCAAGCCAGACCTGATTATGGCTGTTCATCTCATGTAGCCCCATATGCAGATCTGGGCTTTCTAGCCGTCCGCGGGTCTGGGGCTTTCTAGTCCGCAGATCTGGGCTTTCTAGCCGTCCATAGATCTGGGCTTTTTAGCCGCCCACAGATCTGGGCTTTCTAGCGTTCTCTAATGTCTTTTTGCCTTCGAAGATGCTCATGGTGTCAATTATGCCCGTAGCCCCTTCTCCCAATGATATATGACCAGTAACGCCCCGCGTAGAACACACCCGAGACGTTATACTCCAACCCCCTCACCCCCCCCCCCCACTTCCTCTCCACGCCCTATATCCCCTTTTCTGCCGAAGGACGGCGTGACGCTCAGAGGTCAAGTTCACTCCACTGAAACTGGCGCATAAATTAAGGGCAGGGTAAGGCCTTAAGGTCAGGAGGATAGTAACGACAAAACTGTGACCCTATCTGACACCAGGGAAGGAAGAAAGAAAGGTCCGACACTCACAGCAATGGATCTGATTTGCATATGCATGGCCGTGTGCTGGACCTTGGTAGATTGACCTAGAAGAAAGGCCGGCTCACGACTGCCATGGAGACAAAGCCCCAGGACCTAGGATCAGGTAGTTATGCTGTACCTATCTCCCTTTCCGTGGAGACAAAGAATCAGGACCTATATTAGATACAGTCGAACTCACTAAATACCACATCGCTTTATGTCACAACGCGGATATTGTCACAGAAATGTGTATCCCCGACCAACATATGTTGGTACCAGAAAATGTAACCGCCTCCGCTGTGTTACCTGCCCTGTGGTCTGTGAAACTAAAAAAGATCACCTTTCTCAAAACTATCCTCACTCTTCATGAGGGATTCACATGCGACTCCCGAAATGTGATATATGTTATCGTATGCAAAAGATGCAGGATAACGTATATTGGTGAGATTGGCCTCAGATTAGGTGACCGCATGCAGAAACATCTGTACGATATCGCTCAGCATGCTTCGAAACCAGTCCCAAATCATTTCAATGGCCCCAACCACAGAGACAAATCTGATTTTCTGGTAACGGCCATCAAACAATGTCACACAGATGACACAAGCCGCCTAGCGCTTGAGAACCGCTACATTCAGGACTATGGGACGCTGGAACCACACAGGTTAAACTCGCTATTCAGCTACACCTAACATTTTCCTCTTCAGCAATTATAATCCCTCTCTACTAAGCTCCACTCCCTTCTCACTTGTTACACATAGTTCAGAACCTCCTCACAGCATCACATTACAACCCCTCTACCCTAACTATAATCATCTTTTTCACCTTCTCCTGGCTAGGTTAACATTGTACCACACTCTCTCCCCTCCACGGTTTCCCCACCCATCAACCCCAGTTACGACCCACCGACCACACATCACAGGTCTCCATTTAAACAGCCTCTAACCCCTACCATGCTCATTTCTGACATACAGCGTCGAACAAGCCACATCTTACAGTTACAGCTAAGTGCTCTATTCATTATGATTTTTTTGAATAGCATTCATGTGAATCTATACTTTATCTCCTCTCTCTATTTCTTCGTCCTGTATGTTTTTTGTATGATTAAGGCTCACGCCGAAACGTCACAACTTTGTAATCGTTAAGTAATAAAGCTGCTCCCACTTTCTTCATACTTTATACATTCTGGTATCACAGCTTCACTGCAGTGCTTCGTGTATAGTTGTATATTTATACATTAATTATTGTGTGTTACACTTTATACTGCTGCGGTTAAAGTCCTTGTAATTGACCCCGTTTAATGTCAACTCGCTTAATGTCACCATATTTCGGCCGTCCCGACGATGTGACATTAAGCGGGTTCGACTGCAGTTCTACTGCACTTATCTCCCTTTTCTTTTTCATGGTCTGATTTTGAAGAGCGACTGGGTCCGTGATATGCATATGCTCCTTACCTTACTTCGTTGGACATACTTTTCCAAGACACTAAAAGCAGCATTTTTTTTTCTTTAGGACGGGTGGTATGAGCTTCACCTGCTTTATCTACCAGTACTGGCAACAGAGCGCCGTCCCTTTCTCTTCTTGCGTGACCGGGCTTTTCGCGTCAAAGATAAGAATTTCAGATCCTACTCTTTTTCTCTCTCCTTCTCTCTGTCTGTCTCTCATTCTCTCTCTCTCTCTCTCTCTCTGGAAGAGTAATTATTTTGCGTCTGTGTAATTATTTAAACTTTGTTATTTCCGTTTTGTTATTTCAGGTTTAACCATGTTTGTTACAAGCATAACATATTTATAAATGCCTGATGGAGAATGTCTGGAACAGAGAGAAGGTTGCATGATAGAGGGTCGAATGTCAGAGGAAACTGCGTGCCCAATTCTTCATTCTTCGCAAATTAAATTCTTGTCAATCAATCAATCCCCTTCTCTCTGTCTGTTTCTTTTTCCTTCTGTCTGTCTGTCTTTCTTTCTTTTTCCTTTCTCTCTTTCTTTCTATCTCCTTCTATCTCTTTCTGTCAATCTTTCTTTCTTTCTATCTCCTTTTGTCTCTCTCTCTCTCTCTCTTTTTGTCTGTCTCTCTTTATCTCCTTCTGTCTATCTCTCTCCTTTTGTTTTTTCTGCCTGTCCCTCTTTCTTTCTATCTCCTTTTGTCTTTCGCTTTCTGCCTGTCTCTCTTTCTTTCTCCCTCCTTCAGTCTGTCTCTCTTTCTATCTCCTTGTTTCTATCTCCTTCTGTCGTTCTCTTTCTGTTCTGTCTCTCGTTCTTTTTGTCTCTTTCCTTTTGTGTGCGTCTCTCTCTCTCTCTCTTTTATCTTTCCCTAATCTCTCTCCCTCTTTCTCTCTCTCTCTCTCACTTTTCTCTTTCCCCTCACTCCCTCACTTTTCTCTCTTTCCCCACTCCCTCTTTCTTTCTCTCAATCTCTCTCTCGTTTTTCCCTTCTCTTCTTTTTTCTGTCTCTCTCCCTATATTGTTTTCTCTCACAATTCACGCCCCTTCCCCCCCCCCCCCCGAGGGTAGGGATGCGTGGGTGGGGGAAGGATCCTGAATATGGCCGATGCAAGCAATTAATTCATTAAAAATAAAGATTCCCCTTTAGAAGCACATTCACTGGCTGCTGTGACAACAAAGAACCCGCATGAACCACTAAAAACAAAAAAACAAAAACAAAACCCCTCACAACAGACAACAACAATCATGAACATAGAGAGAACAACAAAGAACATCACACGGGCGCTTTTAAACAATTAACAACCCACTTTCGTTGTAACGAATGGACACAACAAAATAACCCCTCCCATCATAATAAATTTTTTTTTCTTTTTGCTTTTAAATTCCACAAGTTATCATAAGGGCAATCAGAACAGAAATCAATGCAGACATCTAAATGCATGAAAGTAAAAATAATAAAATAATATAATAAATTACGCGTCCATTAGAGTAATCAGCACAGAAGCTACAGGGACTGAATCAATCGTTGCTGCGTCACAGATTTATGACGGAGCTAAACATGAACAAACTGAATGAACCCCTCCCCCCCCCCGACAGCCAGATTATATGGATGAGCAAGAGATTTTGAGCCCTGTCCCCCGGCTACCAGGAAAGCCTGACCCCACCCCCCAGCTCTGACCACAGGGAGGGGAGCTACAGCAGCAGACAAAAAACTCCGGGCTGCAAAAGAAAGACCTCGAAAAAAAAAATGCCCAAATTATCTGGGCAATAAACATTAGATGACTGAGGCTGGAAACGGCGACGATGACGAAGAAGAAGAAGCAAAAGAAGAAGAGAAGAAGAAGAAGAACTGGTAGTTTCTCTCATGATAAGCCGCCTTTATCCAATAAAATTTTCCCCTAATTTAAAACAAACAAACAAACAAACAAATCATGAAAAAGAAAAAGTCATGAAATAATAATGGCAGGAAACTGTGAAGACTGACAGGATCCTAAGCAGAAAAACCTGAGGATAGGCAACAGGAAAAAAAAAAGTACAGTACATAGAAAAGGTAAAGTGTAGTACTGACGACGAAAAGACAATTAGATTAACGATGTACTATTGAAGACTAGTAGACAAGCTGAATAACAATGATGTACTGCTGAACATGAAGAAAGAGAAGCATCACGAACAAGGAAGGCAAAGGCAACTATTTGTGACTTAAAGGCAAAGGCAACTATTTGTGACTTAAAGGCAAAGGCAACTATTTGTGACTTAAAAGCAAAGGCAACTATTTGTGACTTAAAGGCAAAGGCAACTATTTGTGACTTAAAGGCAAAGGCAACTATTTGTGACTTAAGGGCAAAGGCAACTATTTGTGACTTAAAGGCAAAGGCAACTATTTGTGACTTAAAGGCAAAGGCAACTATTTGTGACTTAAAGGCAAAGGCAACTATTTGTGACTTAAAGGCAAAGGCAACTATTTGTGACTTAAAGGCAAAGACAACTATTTGTGACTTAAAGGCAAAGGCAACTATTTGTGACTTAAAGGCAAAGGCAACTATCTGCGACTTAAGGCAAAAGCAACTATTTGTGACTTGAAAAAGATGTACCTAAAAGTGAGGAAATGGGTATTACAATGTTGCTTGCTTGCTTAATCCTGCCATGCTTTAGAGGCACATAGGGATATGGTGTTAGTGCCCATACTTTCCTTGACCTGTCAGCACACTAGAGGGTGATTTGGTCAGTATCACGCCTGGGGTCGCCTTTCCTTCCCCAACTTTAGATGAAGTCGGGTACTCATTTCTACAGCTGGGTGACTGGGGTGCCTCCGGCCGGATTCAAACCCCCGACCTTCGCCATGAGAGACCAGTGCAATGTTATATAGTGCGAAATATTGCTAGACGGTTAAGAAACCTGGACAGTCAACAAAACAACAACAAAAAAACAAAAACAAAAAAAGGCAAAGAAACTGGAAACAACACAAATGTGGTTTTAGAGAAATATGTAACAAATACCCTGGACAGACAGAACTTTTTTAAAAAAAATGAAACTGTTCTCAAAAAAAAAAAGTTTCAAAACAGCGAAAATTAATTAAAATGACAAGAAAAAAAAGACAATCACAATTTCCTGAACATTTAATAAGAAAACAGAAGTTAGAGAACCTAGTAGTAGCTGGAAAATTTGGTGGTTCGGGGTGGGGTGGGGTGGTTAAGGAACATTCCTCACTTGCCCTGGAGGTTGTCAAACCTTAGTTACACCCATTATTCTTGGAACCTACCCATCAAGCAAACTACTGTGATTCACTTTCCCATCTGACACAGTGTCCAATCTGCTCCATCGTCATCAGCGCGTTCCGCTGCACAGAACAACGAGATCGAAGTTCCACGAAGATCAGAACAAGAACAAACAAACAAACATGAACAAAACCTATCACTACAAGAACAAAACAACACGAACAAACCTATCAGTACCAGGACAAAACAACACGAACAAACCTATCAGTACCAGGACAAAACAACACGAACAAACCTATCAGTACAAAAACAAAACAACACGAGCAAACCTATCAGTACAAGGACAAAACAACACGAACAAACCTATCAGTACAAGGACAAAACAACACGAACAAACTTATCAGTACAAGGACAAAACAACACGAACAAACCTATCAGTACCAGGACAAAACAACACGAACAAACCTATCAGTACAAGGACAAAACAACACGAACAAACCTATCAGTACAAGGACAAAACAACACGAACAAACCTATCAGTACCAGGACAAAACAACACGAACAAACCTATCAGTCCAAGAACAAAACAACACGAACAAACCTATCAGTACAAGAACAAAACAACACGAACAAACCTATCAGTCCAAGAACAAAACAACACGAACAAACCTATCAGTCCAAGAACAAAACAACACGAACAAACCTATCAGTACAAGAACAAAACAACACGAACAAACCTATCAGTACAAGAACAAAACAACACGAACAAACCTATCAGTACAAGAACAAAACAACACGAACAAACCTATCAGTACAAGAACAAAACAACACGAACAAACCTATCAGTACAAGAACAAAACAACACGAACAAACCTATCAGTACAAGAACAAAACAACACGAACAAACTTATCAGTACAAGAACAAAACAACACGAACAAACCTATCAGTACCAGGACAAAACAACACGAACAAACCTATCAGTACCAGGACAAAACAACACGAACAAATCTATCAGTACCAGGACAAAACAACACGAACAAACCTATCAGTACCAGGACAAAACAACACGAACAAACCTATCAGTACCAGGACAAAACAACACGAACAAACCTATCAGTACCAGGACAAAACAACACGAACAAACCTATCAGTACCAGGACAAAACAACACGAACAAACCTATCAGTACCAGGACAAAACAACACGAACAAACCTATCATTCATCTTATTCTTCTATCTCCCTGCCGCTGCAAGAACTATGTTCTCTGTTCTGATGAACTACAGTCGCTACAAGAATGAATCACTTTCCACCACAACAAAACCTCCAGGTAACCAACCACACAAGCAACAGTTACCTTTCTCAACTCAAAGACTTCTAAGACCTAACTAACTTAAGATAACAGGTTAAAAATAATTTTTATTTAAAAAAAAAAAACCGGCCGACAGGTGGGGATACTGGTTATCTGGGGAGGTCGGATCATGTTATCTGTTTAATAATTGCTATTTCCGCCAGATAACAAAGCCCGCCTCCATCACAATCTGGTGTTAACACTCCGCAGACGTCCACAGATAAGGTCCTACAACTGGTGTGAATGCTGTAAATCTCATTCGCGGGTAGGCAGAGGTAGTCTGTGTGAAGGAATGTATGAGAATGAATAACAGAATATATAATGAGAAATATTAGGAAGCTACACACTCCCAGAGAGAGAGAGAGAGAGAGAGAAAGAGAGAGAGAGAGTATGTAGGACGGATGGGCTGACTGACATATACAGACACTGAAACAAGACTACTTGGCACGTATATACAGACAGAATGGAAAGAGAGACAGACAGTGCTTATACTAAGAGATATATAAATGAAAAGATGAACGGAATGAATGACAGATAGACAGATATACTGAAACATAGACGGACAAACGTTCAGGCAGACAGGCAAGCAGCCAGCCAGACAGACATAGATAGACAGACAGACAGACAGACAGACAGACAGACAGACAGACAGACAGACAGACAGATAGATAGATAGACAGATAGATAGATAGATAGATAGATAGATAGACAGACAGACAGACAGACAGATAGATAGATAGATAGATAGATAGATAGATAGATAGATAGATAGATAGATAGATAGATAGATAGATAGATAGATAGATAGATAGATAGATAGATAGATAGATAGATTCCTCTTTCCACAACCACCGTACAAACAGAGAAGCCTGACATAAAACAAAGAACAACAGGAGAACTCGCCGAGCGCTGCAGAATTACAAATTCCGCATTGAAATCTACATCTGTGCAGGCCAGCGCATCAGTCACTGTACCAACGGAACGAATGACACATCAAAGGCCGCGAGGTACATTAAGTTGTCAGACTTCATTGTTGGAACATCCATGGTGCTAACTTTCCCACATACAAATCGTGGGTACGACTGATGTCCTCATGCGAGGCGTGCTATGGCTGACGGAGAGATACGGGGGTTCGCTCGGGGGCATTTATTTTGCTAATTAATATCACGTGCGGGTTTAAATCTACCCCTCGGCGGGGATGAGATGATTCTGTCAGGTCTGCCACCCTAGTCATGGTTCACCGAAGCTACGCTTGGTCAAGAAATGCGAAAAATTAGAATCAGCAACTCCGTCAGGTATCAGACATAAATAATATTATTTGGCCTAGAAAAGACACTATGGAGGAAATATATGGGAAAAAAATAGGAATCGGAAGATTTACAGAAAACAAACTAGATTTATTATCCCCATTAAGCAGAAAGAAGAAAAAAAAACATCACAAGATATATTGGCGATTTCGTAGGAGAGACTAAAAATGATCACAAACTTTTACTTCTTCGGGATATGCTCTTTTTTTTTTTAACTTACTGAAAAAATGAGCAAAAAAAAAAAAAACGGTTTGGCAATCAGGGACTCATAGCTGACATGCCAGCGTCAGGGTTGGCGCAAATCATAGCTGACATGCCAGCGTCAGGGTTGGTGCAAAAACCATAGCTGACATGCCAGCGTCAGGGTTGGCACAAAACCATAGCAGACATGCCAGCGTCAGGGTTGGTGCAAATCATAGTAGACATGCCAGCGTCAGGGTTGGTGCAAATCATAGTA
Organism: Achatina immaculata; assembly: GCA_009760885.1. Classification (NCBI taxonomy): domain Eukaryota; kingdom Metazoa; phylum Mollusca; class Gastropoda; order Stylommatophora; family Achatinidae; genus Lissachatina; species Lissachatina immaculata. The sequence continues at coordinate 9,468,916 of CM019695.1, read as the reverse complement.
GACATGCCAGCGTCAGGGTTGGTGCAAATCATAGCAGACATGCCAGCGTCAGGTTGGTGCAAATCATAGCAGACATGCCAGCGTCAGGGTTGGTGCAAATCATAGCTGACATGCCAGCGTCAGGGTTGGTGCAAATCACAGCAGACATGCCAGCGTCAGGGTTGGTGCAAATCATAGTAGACATGCCAGCGTCAGGGTTGGTGCAAATCATAGTAGACATGCCAGCGTCAGGGTTGGTGCAAATCATAGCAGACATGCCAGCGTCAGGGTTGGTGCAAATCATAGCAGACATGCCAGCGTCAGGGTTGGTGCAAATCATAGTAGACATGCCAGCGTCAGGGTTGGCACAAAACCATAGCTGAGCAAGACCCTGTCCTACTTCCACGTTGGTACCTCCAATGACATGTCTAGGCCTGGTTAACAGGGGCAAGAATCGTCACAGTTTCCGTGGGTGCTGGAGTCTGGAAAAGAAGTACTCCACAGATACATCCTTCCCCCCCCCTCCCCCCCCCCCACCTTTCACCAACATCCCGCCGCTTTTCAGCTCCACTCTAGGGCAGAACAAAATAGTCGCCATAACCAGCTCCTAGCCAGACACGACGATGGCGTTCCAGCATCTTCACACCACATCGGCTACGGGTACCAAGAGCATCCTGCTCGTAGCTCCACTCCGGGGAGATAAAACGAGAACGACGTCGTTATGCTAGCATGAACATAAAACTGTGCATCATCACGCCCGCCATTTTTAGCCTCCATGGCGTTCAGTGTCTTCAACGAGCCGTAACACAAGTTACCGAGAAGCGGTGGGGAACGGACACTTGCAAGTGATGGATTTCCGAACAGATGTTACAGTGGAGAATGTGACAAGAGTAACAACAATTTTTGCCACATAGTCGGTCCACATGAAATGAATGGAGTGTCACACAGACGCTCGGCACAGGTGGTCCGCGGTGACTGCATTCATCTGGGAGTAATATTCCATTAAGTGCAATTCAGCGACTCAGCAGGCAGCGCCATAAGGAAGCTTATATGATTCACGTTGGCGATGTTAAGGTGATATAGTTTAGCCACTCCGAACACCCGCGACAGCGACCTTATTCTTGTATCACCGCCACAAACACAAGCACCAGCTGCGGGAAGCGCGGCAGGGGAGGCATGAGTTTTTATGACTTCAGGAGAAGCCGCTGTTAAAACTGTGACGAGTTTCTTGCGAGAGCAGCAAGGGACTCGAGTAGGAGGATACGTCAGCTGTGTAGGAATCTGGATATAGCTTTCAGTTACACGAGGACGTAGTACTGCCGCATCAACAGATGGTGGTCTGCTGGGAGGAGCAACAATGACTATGCTAGTGTGACGGTAATGACCCTATCCTTCCCCCTTCTGTTGGAGCTTCTAGTAACAGGTTCTGCTAACAGGACAGAACAACCCTGCCCTCTCCTCCCATTGGCGGTGGAGCCTATTAAGCAGGTTGCTTTTTTTTCGTGGCCTACTTCGAGTCTTCAAGCAGGATACTGTAACCCACTCCTACCCTGACATGACGTCTGTTCTTCGACATCTTAACGACGTAGGCTGTAAGATAAAATCCTGTTCGAAGTTCCAGGAAGACTGAACAACCAACATGGTTAGTTCTGATCCTTCCTTGGGTGCACAATAACTACTCAGATCTATAGCAAATGTGTCCTCTGAAAATTAAAGGAACGTAGAATCTGCCAGGTCTGTAACAAAAGTGTCTTTTGAAAACTTATGGAACGCAAGATTTGCCACGTCTGTAATAAAAGTGTCTTGTAAGAGCTAAGGGAACGCAAGACCTGTCAAGTCTGTAACAAAAACGTCGTCTAAAAGCTAAGGGAACGCAAGACCTGTCAAGTCTGTAACAAAAACGTCGTCTAAAAGCTAAGGGAACGCAAGACCTGCCAAGTCTGTAACAAAAGTGTCTTTTGAAAACTTAAGAAACGCAAGATCTGCCAAGTCTACAACAAAAGTGTCTTCTAAAAGCTAAGGGAACGCAAGATCTGCCAAGCCGGTAAACAAAAGCACCTTCTGAGAACTAGGCGAGTGAAATAACAACTGGCTCCGTATCACTCTAGTAAATCCAGTAAAAACGAGTACCTGATAGTCATGTTAGGGAATCCGACTTTCAAACTGTAGTTATCTCCCTCTATGAAGGGCAGTGCTTCAAACTGCACCACACTGTCAGGTGCCAGATGTCAGTATTTTAAGAATGAAAACAAAATATTCACGTATTACCATTTATAGTTCACAAATCGAACGACCCGTATGGTCCGGCACAAAGATATCACTGACGCCACTGAAAATGTATCGTGGGCGATTGGTTAGATTAGTTACAGGTTTGGAAGATCATATTTCTGGTGCTGTTCAAACTTCCTACGCGCTTTCGTATTACATTGGGGGATTGTCACTTACATATGCTACTTATGTGACATATCTGTCATATTCCTTACAAACTGTGTTTTACTGTTCGGCTAGTGTATTGTCTGCATGGATTCTATGACAATAAACGTTGCTGCCTTTAGGATGACAAATACAGGTTTCTTTAAAATTCGTTACTGAGATATCCTCCGTCTTTCAAGGCGGCTTCTGAACTATTCTCTATCTTTCAGTGTCGCTTTTGGTTATCTTCTTTTAAGGTGGCTTTTAAGCTATCCTCTAACTTTCAATGCGACTTTTATGCTATCCTCTATCTTTCAGTGTGGCCTTTTAAGCTATCCTCTATCTTTCATCATGGCTTTTAAGAAATCTTCCATCTTTTAGAGTGACTTTAAAGTTATCCTCTTATCTTTTAGTGTGGCAAATGTCACTTGGATTATACACTTAGCAAATGTCGCTACAATTACATACTTAGCAAATACACAACCTGACTCTGGTCGTTGGTCCATTGTCCCCTCTTTTTTTTTTTTAACTTCGGACAAAATTACCTTATCTGTAACAAGACCAGCTTTGACAAAAGATCCGCTTATAACGAATGGTTATACTGTACTTGATGATGATGATGATGATGATGATGATGATGATGATGATGATAGTTACAGGCATAGTTACACTTCCTCTACGGAGACTTCAGCTTTCTTACTATTTTTAACCTTCAACAAATCATTTTGTTGTTTAAAAATCACATATATTCATGACCTCTTTTAATCCAGAGAATCCTTTAATCAGATAAAGGTACAAGGAATCGAGGCTGCTGAAGAAAGCTATAACAAAGTGGGAAATAGCTTCCAGTACATTTTCTTATCATTTATCGTGGACCAAACCAGACTCGGTATGCAATTCTCCAAATGATGTGCCCGTCAAGAGCAAAACAAAACAAAACAACAAAACTAAACTAAAAAAAGGGCAATTTTACTGTCTGCACTGCCTGGTCTACAGTTATTTCCCTTTTTGGCATTTTCTGATTTAAGTTTCGCCCTTGGCATTGCAACACTCACAAACTGGACAACACGCCGGGGGACGCTTGTTAGCATTTATCTCTCACATCTACGGGGTATTTTTAGAGAGCTGTTGGCCAAAATCATTTAACATTTATAAGACACATTTATGGCTACACTGTCACAAGGGTTGCCAAGCTGTGAAACGCAAGGTCTCGCTGGGTACTCATCATCATCATCATCTTCTTCTTCTTCTTCATGTCTGGAAATGCGAGCTGGTGTTCTTTGCAGCCGATGCGGTGAAGATGTTGAGGCACAAATTGGAAGCAAGATACGGTAGCTTTTTTTTTTTTCACTCCTTAGGAAGAGCTATAAAAAAAAGCAGGGAGGTGTGCAACGCTTCTTTGGCAGACTCCACCATCTTGAGAGACTAAGGCAATTCCTGTCCCGTCAAGCCAGCCTAGGCCTGTTTACTGGGACGGGGGGGGGGGGGGGTAACCAACAGAGAAAGTAAGACATGATCTTGGTCACAGTGTGAGAACCGCTGTTGCAGGTGGCAATAAATGGCTCGTGACATTTTACAGTCCATATTAGAAAGGCTTTTTTTTTTTTTTTGCGATTATCTTCAGAAACATCATTAAAATTCTGCAACGGGGCAAATGTCCGCTATAGCACCGCGTCACTTAACATATCCAGCCCATCACAGAAACCTGTCTCTACTTTTTTATCTTCTTTTTTTGTTTGTTTGTTTGTTAATGCTCTTGTAGTACGCACGTTCATTAGAAATGCAAACTTCCTGGCATAAAACTGAAGAACAGAGAGTGGCAAATTATGTACCAAAGTGCACCGTCTGCCACGGCTCTGCTCTGGTTCTTGATGTGCTCTTCTCTTCAAGTGGGCAAGGGGGGGGGGGGGGAAGAAAACCACTTCGAGTATCCGAGACTTTTCAATGTCCTCTGCTCAACCAACCTTCCCCTCCCCTCCCCCTTTCTGTTCCACTGTTTTATCTATGAAGCCAAGTAATTATGGAATATGAAAGTCTTTTTCGCTCTTTCTCCATATCATCATTATCATCATCATCATTGTCATCATCAACATCATCATCATGTGCCTTCTCCAGAACGAAGGTTGGCTGTAATGAATCTCCAGTTCCCTCGCTCCCTTGAAGGTGCACTCAGCCAGGCTTGAAGGTGCACTCAGCCAGGCTTGAAGGTGCACTCAGCCAGGCTTGAAAGTGCATTCAGCCAGGCTTGAAAGTGCACTCAGCCAGGCTTAAAGGTGCACTCAGCCAGGCTTGAAGGTGCACTCAGCCAGGCTTGAAAGTGCATTCAGCCAGGCTTGAAAGTGCACTCAGCCAGGGTTAAAGGTGCACTCAGCCAAGCTTGAAGGTGCACTCAGTCAAGCTTGAAGGTGCACTCAGCCAGGCTTGAAAGTGCACTCAGTCAGGCTTGAAAGTGCACTCAGTCAAGCTTGAAGGTGCACTCAGTCAAGTTTGAAGGTGCACTCAGCCAGGCTTGAAGGTGCACTCAGCCAGGCTTAAAGGTGCACTCAGCCAGGCTTGAAGGTGCACTCAGTCAACCTTGAAGGTGCACTCAGCCAGGCTTAAAGTTGCACTCAGCCAGGCCTGAAAGTGCACTCAGCCAGGCTGCGTCCTGTCCGTTCTCGTATGTTATCTTCTCATCTGCATCTCTGTCTTCCTCTTTTCTCTTTTTTCCTTGCACCTTTCCTTCTAGTATGGTCTTGAGTATATTGTTATATCTTCTGGTATGGCCAAAAGTATCTTCATCCTTATTTCTTTGAGAAGTTCACATCGCACTTAGAGCTGATATAAAACGTGTACATTTGTTCTTTTCATTCTCCATGTTATATGGCCTAGTTTTCTGCAGAACCATATTTCTGCTACATTAATCTTTCTCTCCATCTTTCTGCTTATAGTCCAGGTTTCTGCTCCATACAGTGAAGCAGAATAGATATAATATCTTACAAAATCTTAATTTTTGTTCTTATAGGCAGATTTCTGGATAACAGCAGTGTCTTCAAGGTGTTGAATGTATGTTTTGCTATTTCTATTCTTTTCTTTATCTCCCATCTCCCATCTTCAGTTACTGTGGGGGTGAAGATGCCCGATAAGGTAATCAGCGACCCATAGCTGGCCACGACCCTGCCCCACCTCTCCGTGGTACCCCCAGTAACAGGCATAGCCTGGCTAACGGGGCAGGGATCGCCATAGTCCCCAATGGTGATGGAGTCTGCTAAAGAAGCATTGCACACCCCCGGCTTTTTTAGCTGTACTCTGGGACTGAAAAAGTAGCCGCCATGACCCGCTCTCACGCCGATACGATGTTGTGACTCAACATCTTTACAGCATCGGCTGCGAAGAACAACAGCTCGCAGTTACAGGGAGTTCGTACAAGTACTTCAGTTAGTGTATGTCTAGGTAGCAATAGTCTGTCACTTGTTACAATATTTCTTTGTTTATGGTTATATCCATCTGTGGCTTCTGGTCTCTCCTGCTGAATGCCATTACTTTGGCCTTCTTGATATTAATCTCAAGTCCGCATTCTTGGCTTATGTTGTGTATCATATCTATTAATTTCTGCACGTTCTGTGGATTCTCTGCTACAAGAACTGTATCATCTGCATATCTTAAAATTGTTGACATTTCTCCCCCCCCCCCCCCTCCTTTTGAAAGGTAGTACAGGTAGTTCATCAGAGCGCTCATCATCTGCATGTCTGTTATGGAAGGGTATAGTGATAGTGAATGGGTGGGCGCAAATAGTCTCTTTTGCCGTAGGTCGGTGGTTTGATCTCGACCAGAACCAACTGTGCCCCCTCCTCCATCTATATACACATGGAGACCAATTCCCCCCCCCCCCCCCCAGAGTTTGAGAAGAAAAGTCTGCCAGAAGTGACACTGAGGATCTCACTCACGATATAAGAAAAATATAGACACTTCATACCATTATCTTTATATACCTCACTTGCATGGAACAAATCAAAGAACATATAGGAACTAACACCATATCTCATATATATATATATATATATATATATATATATATATATATATATATATATATATATATCAGTGGCATAGAACAGATCAAAGAAAATATACACTAACATTATATCCCTTATGTGTCAAAATGGCATGGAATAGACCCAAAAAAATATAGACTAACATTATATCTCTTATATGTCACAATGAGTCTTGGAAGGTTAAATAATGGGAAAAAGAAAGAGAGGAAGATAAGGTGAAGATGGCTGCAACACATCGCTGACGATCTGCGAATGGATGCATCAGCAGTAGGGCATCTTGCTTACAACCGAGAGGCCTACAGGGGAGCTGTTAAGGAGGCAAAAAGTTCCCTAATGGACATGCAAATGACTGACCGACTGATGTCACAATGACATTGAACAGATCAAAGAAAATATAGACACTAACAACATGTCCCTTATATGTCACAATGGCATGGAACAGATCAAAGAAAATATGGGCTCTAAAACCGTTCTTCTATATACCTCCACGGAATAACTCTAATGGCCATCCTTTAACTTCTGTGACAGAAGCAGAATTTTTTCGGAGATCTTCCAACACAGAACAGTTCAGTAGATCTTACAACACACAACAGTTCAGCAGAACTTACAACACACAACAGTTCTGCAGATCTTACAACACACAACAGTTCAGCAGATCTTACAACACACAACAGTTCAGCAGATCTTACAACACACAACAGTTCAGCAGATCTTACAACACACAACAGTTCAGCAGATCTTACAACACACAACAGTTCAGCAGATCTTACAACACACAACAGTTCAGCAGATCTTACAACACACAACAGTTCAGCAGATCTTACAACACACAACAGTTCAGCAGATCTTACAACACACAACAGTTCAGCAGATCTTACAACACACAACAGTTCAGTAGATCTTCTTCCTGAGTAGTTTTCCCTAATAACAAAAAAAGTGTGACGTCTCTGGCATATGTGTTACGGACATCAACAATGGGAATCTTAACAAAGCACTAGATGGCTGTTGATGAAAAACTCAAGTTTCTGGATGAAACGCGTAAGAAAAGGTGAGTACACGTATGTTACGTCGGGCTCACATTCGCCTGCCCATGAGGACCCGCTCGTTAAAATCTGATAACATAAATGATAAACATTTTAACGACGACAGATAACACGTGACAACGGCAGTGGCGTGGTTATCAATGGAGATACCGCAACATCAACGCGTGCGTCACTCCCCCCCGGGCCTCACATCAGGCCACCCCTCCCTCCCTCCCCTTAGGGGTTCCCTACCAGTCCTTGACGAACTTTTAGCGAGCTCTTACAAATATGGAGAGAACAAAGTTTTATAACCGCTGCCTGTCAAAATTGTTCCGGTGACTACTAGGGCAGACATTTCTCACATCCTGAGTTTACTCAGACATTAAGCCTGGCCTGGGAGCACAAATCAGCCCCCTCCCCCCCCCCCCAACCCCCCAGAGACAGTGTCCAGCAGAAGCTGATCACTGGAACTGAAAGGTCAAACTTCTGTAAAGCGTGAGTCTCTGGGGCTATGATACAGCAGGAGACGAGACAGCATGTTATGGTATCATGGGAGGGGGGGGGGGAGAAGGGGGCTGATGAATCTGACCAAGACCCTATTTTACCCCTCTCCCATCGATACCTTCTGTTGGTGGATTAAAGTCTGGCCGAGTGAGCAGGGACTAATGGGGGGGGGGGGAGGGGGAACCGAACTCGATTAAGTCATGCCGTAATGGAATATGCCAGGCTAGAAGGCGCAGACATAGCAGCCTAGGTGTAAGCCATGGCACAAAGAAGTGAAAGAATAAAAAGAATAAATTAAAACTGTTAAATTGTGTTTTCTTGGATTTTCAAACATTTAAAGGGCCAGGCCATCAAAGTCTGGAACACTGTGCAGGTGAAAACTGCTAAGGCAGAGCCTGGTCTCTCTCTCTCCAGGAACGTCCACCTGGTGATGTATCATCATGGGAGATCTCCTGTAAACTGACGGATAGCTGTTATCATCCAATGAAACTGCTAAGACAAAGCCTAGTTTCTCTTTCTAGGAACGTCCACCTGGTGATCTATCATCATGAGAGATCTCTGTAAATTGAGGGATAGCTGTTATCATCTAAAGTCGGAATAACGATAAGAGTCGGAATAACGATAGGAGTCGGAATAACGATAAAAATCAGAATCATGATAAGAGTCGGAATCACAATAAGAGACAATAATCACGATAAGCGATGAAATAGGATAATAATTGGAAACGAAAAGACTTGGAATCCGGTAAGAGTTCGAATCATGTTAAGAATTAGAAACACAAAAGGAGTTGGAAACACGATAACAGCCGGGTTCACGATAAGGAGGTCTTAGGGTCTTCAGCTGGTATTAATAATCCCCAGAGGCGGGTCAGTATTAATGCCGAGCCCTTTGGGCTTTTTCTCCCTGTTTGCCTCGAACCGTTAAAAGCTCATGACAGCGTCATCACATACTGTAATCAGGACAGTACTAACAGCACTGATTACACAAGTAAATTGTCACGGTAGGCTACCACATTGTATAAAACATCTGGGGTTAGCGTTCGGGCAAGTATCTCATGTTTAAACCCGTGGGGTAACGGAATCCAGTCTCATGCATATACGATCTTTCAACATTTTTAGACAGCTCAGAAAAAAGTATCCCGTGTGTGTCCAATCCAAATCTTTCTAGTGAATCGTACTTAACATTAACACACTCGTTTTCTTGCCCTGGATAACCTCTGGAGTGAGGCACAATTTTCCTGCATAGAACGACCCCCTGGGGAGAGATAAATTCGTAAGAAAACCAGATCTGGAACGCATTTCACGCAGACAAAGGAACCAATGAAAACAGTCGCAGAGTGCGTCCCCCGGCGAATTGATGTGAAGCAATGGATGGAAAAGGTAATGGAATCAAATTTGGTAGGCACGTACTTTGCAGAAGCGCAAGCAAATAAGGTATGAGTTATACGGGACGATGTAACACATTTAAAGAAAAATAAATAAATAAAAGAATGGCTGGTAACAGGCCACGATGATTGATACATACATATATACATACATACATACACATATACATACATACATACATACACATACACACATACATACATACATACATAAATACATACATACATACATACATTCACACATACATATATACATACACAGATATACATACACACATACATACATACACACATACATATATACATATACATACATACACATATGCACGCATACATACACACATATACACACATATAATACATACACATGCATACAAACATACACATACATACACACACATACATACATACATACATACATACATACATAGATACATACATACATATGTACAATACTTCTTTACCAGACTCCACTACCATGGGGAATGCGACGATCACTGGCCCCGTTAGTCGGACTAGATCTGTTACGTGCGGGGTATCAACAGTGAGGTTGAGACAGGGTCTTGGCCAGCTATGGTTCGCCAACCCCTGAGGCTGTATGGGTTGCTTGCTGATTTGCCAAATCGGACAGCGGCTTCAGCTCCGGGAAGGGGGGGGGGGGTTGGGGGAGGGGGGGCCATGGCATAATGAAATGTTGAGAAACCTTCCCTAACGGGCATTTTCAGCCAATTACCTGTAATAGAATGTTAATGCGAAATATCTCAAGATTTAAACCATCACTCGTCTTCACGGCACGAACGCTCTTGAAAATCATAAATTACCACAGTAACAAACACACACCCCGTCTAATTCCCTGTCTGTGCTTTAAATAGTGTTATCGTGTTCTCTAAATCTATTCCATTCACAACAGCCGATCTTCCCGGTCTTTGTTCCCTATTTGTTGTACCAGACACCTTGTGGACAACCTTATCCAGTGTTGACAAAACTTGACGTCTCGCAGCTTGAAAGGGAACTATACGACGTTCACAGAGTATAGAATATCCTGCATTTTTCCGGGTGCGAGACACCAGCTTTAAAAAAAAGACAAGTCTCATTTCGCTGACAGCTCTATTGAAACTCTCTCAAAAGTGCTACAAAGTAGGATGGCGTCTGTACACGCAAATCCTATGCAATCATCTACACTCTAAATCTGCTACATTATTACTGTTTACGCTGATTTCAATCGGAGAACATTTACGAGATTTTAAATTCAAGATTCGAAAAACTAGCGCAGTATTATTGTATTATTGGGAACAGAGAGGAATGGAGGCGAACTTTATCTGCAGCAGTGAGTCTTAATGGTTGAGGAAAGTTGAAGAAGAAGAAGAAGAAGTATTATTGTCACTTCCAATGTTAAGAAAATGATATTTTATGTTCCCGTGAAAGCTGTGCAACTCCCGACAAGGCTCGCAGCATGGAGGAAGGGTCCTGGATTAAGATAAATGGCCCCGTTCTCCCATCGTCTCTATGCGGGTCACGTCAAGATTTTGCATAAAGTCTTTGATCATCGCCGCTTTGAGGAAGAAACACGAGCGGTCTGTTGTATGATTCTAGGTTGTCATGAGCTTAAGAGTTTGATGTTTTGTCATCGGATATGACATCTTCTTCTTCTTCTTCTTTTCCTTCTTCTTCTTTCGTCATTCGCCCTAAAAAAAGGGGGCCTGAGTTGTGTCGCCGTTTTGCGCCTTCTTGCCCAGCGCATCCTTCTTCGGCTCGAAGTATTCTTTCGAACCGGGTTCGTCTTGCCACTGCGATCCCTATTCTTTCACTTTGGGGCCCGAATGCTGTCTATTTCCAGGGGCGCCACTAGGAGGCAAAAGAGGGTCTTGACCAGCTACAGGGTATGACATCAACTTGAGGTCCTGTCAATCATCACAAAATGACATTTGTTAAAAGATTTATCTCCTCCCTCCCCCCTCCCCCCAACTCTCTGCCTTCGTTAGTTCTGGATAGCTCGGATGTGAAACGAACTACCTGATCTAAAACTGAAGTCCTGTTTACTGGATATACATATGTGTGGATTGCTTGTTCGCTTATTAGATGTACGTGTGTGTGATTTGTATGCTCGCTTAATAGATGTACGTATGTGTGATTTGCATGTTCGCTTATTAAATCTACGTATGTGTGATTTGTATGCTCGCTTATCAGACTACGTACGTATGTGTGATGTGTATGCTCGTGTGATTTGTATGCTCGCTTAACAGATGCACGTATGAGTGATTTGCATGTACGCTTATCAGACGTACGTATGTGTGCTCGTACGTGTTTTATATGTTCATTTATTAGCTGGAGGTACGTGTGATTTGCACGTTCGCTTATTAGATGTAAGTATGCGTGATCTGTATGCCTGCTTATCAGATGTGCATATGTGCTTTGTATACCTGCTTAACACATGCACATATGAGATTTGTACGCCCGCTCACTACATGCACATATGAGATTTGTACGCCCTCTTATCAGATGTACGCTATATGTGTGTGTGTGTATGTGATCTGTATGTGTATTTTAGAAAACTAGACAAATCCGGCATCTTCTGCGAGACAAAATGGCGGCAAGCAGAGCTGGATTGTCGAGCAGACAAGACTACCCGCTTCTTTATAACATTTCTCCGGGGACAGCGAAGAAAAAGAAAGAAAAAAAAGAAACAAAAAACGGGACGACCGATCCTTAAAGTAGACCCGGGTCACAAAGAACAGACAGTCCTATGGTGTCCCAGCCGTGGGTGGCGTCCACTGGAAGAAAGACACCAAGAAATGATTCATATTCTCTGATGAGAGACCAGACAAAGAAAGGACCCCCAGAAATCTAGCACGAGTTAATGACTGATCTGTCGTCGCCGGCGGGATCACTAAATTTGGAATTTGAGGAAAGGAAGAAGGAACGGAAGAGAGAGAGAGAGAGAGAGGGAGTGGAGAAAGAAAAAAAAAGGAACTTAATGAACAAATATGCTGAAGGGAGAGGAGGGAGGGTACCGGCTCAATAAATTTGACCGCTTGCTCAAGACAGAAAAGACTACCCCACCCCAACCCCCGCCATCACCACCCCCCCCCCTTAACGCCAGGCTCCTGTGTCTTGTGGGTGGATGGGGTGCAGACAGCGCAAGAATGGAGCTACACATGTCGCGCCAGCTCTTTCTTTCTTCCGTACCTCCCTCGTCTTGATTACAGAACTTCATAAATTATCTTCTGTTATATTATTTTTTTTTACCCCCTGTGCAATTACAGTGGGGGCCCCTTCTTTCCTCGCGCCTCCTCCCCCCCCCCCCCTTTTGGCCCCTTATATTCTTCAGCCTGCGTCGCCAGCACCACCGCCGCCATATTGTCCTAGTTATGAAGAGCCTTTAAATAAACGTGAATCTGGAATAATTCCGTTTTCCAGACAGGAAATTAATAGATTATATTCTTCTTCTTCTTCTTTTTTCCCCCCTCCCCTCCAACAGACACTGGCTGTCCCCAGCTCTGGTGTGCAAGATGTGCTAGGTAGGGGGGTGGGAAATAAAACTCTTTCCCCGAGTCCATTTTCTTAAACTGCCTTCACCAGCGCCCATTTCCCTCATTCATGTTCAGATCTCTCTCCCTCCCTCTCTCTCTCCTTTTCTTCCTTCTCCTCCACTCCTTCCCTCTCCTCTCCCTTCCAACCAGAGGTCTTTAATTCTCTCCTCTCACCCCCTCTCCTCCCCTTCTCTCTCTCTCCCTCTCTCTTCCAACCAAAGGTCTTTAATTCTCTCCTCTCACCCCTCTCCTCCCCTTCTCTCTCTCTCCCTCTCTCTTCCATCCAGAGGTCTTTAACTCTCTCCTCTTACCCCCTCTCCTCCCCTTCTCTCTCTCTCCCTCTCTCTTCCAAACAAAGGTCTTTAATTCTCTCCTCTCACCCCTCTCCTCCCCTTCTCTCTCTCTCCTCTCTCTTCCATCCAGGGTCTTTAACTCTCTCCTCTTACCCCCTCTCCTCCCCTTCTCTCTCTCTCCTCTCTCTTCCAACCAAAGGTCTTTAATTCTCTCCTCTCACCCCTCTCCTCCCCTTCTCTCTCTCCTCTCTCTTCCAAACAAAAGTCTTTAATTCTCTCCTCTCACCCCTCTCCTCCCCTTCTCTCTCTTCCCCTCTCTCTTCCAACCGAAGGTCTTTAATTCTCTCCTCTCACCCCTCTCCTCCCCTTCTCTCTCTCTCCCTCTCTCTTCCAACCAAAGGTCTTTAATTCTCTCCTCTTACCCCCTCTCTCTCTCCCTCTCTTCCAACCGAAGGTCTTTAATTCTCTCCTCTCACCCCTCTCCTCCCCTTCTCTCTCTCTCTCTTCCAACCAAAGTCTTTAATTCTCTCCTCTTACCCCCTCTCCTCCCCTTCTCTCCTCTCTCTTCCAACCGAAGGTCTTTAATTCTCTCCTCTTACCCCTCTCCTCCCCTTCTCTCTCTCTCTCTCTTCCAACCAAAGGTCTTTAATTCTCTCCTCTCACCCCTCTCCTCCCCTTCTCTCTCCTCTCTCTCTTCCAACCGAAGGTCTTTAATTCTCTCCTCTCACCCCTCTCCTCCTCTCTCCTCTTCTCTCTCTCTCTCTTCCAACCAAAGGTCTTTAATTCTCTCCTCTTACCCCCTCTCTCCTCTCTCTTCCAACCGAAGGTCTTTAATTCTCTCCTCTCACCCTTCTCCTCCCCTTCTCTCTCTTCCAACCAAAGGTCTTTAATTCTCTCCTCTTACCCCCTCTCTCTCTCCCTCTCTCTTCCAACCAAAGGTCTTTAATTCTCTCCTCTCATCCCCTCTCACCAGAAGTCTTTAATTCTCTCCTCTCTCACCTCTCCCCCCTTCTCTCTCTCTCTCCCTTCCAACCAGAAATCTTTAATTCCTCCTCTCTCACCCCCCCCCCCCTTTTTCTTCCAATAAGAGATCTTTAATTCTCTCCTCTCTCACCCCCTCCTTCCCTTTTCAAATTATTCCTCTGGTATTTCACGAGTCCCCCCCTACCTCCGTGCTAAGCGTTTCAGAAAGCTTTATTCCCACCCTAGACGCCTTACAGAATTTCCCCTCTCCCCTCCCCTCTCCCCTCCCCTCTCCCCCCCCCCCCCCCCAAGGGATTTGGGGACCGAGTCTTGGAAGCTGTCAGAGCTCTTCACAGAATTATGTCACACAGTATTGTTGTACTGCAGTCTTCCAAGCTAAGCTATGCCCTGTCTAGCGAGTAGCGAGTCTTCATCTCTCTCTCTCTCCTCACTCTCTTTCTCTCTCTCTCTCTCCTCTCTATATCCTTCTGTCTCTCCTTCTACTCTCTCGTGTCACAGATCACAATTTTAAATTCTGGTGAAATCTATACGCACGTATGTTCACGTAATAATATACTCGTACGTCCCTGGGAAAAGGGAGAAATGTGTGTGTGTGTGTTTTTTTTTTACGGAGAAACAAATTATCCTCAAACAGCTTTTTAAAAAGGTATATGTGCGTCCCGCAGTGGTGCAGTGGTTAGTGCTCTCGCCTGCCGACCTGAAAATGTCCCTATTTTGATTTCGCACTCGGGCGGAATCTTTTCGGACCGACTGGCATCGGGGTCAATCCAGTTTCAGAAAAAAATGGGTACCCGGGGTTTCCCTAGGGGAAAAAAAAAAAGGCAGGAGTGGACAGGTGCTGGCATCCCTATACCTCTAATTCTGCAGCAGCCTTGGAATGTGAAAGCACTAACACTTCATACCCCTACAGCATGCAAATGCTACGGGACACAGAGATGTGAGCAATATGCTTATGTTGCTTTTTCATGAAACCAC
Organism: Achatina immaculata; assembly: GCA_009760885.1. Taxonomy (NCBI): domain Eukaryota; kingdom Metazoa; phylum Mollusca; class Gastropoda; order Stylommatophora; family Achatinidae; genus Lissachatina; species Lissachatina immaculata. Next base: position 9,453,799 of record CM019695.1, on the reverse strand, counting down.
TTAGTCAAAATACTTCAGAATGTCTAAATGAGGGTCCATGTCCTGGGTCGGTGATTGGCCTAGCAGCCATCGCCCATTAGGCTTTGTCGTGTCCTGCCAGGGTAGAAACAAATTCTCTCCATCTCTCGCGGTCTCAGACCAGCATTTGCATCGCTACGGCAGCTGTTACTCATTTCTTCTCCTACACTTCTCCTCCAGGCAGCCTTTGGTCGGCCTCTCTCTTTTTTTTTTCTTTCTTTCCCCTCGGGTGTCCATCGTATGGCTGTTTTATCAATGGGTGTCCGTCCCTGGGTGTTTTAGCAATTGGTGTCCATCCTTGGCTGTTTTATCAATGGGTGTCCGTCCCTGGGTGTTTTAACAATGAGTATCCATCCTTGGCTGCTTTAATAATGGGTCTCCATCCTTGGCTGTTTTAACAATGGGTATCCATCCTTGACTGCTTTAACAATGGGTCTCCATCCCTGGCTGTTTTAACAATGAGTGTCCATCCTTGGCTGTTTTAACAATGAGTGTCCATCCTTGGCTGTTTTAGCAATGAGTGTCCATTCCTCGCTGCTTTAGCAATGCTGGACGCGTCCCTTCAATGAACGTGATTAAAGTGTCATAAAAACGATAGTTTTTGTAGTAAAACTTCTTGCAGTCTACATACATCTACTTGCTTAAATTACTCAGTTGTTTATACTACTGAATAAAATGCTGAATTTCAGTGAAATGTTAATGGAAAATTGTAGTCATCCCCTCTCACCAGAAGTCTTTAATTCTCTCCTCTCTCACCTCTCCCCCCTTCTCTCTCTCTCTCCCTTCCAACCAGAAATCTTTAATTCTCTCCTCTCTCACCCCCCCCCCCCTTTTTCTTCCAATAAGAATCTTTAATTCTCTCCTCTCTCACCCCCCTTCCCTTTTCAAATTATTCCTCTGGTATTTCACGAGTCCCCCCCTACCTCCGTGCTAAGCGTTTCAGAAAGCTTTATTCCCACCCTAGACGCCTTACAGAATTTCCCCTCTCCCCTCCCCTCTCCCCTCCCCTCTCCCCCCCCTCCCCCCCCCCCCCCCCAAGGGATTTGGGGACCGAGTCTTGGAAGCTGTCAGAGCTCTTCACAGAATTATGTCACACAGTATTGTTGTACTGCAGTCTTCCAAGCTAAGCTATGGCCCTGTCTAGCGAGTAGCGAGTCTTCATCTCTCTCTCCTCACTCTCTTTCTCTCTCTCTCTCTCTCTCTCTCTATATCCTTCTGTCTCTCCTTCTACTCTCTCGTGTCACAGATCACAATTTTAAATTCTGGTGAAATCTATACGCACGTATGTTCACGTAATATATACTCGTACGTCCCTGGGAAAAGGGAGAAATGTTTGGTTTTTTTTTTTTACGGAGAAACAAATTATCCTCAAACAGCTTTTTAAAAAGGTATATGTGCGTCCCGCAGTGGTGCAGTGGTTAGTGCTCTCGCCTGCCGACCTGAAAATGTCCCTATTTTGATTTCGCACTCGGGCAGAATCTTTTCGGACCGACTGGCATCGGGGTCAATCCAGTTTCAGAAAAAATGGGTACCCGGGGTTTCCCTAGGGGGGAAAAAAAAAAAGGCAGGAGTGGACAGGTGCTGGCATCCCTATACCTCTAATTCTGCAGCAGCCTTGGAATGTGAAAGCACTAACACTTCATACCCCTACAGCATGCAAATGCTACGGGACACAGAGATGTGAGCAATATGCTTATGTTGCTTTTTCATGAAACCACTTAGTCAAAATACTTCAGAATGTCTAAATGAGGGTCCATGTCCTGGGTCGGTGATTGGCCTAGCAGCCATCGCCCATTAGGCTTTGTCGTGTCCTGCCAGGGTAGAAACAAATTCTCTCCATCTCTCGCGGTCTCAGACCAGCATTTGCATCGCTACGGCAGCTGTTACTCATTTCTTCTCCTACACTTCTCCTCCAGGCAGCCTTTGGTCGGCCTCTCTCTTTTTTTTTTCTTTCTTTCCCCTCGGGTGTCCATCGTATGGCTGTTTTATCAATGGGTGTCCGTCCCTGGGTGTTTTAGCAATTGGTGTCCATCCTTGGCTGTTTTATCAATGGGTGTCCGTCCCTGGGTGTTTTAACAATGAGTATCCATCCTTGGCTGCTTTAATAATGGGTCTCCATCCTTGGCTGTTTTAACAATGGGTATCCATCCTTGACTGCTTTAACAATGGGTCTCCATCCCTGGCTGTTTTAACAATGAGTGTCCATCCTTGGCTGTTTTAACAATGAGTGTCCATCCTTGGCTGTTTTAGCAATGAGTGTCCATTCCTCGCTGCTTTAGCAATGCTGGACGCGTCCCTTCAATGAACGTGATTAAAGTGTCATAAAAACGATAGTTTTTGTAGTAAAACTTCTTGCAGTCTACATACAATCTACTTGCTTAAATTACTCAGTTGTTTATACTACTGAATAAAATGCTGAATTTCAGTGAAATGTTAATGGAAAATTGTAGTAATTTCTTCCACTTCTGAGTTCATTTATTTATTAAAAGTATTGCCACGTACATTTGAGAATGCATGGACTTCCTGCTTGAAAACCTCTGTAATAATGCAAAGAAATAAGTTTTCTAGCGTCTTTGTCTAACAATCACGTACCAGTTATTACTAAAAGTCGCTTCCTATTAAGAAAAAAAAATCCCCACTTATATGTGCCCCAAGAACTAAGATGAACTGCGAAATACTGTTCCAGGTGGAACATTTACTCTATGAGTTGCATCCATCACTTGGAGAAGGAAACGAGGGTCAGACCAGAAAACAGGCGACGTAAGCGGAAACAGATTTGGGTCTTGTAACACGAACGTGGGGGGCTTGCTTGGTGTAGAGCTTTGGCCTTCCCATCCGATCAAATATCGGCACTACCAGGCTGAAGAGAACGGGGCTCGGGCAAGATGATGCCTGTCGGCCCCCCCCCCCCCCCCATTAACATCTGACATCCACCTGTTTCAGCTGCTTCTATAGAGACCTCAGAACGCGATACACTTAACGCTGAACGTGTGTCTGACCGAGTGTCTCTTGATCTGTCAGCTTTCATCACTCGTTTCTCTGGGCGTGATTAACGATGACAAGGTCAAAGGTGTCACAACTAACTGTTTCCTGCGCCTGATTTTTCTGCTTATTACATCTCTCTTTCAATTTCTTTCCATGTCCTAACACCAGTCTCTTCTTCTTCTTCTGACCTACGTGAAATTCGTTCATTCATTCATTTGCATGTCCCTTGCAGAACTTTGCCTCCCTAACAGCACTCCTGTAGGCCTCTCGGTTGTGAGCAAGATGGCCTGCTGCTGATGCATCCATTTGCAGATCATCAACGATGTCTTGCAGCCGTCTTCGCCTTGGTCTTCCTCTCTTTTTTTTCCATTATGTACCCTTCCAAGACGGTCTTCTCTAGATTATCATGACGTTTAATGTGTCCAAAATATTTAAGTTTTCTCTCTTTAACCCTCTTTACTAGCCGGCCTTCTTCAATATTAAGTTCTTGTAGTATAGATATATTTGTTCTTTTCTGCGTCCATGATATTTGGAGAACTCTTCTGTAGCATTTACATTCAAAGGCATTTATGTGTTTCTCAGCTGTTTTGTTAAGTGTCCAGGTCTCACATGTAACTGCAAACATCCCCTGCCGATGAAATCGCGATAACCATGAAGCTGAGGCCAGCCGTGTCCAACGAAAAGTGGGTTACGGTGTTCAGCCTGAAATCCTCAGAGTGGATCCAAATAGCTGGACTCCTTGGCGCATTCGAGTTCCACGGGGGCCGCAGATGGCCGCCAGAAGGAGGAAGGCAGCTGTCTAGTGGTGAAAGCACTAAGAAGATTTACCATATCAGGTTAGAAGAATTATGACTGTTGTCGTTGTTCTGCCTCCCCTGGAACTTTGCAGCCCGACTCGGTGAAGATACTAGGACACAGCATCGAAATGGGAAATGGGTTACGGCGGGTATCTCTTAAGTTCCTGGGTGAAACTAAAAAAAAAACAAAACAAAAAGAAAAACAAAACAGGGTGAGGTGCAATACTTCTTTAGTAGACTCAGTTGCTATGGGAACTACAGCGATCCCTGTCCCATTAGCCAGGCTAACGTTGCTGGGTGTGTGTGTGTGGGTGTGTGTGTGTGTGTGTACTAACAGAGAAGTAAGACAGGGTCTTGATCGGCTACGGATCTCAGACCATGACGCTAGCATCTCAGCTATAGGTTGCCTGACTGCTACATAAGACATCGTCTTCCTTTTCTCGCCTACACTACAACACGTATCTTCTTCTTCTTCTTCTTCTACTACTACTACTACTACTATTACTACTACTACTACTACTACTACTACTACTCCTCAAATTTACCTCCCAGCATTTCACCATATTTCTCCATATTCCCCCCCCCCCCATATTTCCGGATTCACCAAATAAAGATCAATCAATCAATCACTCAATCACCACTTCAGCCGCACTCACTGTCACTTTATCTCCCCTTCCTTCTTGAGTAAAATATCCCCATTCCCCCACCAAACCCCCACCCCACCCCCAAGTTATAGGAACAAACCGCCAAAAGGCTTTAACGCTAAAGACTGAGCAAAAGTGCCAGGCACGGCTTCCGCTAGATTTAACCCCAAGTCAAGAAGACCCTACGGTGAAGCGGGTCCATAACGGCGAAAGCGTATCTGAGACTTAACATGAGACAGTAATAGATCCGCATATATGGATTACAAAATGCCATTACAGAGTATAGGAGATCGACCACTCTATTCAGCATCGTGTAGAGTGAGACATTAAACGTTAAAGTGTCTACTCGGTACTATACAAAACAAAAAAAAAACCAGCACGTGTGTACAGGGAATTCGAGACACCAGATGTCAATAGTGTACACTGGACAAATATGAATAAGTATGGGGTGGGGTGGGGGGGGGGAGAAGAGGTATACAACAATAACTGTTCCAGTGAAACAAAACGCAAAGGCAGCATTCGTGTACATAGAGCCAACATGCCGTGAGATATGTACAACAGGCCTGACGTGAGATAGTAAGGGCGTAAATGGGATCAGGCTACGCTCGCTGTATTGGTGTAAAAAAAAAAAAAAACCAGAAAGACAGTTCACGTGTACACCGAATATGTACAGAACTGAATAGTTTTTCGAGGAACAAGCACAAGACAGAGACAGGTGTACAAGGAATTCGACCAAAATATTGTGCACAGGTTAAACAACAACAACAACAAAACGAGGAGAACAATGTATGCCGGAACTCCTAGGGAGACATTGTGCGCGAGAACTGGTGAGAACCTGCCATATATTCATCCGCATCTCTTGGCCGGTGATGACATAAGCAAAATCAAGGCCAAGATGGTGTCAAAGGCAGCATGGCGGAGAACTGTTAAAGGTAAACATGGCGGAGAACTGTGAAAGTTAACATGGCGGAGAACTGTTAAAGGTAAACATGGCGTAGAACTGTGAAAGTTAACATGGCGGAGAACTGTTAAATGTAACATGGCGTGAAACTGTGAAAGGCAAACATGGCGGAGAACTGTTAAAGGTAACATGGCGTAAAACTGTGAAAGGCAAACATGGCGGAGAACTGTGAAAGGTAAACATAGTGAAGAACTGTGAAAGGTAAACATTGTGGAGAACTGTGAAAGGTAAACATGGTGGAGAACTGTGAAAGGTAAACATGGCGGAGAACTGTGAAAGGTAAACATGGTGGAGAACTGTGAAAGGTAAACATGGTGGAGAACTGTGAAAGGTAAACATGGCGGAAAACTGTGAAAGGTAAACATGGCAGAGAACTGTGAAAGGTAAACATGGCGGAGAACTGTGAAAGGTAAACATGGCGGAGAACTGTGAAAGGTAAACATGGCGGAGAACTGTGAAAGGTAAACATGGCGGAGAACTGTGAAAGGTAAACATGGCGGAAAACTGTGAAAGGTAAACATGGCGGAGAACTGTATGAACAGAAACGATGAACAGCATGCAAAACACACAGCTGTGGCACAACACAACCGCTGGCTATAGACTGTGAGAAGTGGAGAGAGAGAATTTATTGATGCCCTGCAAGACAGTCACAAGGAGTACTGGACCGGTGACTGCTTAGTCTTCGATAACAGACCAAGGACATGGATGGATGGATGGATGGATGGATGGATGGATGGATAGATGGATCTTTCAGATCAGTGAACTTTTTTTTCCCTCGAACTTTTTTTTTTGCAACTGTCACTCCTAGGCCAAGCCCCCTCCCCTCCCCTCCCTTACTCCCGCTCCCTCTTCTCCCACCAAATCCCACTATGGCAACTCCTCATTAAGATGCAACTATGAACGTGTTAAAGTGAATAGTCACGACACCTGCAGTATATTTTGCAGGATCAAAAAGAAGAATAGGGATGGTTTGCCTATTGCCCAACCCTCGTTTCACACAGCCAGAAGGGTGCAAAGCACGTCATACATACAAGAAAAAAAAAAAAACTGTCCAGGTACACAGAGTACAAACACTAACCTGGAGATCAGTCACTTCTCACCTGCCAATATAAATTTATTACGGGCTGGTTTACCAGTTCGCAGTCACTGACACTTCTATTCTCAGCAACTGGAACTAGGCGTACCAAGCCCCTGTATAATGCGGCTGGCATGGACGTTGCGATGTTCGTTAACAGCAAAGGGACATTTTAAAAGCCTTAGTGAAAGCTGCCACTTACGGTATAAGTGGTATACCCTGGTATAGAGTTTCTCTGTATAATTTCTCTTTGATATCTTGCCTCTCTCTCTCTCTCTTCCTTTTATCCCGTTCTCCCTCTCCTACTCTCTTTTCCTATCTCCTACTCACTCCCCTCCTCCCCTCTCTTTCTCCCTACATACCTCTGCCCTTCCTACCTACCCCTTTCCATCCTTTCAACCTAACTACTCCTTTCCTCCCTTCTTCTCTTTCATCTACCTGTCTATCCCCTCCTTTTCACTCCTATCTATCTATCTATCTATCTATCTATCTATCTATCTATCTATCTATCTATCTATCTATCTATCTATCTATCTATCTATCTATCTATCTATCTATCTATACTACAAATATAAGTGCAAAGAATTTTTGTTCTTAATGTGGCAGAAAAAAAAGAGTAAAAGAGAGAAATGTCCAGGCAAGATGAACTGGAAAGAAAGAGTCAATAACGCGCATGAGCAAACTGGAAATCAAAGAGTTAAACAACATGACGTGCCCGTGGAAGAGTTAAAAGAAGAGAGACAGCCTGGAACAAACAACAAAGCTCGAAAAGACCAGAAAACAAACACACAAAGTTGCCTCTTATGATTCATTTCTTTTTTTTCTTGTCCCGGAAGAGATTAGGGCTGGGGGTAAAGTAATCTATTTCATCAATCAAGGGAAACAGCAGGTATAAATATGATCAGAGGGTGGTGGAGGGAGCTGAGTTTTCAGAAACACTCCTTGGAGTCTTAAGCCATCTCATCCTTACCTCACACGGAGTTCTGACAGCCTGTTATACCCCCACAAGTCAAATCTCCCTTTCGGCCCCACACTTGACGGTTTTTTTTTTTTGGGGGGGGGGGTCTGACTGACGGCTTTTGATGAAACGTTTGAAGTCGTGTACGCGTTTCAGGTCTTGGCTGCTTCTGTACAAGGAGGAGGAAAAGTGGAGGGGGGGGGGTTGTTATAAAACATTTGACAGATCAAACTGACAGGTTCTGGATATATGCTTCTTTATGGTCTGCTAGCAAAACGCCACGCTTAAAAAAAAAAAAACACCATCTTCTCTTTCAAGTCTCAAACTTTCAAATGGTGTATTCTTTCTTGATTTATACTGATTTTAGTTTTTTTTTTTTTTTCTTTGGCCATGGATGTCTGTTGTCTTATGCAGACTTAAAAAAAAAAGAAAGAAGACAAACAAATCTTTAATAAGCATAGAGGATGAGCCGTACCTTTTTTTTTTCCTGCATCCGCGAAGAAATAAAGAGCATTTTAACAAATTTATGATACAGACAATCCTACTTCTCCCCCCCCCCCCCGTGATTGTTTTGATTGTTGACTGATTGATGATCTCCGCATAGAAGCGAAACTGGGTTGTCTGCAGCCCTGCAGTGTGAAGTTCCTGACACGTTTATGAACTATTATGACTCTCATTTATCACGTAAACTAAATATAGACCTATTTCCCTGCAGAACGTATGGCGTGTTTATTTGTTGTACACTTCTTTGGTGGTCTTGTGATTACTTCGGTGTAAGAATTAATTCCTGCAGTGAATCTTTAAAAAAAAGTATGTTTCCAGGTAGGACTTGCTACCGTGGGGGGGGATACAAGCCAACCTCTTTCTGGTTGGCCAGGGGTGTTTCTAGAAAGAGTACAGCAAGGGACGATAACGTTCCTCGATTCCCTGATTCTCTCCCCCTGATAACAGAGCAACCGTCCTTGAACCACAGTTGTTTTCGTTTATTGTTTTTGAAGTAATCCTAAAATAAATCCCCACTTTTCTAGTTTTTCAGTGCTTTTTTTTCCCCCATTTAATATGCACACAAAAAAATGATGAAAATTGTGTACATAATAGGATGTCTGATCTGATGTTGTATTATTGTTATATGCCGTGCAGGATAGCGTTAGCGATCATGCTTTCTCCATCTTGTGCACGGTCCTTGGTGTTTCCGATTAATTCAGATGCTTTCTTTTTTTTCCTATGCCACTTGGGTCAGTCCCCACAGAGATATTTTCCTCCCGGTTTTCCTCTCTTTCTTTCTTTTTCCTAGAATTTTCCATTCATTACTAGGTTCTCCAACTTCTGACTTCTCGTGTCATATCCAAGATTTTTTGTTTTTGTTGTTTTTGTTTTTGGAAAAAAAAGGGGGGGGGGTCTTTTTCTTATTATTTTAAATACTTTTCTCTTATTCTGACTTTCTTTAAGTGTCACTTCATTTGTTGTTGTTTTTTTTTCTATATGTTCGGGTATTTGTTGCATCTGTCTCCAAAAAAAGAAGGCCATAACACCAACAACCTGAGATAGCCGGACGTCTAACAGCAGAAGGTGAAAGTGCTCTGCAGAAACTTGTGAAAGATTTCTGATTACAGCAATTTTTAAAAAATAGGCGCACGGCTAAACAGTAACAAGATATAAACAATGGCAATACCGAAAAGAATACACATACAGAATTCCAGTCTGCAAAACTTTAGTAGAAGTGTAATGGCAGCGACTGAAGTGCAGGAAAAGATCATTTTAATGTTGGCCTGACACTGGGCTATTGTTTAATGCACTTGCAGAAAAAAAAAAACGGTAATACCGAAAAGAGTAAACTGACCAAAGTGTAAGATTCTGTCAAAAGGGGAGACAATGATACAAGTAAAAGAATCCAATTACCTTGGAGCAAACAAACTGGTTAGGCATAAAACAAAGGATTCGTCAGGTGTGCATACTGCCGCCATATTTATTTAACTTGTATATTGAAAATATAATGAGGAATGTTCGAGAAGATGTACACAGAGAATATTACAATGCCATAACAAGTGGAGGTTATGAAATACCAGATATCAGAAATGCTGATGACACAGTATTACTGTCCACAGCACAAAAATGAATGGAAAAACTAATAACGTCAGTCTGTAAGAATAGTGAAGAGCAAAATCCCTATCTTAATGCGAAGAAAATTAAACTGTTGACAACTGAAAAAACAAATAAGGCAGCTGAAATATGTATCACTGAGGAAAAATTGGAAGAGGTGGAGAGTTTTGAATATTTTGAATTATTGCTAACTAATAATGGAGATACAATGAGGGAAATTAAAAGGAGGAAATCTACCGCTCTTCAAAAAGTAAAACAACGAAAGAATCTGTGAAGAGCAGCAGACAGAACCACAAAAACAAGATTTTTCAGGGTATCCATCTTTCCCATCGCAACATATGCCTGTGAGACCTGGACACTTAAAAAACAGCTGAGAAACACATAAATGCCTTTGAATGTTAATGCTACAGAAGAGTCCTTCAAGTATCATGGACACAAAAAAGAACAAATATATCTATACTACAAGAACTTAATACTGAAGAAGGCTGGCTAGTAAAGAGGATTAAAGAGAGAAAACTTAAATATTTTGGACACATTAAACGTCATAAGAATTTAGAGAAGACCGTCTTGGAAGAGTACATGATTGGAAAAAGAAAGAGAGGAAGACCAAGGTGAAGATGGCTCCAAGACATCGTTGATAATCTGCAAATGGATGCATCAGCAGCAGAGCATCTTGCTTACAACCGAGAGGCCTACAGGAGAGCTGTTAGGGAGGCAGAGTTCCCTAAGGGACACGTAAATGACTGACTGACTGAACTTGGAACAAGAAGAAAAAGCTGATGGCAAGTGGACAAATGAAACAAAATCACGGGCAGATAAGGCAAGTGTAGCTTTTTTATGACAAGAAGAAGATACTAACAAATAAGACAATCTCCATTAAAACGAGGAAGAGTCTTGCAGTGCTATATATAGATTATATGTGTACAAAACGTTAAGACGACAACTCGAGATGAAACTACGAGTATATCTGACGAAACATGAACTGTCTTTGTAATCACGTTACTTCTGACATCATGTACTAAGTCGTGAACTGTCTTTGTAATCACGTTACTTCTGACATCATGTACTAAGTCCCAGTGTACAGGCAGCAAATTATGAACGTATGGAACTCCAAGTTTTAAATGTACAGAAACAGCACTAGTTTGCTGCTACTTTACATCCTTCCCGTGACATCAGGCGTCACATGAGGCCTTCCAGTGTGTCTCGCCATGAGTCTCTGCTCTCGGCGAGTTTCTCAATCTCATCAAGGGATCTGACACCAATCATCTTAAAACTCCCTCTTGTCGGTGTTCTCTTTAGGGTCTCTCGAGGTCAGCCTCTTTTTCTGTTTATTTTTTTCCCCCAGATGTTTCCCATTTAAGGGCTTTCTTTGTTATTCCTCTTTCTGTTTCTTCTCATCACGTGACCCATATATGCCAAGTGTCTTTTCTTGATCATTTCGGAGACTGCTGCTTGCTCGTTTCTCGTATCTATTCTTTAGTCTTGAATTCATTTCACTGTAAGAGGCGGCAATACAGAAATAATTTCTCTTTCATTTCTTGTCTTTTTTTCTCTCGCTCTTTTTTCCTTTACCTCTTTCTTCTGCCTCCCCCCCCCTCCCCCACTATCTCGCTATAGTGCATGCCCCTCCTTCATAACTCGCAAATCAATAAATGAATACGATAAAGAGTCTTATGATTCTCTCTCTCTTTCTCTCTCTCTCTCTCTCTCTCTCTTACATCTCCTCTACTGCTCAACATCCTCTCTGATGTTCTTCTCCATGTCTATTTTGGTCTGCCCTTACTTCTGTTCCCCTGTGGGGTCCATCTCAGTGCTCTTTTTGGTAATGAGTTGTCAGTCATTCGGAGCACATGTCCCAACCATCGCCAGCGTCTTTCCCCAATAACTGCTGTCAGTGGCTTCATCTGCATTTCTGCCAACAGGATGATATTTCTTACGGTGTTTGGCCAAAATATTCTAATTTTTCGTAAACATTTAGTCTGGAAAGAATTCAACTTGTTTTCTATAGTTTTGGTGATTTTCCACCATTCCCTTCCATTTATGATTCTGTCGCAGCTTAAATGTGTCTAGTTATCCATATATAACTTGACATCTTCCAATATAAGTATCTACGTAAGATGAAATGAGTGTTCTGGCCAGAAACTGTAAGCAATGACCTCTGGTTAAGAGCGATCAACGTGATACCACTGTCAACAGCGGTTGAAAGTAGAAGATGGCAATGGACTGGTCACGTTGTAAGAACGACAGACCACGAACAGGTCTGATGTGGACTCCTGGTAAGATAAGCATGCGACGACCCAAAGAGACATGGAGATGTTCAGCAGAGGACATGTTGGTAAACAAAGGACTGACATGGGAAGCAGCCGGGAATACAGCCAAGACTTTCGTTCTCCTGCTCCACGATCAACCAGGTACTCACAGCTGGGCTGGCGGTGGAAGGAGGGGGGGGGGAGGGGAAAGCCGTCTCCGGCAGGGATTGAACTACCGACCCTCGCGGTGAAAGACGGGCGCACTAACCGCCTGGAGAATAACGGGCATATCTAATGAACGGCGGGCAGATAACCTGGAGTCAGGCGATACAGAACAACGTACCGGACAACCCATAATATCTTTCCAGTCAGGCAGTCAAGTTCACGAAGAACACATCGTGTCCCGACATGTGGTCGTCGGCAGCGTGTGATAGGCAGCTGATGGAGATGGACGGTGCTGGGTGCTTTGTTAATGTAGATAACAATACCACAGAGTCAGGGATTCTTAATCTGGGGCTCCATAAACAAGGGGTGTCCCAAAGAAGGACTTTTCTAGATCCATGAGCCAGCAGACGGACTGGTTCGATTTAAAAAATAAAAAACTCAGCATCATCTTGGTTCTATTTATTACTTTATTTTTTACTGAGAGATCCGCATATGTTCTTAGGTCTGAAAAGATGACATGAAATCAATTCTTCTTCTTCTCCTTCTTCTGTCATTAGCGTCGTAGGTAGTTTTAGATATCGGTCCAGAGCAAGGGATTCACAGACTAGCAATAATGAACGCAACAGATTGATATATACAATCTGGGTGGCATGCCTTATGTTTCCCTTAGTGTGTCTTTCACCCCACGTATCTACTTTTTTCCATGGTCGTCCTCGGTCCTATATTTCCAGACGTTTTCTCCCTAGTCGTCCTTGCGTCCTATATCCAGAAGTTTTATCTTTGGTCGTCCTCGCGTCCTATATCCAGAAGTTTTCTCCTTGGTCGTCCTCACGTCCTATATCCAGAAGTTTTCTCCCTAGTCGTCCTCACGTCCTATATCCAGAAGTTTTCTCCCTAGTCGTCCTCACGTCCTATATCCAGAAGTTTTCTCCCTAGTCGTCCTCACGTCCTATATCCAGAAGTTTTCTCCTTAGTCGTCCTCGCGTCCTATATCCAGAAGTTTTCTCCCTGGTCGTCCTCGCGTCCTATATCCAGAAGTTTTCTCCCTGGTCGTCCTCGCGTCCTATATCCAGAAGTTTTCTCCCTGGTCGTCCTCGCGTCCTATATCCAGAAGTTTCCGAGTTTTCATACCCTAGGTCAGCATCGTGAGTAGTGGAAACAGTACGGGACTGCTATAATTTGGGCGAAGTACGGAGTAGTAGCTATATGCCACAGAAGCGCTAGGCTGGCCGCGGCAGGCCAGCCCTGGGTCACCTAGATACATCATAGCAAACGGGGCTTTGGCGAAGATGTGACAGGCGTAGCAAGCCGGTAATGGACTTTCCAAGAGAAACAAGAGAAGCTTAAGAGAAATAACTGGATAGATATAACGGATAAACGACCTGGGAAAAAAAATCAATGCACAAAGTTATTTATTAGATAAATCTGACCCGCATAATCATAAATTCAGGCACTCACTTGCTCCATGGTGGTGGAGCCTTGAAAGTTCCCAAACATAACACTTAGTCTGACACTTTACCTGAGTGTGCTGTGCTGTGTAGCTGGTAAACTCTGTAGGATACGATGTGGTATCTGTTTCTCTTTCCTGGCAGGCATATATGTCTGTTGGGCCAGTTTTCAGCTTATGGTAGAGACGCTGTCTCAGCCTGCAATGTCCTGTTCTCAGGGTCTAATGATTTGTCGCTTGCCGGTTTTCTTGAGAGTTCATGGTATTCGTCATCCGATTTTGCTTTGGGACATTTTATCCATCTGCCCTTATAAAAGGTAAAGGTAAAATTCCCGTTTTCATGCCATTAAGGCATATTGGGGAATAACGGTGTTAGGCCCGTATTTTCCATGACCTTCGGCACATGAAAGTGTGAGATGGTCAGTATCACGCCCTGGCCGCTTTACTTTCCCAGATTTCTCTGGTATCCATTTTTTAGAGGCTGGGTCAACCCCGGGGGCATTTTTGGTATGTACCAGAAAAAAAAAATCCCACTGCTGGTACCACCGGATTAGCAAACCGCCCTTATGCTGACTTTTAATTTGTTCTTTGTTTCTTCGTAAATTGAGCTTCTGTCAGTCTGTAGCAATCTTTCTCCCTCTTGTTTCCAGTCTGTGACTCTCTTCACGTCTTTGGATGCTACTATGATATAGTTTAATACTGGGAGCAAAAGTGAAGCGCTCTGGTCCGACAACTATGGGAATAGTAACAGCAAATCTTGCACACAATCTTCTCACCACCACTATGACTTATCACACGCTGAACAGAAACATGTGATGACTTGTCATACGCTGAACAGAAACATGTAATGACTTGTCACACGCTGAACAGAAACATGTGATGACTTGTCACACGCTGAACAGAAACATGTGATGACTTGTCACACGCTGAACAGAAACATGTGATGACTTATCACACGCTGAACAGAAACATGTGATGACTTGTCACACGCTGAACAGAAACATGTGATGACTTGTCACACGCTGAACAGAAACATATGATGACTTGTCACACGCTAAACAGAAACACATGATGACTTGTCACACGCTGAACAGAAGCATCAGATGACTTATCACACACTGAACAGAAACACATGATGACTTATCACACACTGGACAGAAACACATGATGACTTGTCACACGCTGAACAGAAGCATCAGATGCTTTATCACACACTTAACAGAAGCATCAGATGCTTTATCACACGCTGAACAGAAGCATCAGATGACTTATCACACACTGAACAGAAGCATCAGATGATTTATTACACGCTCAACAGAAATGAATAAGTTAAAATTCTCCGTCTCGAAACAGGACACAACCGACTCCGAGAAATCACACTGTATGGTCGGACACTTTTCTTCGTGCATGTCCAGACATTTTCTCAAGTGCAACTGCATCAATTATAAAAACACGATGAGATGCGCCTACTGGTCCAAAGAAACTACCCAAAAGAAGACCAATCTCTGATTCGACACAAGATCTAAAAAAAAAGGTCCAATTTACCCAAGAGACCATTAACAGCACCCACAGACAGTAACTGTGTGCAAAGAAGATCTATCTGTTGTAACCTGATTTGGGGTTTCCTTTCCCAAGAATTCTTAACATCATCCACCACCCACTCTTGGAAAAACTCCTGTCCTCTAGGCTTCAGTTTACCCCAACCCCAACCCCTTTTTAAACCACAGATGTGGCTGTTGTGCGGTCACGGATGCTGGAAAGGAAGCCACGCCTGTCACTCGCCTCCCTGGTATGGGAACAAAAGCCTGGTTTAGGACAACAAAAAGTATTGTTATGGAGATTTTACCGACAGCAGGGACAACATGGCCCGAGGGATGTGTTTAAGTTGGCTTTTTAAGCTAAAGTCGCCTTTGTAGTCGGGGGTGGTGGGTGGGGAGGGGGGGAAGGGCCGATATGTGTATGTGTGGCCTTGGGGAGGGGTGCGGGGGTGAAGAGGGTGGATGGGAAGGTACGCGGATAAATGAGTGGTTAGAGAACGCATAAATGCGGAGCACATGCTGCCTAGCGTCAATATACGAGCTATAACCCGTCAAAAGTGATGGGAAAAGAAATGAAAATTTGGCGTTTACTTGATTTAGTTAGTCCGTCCCCCCCCCCTCCCTTACAAATAAATTTAACACCATGCTTAACAACGGACATAAAAGAAACAAGTTGTGAAAGCAGAACAAGAACATACATTAACATATACATATGAACATCACTGCATCAAAGTCAAGCATCAGAATATCACAGCTCCAAGAAATGCCCGCAATATGTGTGTATGTCCGTGTGTTTGTGTGTGACCCAAAAAGGAAAGTATTTTGAAAAAAAAATCTTATGTCTTCCAGAATGTTTGTTCTCTCCCTGCAGCGTCAGCGTTTTGACCAATCGGAAGTGAGAACACACAGAGCTTATCGTGGATTGGATGTACTGATTGGTATTCTTTGCCCTTGCTGTGGCGGATAGACCGAAATAAGACGTGCTCCTTTGCCCCATGATGATGATGATGATGATTAGAATGATGATGGCGGAAACAAATACCACGGTTTATCGGGGAGAATACAAGAAAACGAAACGATGTCTTTCTACTGAGCTGCAGATCTAAGCTTTCTAGCTGGCTCCACCACGACGATGGGGGAGAACTAAATCCCCTCCCTGTCATTTTTACGGTGTTTGTGTGGCTATTGTGACACAGCCAGTTACCGACAAACCGCAATGAGGAACTGAGGCAAGAGCGTGACCTGGCATCAGACAAGGCATCTGGCCATCTCCCAAAGTAAGCTGTAACACAAGAACATAGTGGGCACTTGAAAATCTGTGCCGTGGAACTGGAATGCCATACCACACTCCTTTATCTCTCTACCGTCCGATTCGACTCCCTTATAAATGGTACTTTATACAAACGTCGACTCCAGTTTGACCTAAACTTTCTTCCAACTGGAGATCCCCCATAGCCCTCTGCTGTCCTAGTTCAGTTCCGACTCCTATATAAATAGTACACTGCTTCCAACACCGTTTCCGTATATCTCCAACTGCGTAGCTCCTGCATCAAAGTGAAATATCGGTGCAGGCTGTAAGGAAAACTAACGCAGGCTGTATGATAAGAATAAAACTTTCAGCAGGTTGTATGAGAAGAATAAAACTAACTGCAGGCTGTATGATAAGAATAAAACCATCTGCAGGCTCTATGATAGCAATAAAACTTAACTGTATGTTGTATGATAAGAATAAAACTATCTGCAGGCTGTATGATAAGAATAAAACTATCTGCAGGCTTTATGACAAGAACAACAGGCTTTATGACAAGAACAACAGGCTTTACGACAAGAACAAAACTATCTCCAGGTTGTCTGACAAGAATAAAACTATATGCAGATTGTATGACAAGAACAAAACTATATGCAGATTGTATGACAAGAATAAAACTATATGCAGATTGTATGACAAGAATAAAACTATATGCAGATTGTATGACAAGAATAAAACTATATGCAGATTGTATGACAAGAATAAAACTATATGCAGATTGTATGACAAGAATAAAACTATATGCAGTTTGTATGGCACGAAATAAAACTATATGCAGGCTGTATGACAAGAACAAAAGTATAGACTGTAAACACTTACCGAGATTGAGTCCTTGCACGGCTGTAGCAGACACGAGGCAGTACAACACAATAAGTAATCCAAAACCGGAGAAACTGCCACTGCCAGACCGTCTCCCTCTACGTACATCCGGGTGAAAACTTTGACGACCACAGCGACGAAGTAAAGGACAATGTTTAAAATCCATTTCACGGATAAGCTGTGGGAAGACACGCCGCCCATGCCCCATTTCATTCCTGTCTTCTCTGGGCGAGTCAGATGACGATGTCCCACCGCTGACGCCCATTGTAGCTTACACGGGGACAGCGTAGAATAAGCACATCAACACAACACCTGAACTGTACTTTAAGGCATTTCCATCACTGCACACGCTGCAGAATTTTAAAATGTTCAATGTAAAGCAGACATGGTGAAGTGTCTTTCCTCCCCCAACGCTGAGTTGTGCTCATCGATTAGAAACAATCGCCATTGTCTCCGAGTGTTTAACTAAACAAACTCTACGTCCATTGGTTAGGAACGTTCCAATCAAAGGGTCAGGAGACACCACAAAAAACAAAAACAAAATCACACATGCGCGAACTTGTCCCTCAGTTTTGTAAACCAGATACTGTATGTATCTTCACATTAGTAATCTGTAAGCTTTCGAAAGCGCTTCACATTAGTAATCTGTAAACTTTCTAAAGTCCTTCATATCTGTAGTCTGTAAGCTTTCTAAGGCCCTTCACAGTAGTAATCAAACCCCTTTACATTTGTAGTCTGTAAGCTTTCTAAAGCCCTTCACATTTGTAATCAAAGCCCTTCACATTAGTAGCCTGTAAACTTTCTAAAACCCTTAACATTAGTAGTCTGTAAACTTTCTAAAACCCTTAACATTAGTAATCTGTAAGCTTTCTAAAGCTATGTACAATTACAACTTTCGTGACTGTTTGCAGTTATAATTTTAGGTACTAAAACGATGCCTCTGAATAAGGCCTTAGATAAGGGGGAACTAGCCCAACTATGCGTGGATTAAGTTCCAGGTTGGTTCACCTCAGACAATAATCTGTACGGATTACATCACTTCCTAGATCACTGAAAAGACAGCAATTAATTATGAAGAGGCATAACATAACAACAAATACTTATATACACAAGGGAAACAACAAAAAAAATGAAGAAAACAAAAGAAGATGGCGACAGCATCCTGAAAAGGATTGGATTTGGCTCGGGCCGTAGCGCACTCCGCAGACAAAAGACAGAGCAAAAGCTGGACACAGCGCCATTGTAACCAACCTCCCGAGATGAGACAGATGATAATGATGATGAATTAATCCCCTCTTCCCCCCCCCCCCACCCCACAACCCCTTTTTTCTTTCAAAACCTGCGTTTCGCCTTATAAATATAATTGGCATTGCATTATGTACAATTTAAGAATGACACATGTGCGCAGGAAGGCCAACTCAGAATATAATGGCAGCACGACAATACAGGAATGACAGGGTGTCACCACCCGAGCGGATGGACATCAATGAAGATCAATATTTGCAGAGGAACGTGATACCCCAGCAGGAGCGCCCTTGCATTACAAGACAATTGCGACGATAATGTCAAATTATGATCTCCGTAACTTCATGATTATTATTATTATTATTAATTATTATTATTATTATTTTGGAGCTAATAACATCTGCTACTATCAGCGTTACTGAGGCTAATTTTATCTGTTACTGGTCAGCATTAGTGAAGCTAATTTTATCTGTTACTGGTCAGCATTACTGAAGCCAATTTTGTCTGCTACTGGTCACCATTACTGAGGCTAATTTTATCTTCTAATATCAGTATTACTGTAGGCTAGTTTTATTTGCTACTGCTCACCATTACTGAGGCTAATTTTATCTGCTACTGGTCACCATTACTGAGGCTAATTTTATCTTCTAATATCAGTATTATTGTAGGCTAATTTTATCTGCCACTGTCAGCATTACAGGGTGTAATGCAATCTGCTGCTCTCAGTATTCCTGTCACTAATATTCTCTGCACAGTCAGAATCGCTGGCTCATAATATTATTACTGTTATTGTAATATTATATTTACGAAGTATAATACTATTTACGATTACTGGAATCTGTTATTAACTACCATTAGCAGTGGTGTTGGTTTTGTCTAAAACCTGCTCAGCATTTGTTAGCAGCTACCCAGTTATTATCCAGTTTACCACCATCAGCATTTTCGGTCACCGTGTGTCCACCACTATCAGGTTGCGTGTTTTATCAGGGGGGGGGGCAGTAGCAGTTCAGTAAGAAAAACTTGCAGTGAGTAAATATTACTCCAGTCAATCAAGAAAGATTCTCTTCCCAGTGCCACGGAGTACACGCACTTCCATGATTTTTTTTTTCTTCTAAGGAACAGACTGAGGCATACATTGGACTTTCAAAGGTGAAGGTTAGAAAACACCCATTATCAGCTTTATAAATTTCTCGTGTTTTTTTTTTTTTACTATAATCAGCTTTTATTGATTAGTTAAACTATGCGGGATTGTCAATGTTATCTGATGTAATTTTGTGTGCCACTACCCGAGTGAGTATTATCTTGCAAAATCAGCATTTGGGGGGAAGGGGGCGTTCCTAATGTTATCAGTAGCCTCCTCTTATCAGCAATTTTGTATCCAAATTCCACCACGGCGTTTTTTTTAAAAACTTTTCTACATAGCATATTACGAAAGTGCTCAGAGACAAGGGATACACGTGGGAGGGGAGTAAGGAGAGCAAATCCAAGAACAGGGATGGCCAGAGGAGAGACTATACTCCAAAGGATGATGATGATGATGATGATGATATAAGCATTCTCAATACCGAACATTACTTTTATCAGTAGCGTACATTCACGTGAACGCCTAACGCCATCTAAAAATTATCAGCACGTCGTAAGCATTCTTAATGCCAAAAACACCGTCTAAAGTTATTCAATAGCGTATACACATTGGCAATGCCGTTGTATCTAAATTTACCCGTATAGTACAGGCAGCGCCTGACACTTTCTGATCAATATCCACTGTTTTAGTTTCCTAGAGATATCGATAACAAAAAACAAAACAAAAAAAAAACAGGATGTCACTCATACTTTTTGTTTTTAAAATTGAAAACAAGTACAGAAAATCTAGACCGTGATTTACGCGAAGATCACTGATGCATGAATGGAAACCTATAAAACGGTAGTTCGATATACGAACACTCGATCTTCGCCAGAAGTTTTTGTTTTTCCTAACTTTATTTTATTTATTTATACATTGACTTCTGAATTTTATATCTCTAAATGTTTATATATTATATAAAAAATAGCACTAAGATAGACACCACAGGGGAACAGAAGTAAGGGTAGACCAAAAAAGATATGGAGAAGAACAACAGAAAGGATGTTGAGCAATAGAGGGCTCACCTGGGCAAGAGCAGAAAAAAAGGCAAAGGACGGGCATTTGTGGAAAACCTTGCGGAAGCTCCATGTGCCCTGGGCACTTAAGGTTCAGATCATCATCATCATCAGGTGCCGTGCCGACTGGCGTTGGCTATTATGCTTCTCCAGAGTACCCGATCCTTCATGCAGGCCATCAGTTCAGTTGGTGATCTCCTCTCACACCATCCCGTCAGACTGTCCAGTATCATTTCTCTTGGTCTTCCTCTTGATCTTCTTCCTTCTATTTTTCCTGTTGTTATAATATTTTCAATGCCCCCTCTTCTCATTGCATGTCCTATGAAAGTACATTGTCTCTCTCGTATCTCTACCTTATCTTTCTGACAAGGTTTTTTGTCTCTCCAGCTCTTCTCATACATTCTTCATTAGTTATTTTTGCTGTCCAGGGGATTCACAACATTCTTCTAATAAACCACATTTCTGCTGCTTCCAATGATTTTTGTGCAGACTTGCCTACTGTCCATGATTCACTTCCATATAACAAGATAGGTTCAATATAGCATTTTAGGACTCGTTTTCTAACATTCATTGATAAAGATGTGTTAGCTAATATGCTTCTCACTCTCTGAAATGCAGTCTTTGCTTGGCCTATTCTGTTCCTAATTTCTGTTTTGCATTTCCCATCTGAAGTTATTACTGCTCCAAGGTATTTGAATTTCTGCACCTGCTTTAGAATGGTTCCGTTTAATTTTATACTGCATGCTGGTGGATTCTGTTTCTTAGATATAACCATAGTCTCAAGGTTCAGATATTATATTATATTATATTATATTATATTATAAATATCCTAAAATACTCGGTATAAAGTGGAACAAATTGAAGAACAGTGAGGATGAAAAGCTCGCCGAAAACAGGAAAACTTGGCGAACTACCATGCGAGCCCTATAAGACGTTTAACAACACGGGATGGATGTAAGATGATATAAGAAATGTTTGTTAGACTATCTCATCCAGATAATGAAATGAAACAATATTTACACTATATTTACAATATTCACACACTCCCTTACGAATTCTCAAACAGAACTGCAGATGGCTGCAAGACATCGTTGATGATCTGCAAATGGATGCATCAGCAGCAGGCCATCTTGCTCACAACCGAGAGGCCTACAGGAGTGCTGTTAGGGAGGCAAAGTTCCGCACGGGACATGCAAATGAATGAATGAACTGCAGATGCTTTCCATAGTGTATATATATATATACATATATATATTAAAATGTGTACAATTTGTTTATGGATGCTACTTACATGGTGTTTCTGTTTCTTATAAACTTACTATACTTAATATAACCGCATATTTAGAACTGCGTCATGCGAACTATCTGTCTTTATCTTATGCCATCCTTCTCTTGTAGACACACAAGTAGTTCATTAAATGACTATTTGCTACGGATATTTCACAGACACATCACACTGTTTTCACTTGCCGAAGATCGCGGAAATACAGGGGCCAATACCGTTTCCTTCCCCAATATGCCTTAATGGCATGGAAACGGGGATTTTACGACTTTAAAAAGCAAAAACTTTTACAGATACAGTAAACTGGATATCTATCACGTGGTGTACTTCGTTAAGTTAAAAAAAAAAAAATCCCAGTTTCCTTACCATTAAGGCATATTGACAATAAAGGCCCGTATTTCTAACATCGTTGGCACATGAAAGTCTGATGTGGTCAGTATCGCGTCTGGCCACATTTACCTCCCCAAATTTTCTGGTACCCAATTAGAGCCTGGGTAGACACCGCTGCTTTTAAAAAATGTGGTGGTCTTCTTATATCTTATATCCTTCTCGTGCCGTTAAACGTCACATAGGGCTCGCAAAGTAGTTCGCCAATTTTTCCTGTCTTCGGCGAGTCTTTCAACCTCATCAAGGGATTTTATGCCTGTTAATTTCTCTCTCTCTCTGAACCTTAAGTGCCCAGGGCACATGGGGCTTCCGCAAGGGTTTTCCACAAATGCCTGTCCTTCGCCTTTTTTTCTGCTCTTGCCCAGGTGAGCCCTCTATTGCTCAACATCCTTTCTGTTGTTCTTCTCCATGTCTATTTTGGTCTACCCTTACTTCTGTTCCCCTGTGGTGTCCATCTTAGTGCTATTTTTGGTAGTGAGTTGTCAGTCATTCTGAGCACATGTCCCAACCATCGCCAGCGTCTTTCCTCGATAATTGTTGTCAGTGGTTTCATCTGCATTTCTGCTAATAAGATGTTATTTCTTATGGTGTTTGGCCAAAATATTTTTCTAATTCTTGCCTGTTAATTTTGCCTCTCTTAACAATGTCCTCTTCAGAGTTTCACGCGGTCTGCCTCTTTTTCTTTGGCCTGTTATATTCCACTTGATAGCTTGTTTTGGGATTCTCTGATCATTTCTTCTCATCAAGTGACCAACATATGTCCATCTCCGTGTGGTGGTACAAAAAAAAAAAAAGCCCTCAGTGCTGGGACTTGAACCTGATACCACCTGATTAGTAGACCGAGCGCTTACCACTCAGCCAAACCAGGAGGCCCGTTAATATTCGTTAACAACCTACCTGTCTGTTTGTCTGTCAACAGTATGAACAACAAAGACTATAAATTTCTTATGAATATTACAATGCCAGAAATGATTTAGTAAATAATCTGCTTATTTCTTAATGTTATTGTTAATGTTTTATGTTTTCTAATGTTATCAGGTCCACTATTGTCATTTTCTATAGTTAATGATAAGCAATTTTAAAAAAAAGAAATTAATTGAATTTTTTTTTCCGCTATTGAAAAAAAGTGCAGAAATTCTATACCTCGACAAGTGCAGAAATTCTATACCTCAATTTACGAGAAGTTTACTGACGTATGTGAGCCTAGACATAAGTAGCTAGAAATGTAAGTAAATCTCCGTTTCTATGCCATTTTAATGCAGATTAGGGGATACGGTGTTAGGCCCGTATTTCCATGACCTTCCGCACATGAAAATGTGATGTGGTCAGTATCACGCCAAGCTGCAATTACCTTCCCAGATTTCTCTGGTACCCATATTTCTTTGTCAAAGTCTAAAATGAATATATTTTTTAAACGTCTTTCACCCGAACTGAACTGGATTTGTTCACAACCGTCTAAAATGATAACAAAAAATGTCAGATGCACTGTTGTATTATGTACGCCAGGGACCGAAAGTTTTCTCAGGATGATAAAAGTATCTTCGCCCCCATATAGTCGACACTGGAGACATAAAGCACAGCCATCACAGCCTGGGGTAATCAGATTTATATCATATCTCTCTACAACGCTTCGTATAAGCATTTATGTTTTTAACAATCGTGGTCTCTGGTGCTCAACTTCATACAAGTCATGAGATAAGAAACCTCTCCTTGTCCTCCCCTTTCTTATGTGAAGTATATGTCAATAAATATGTAAACTTTATCTCCCTTTCTTAGTTCTTCGCCCTAAGATAAAATGAATCATCATCATCAGGTGCCGTACCGACTGGCGTTGGCTTCTCTAGAGTAACCGATCCTTCGTGCAGGCCATCAGCTCAGTTGGTGATCTCTTCTCACACCATCTCGTCAGACTGTCCAGACTTCGTCTTCCCTTGACCCTTCTTCTCTCTATTTTTCCTGTTGTTATAATATTTTCAATGCCCCGTCTTCTCATTGTATGTCCTATGAAAGTACACTGTCTCTCTCTTATTTATTTTTTTTTTTGACAAGATTTTTTTGTCTCTCCAGCTCTTCTCATACATTCTCCATTCGTTATTTTTGCTGTCCAGGGAATTTATTCTTCTAGTAAACCACATTTCTACTGCTTCCAATGAAGCAACAATGTACTTCCAATGTACAGATTGCCTGGTGTTCATGATTCACTTCCACATAATAAGATAGGTTCAACATAGCATTTTAGGCCTTCTAACATTCATTAGAGGCACATAGGGATATGATGTTAATGCCCATATTTTCCTTGACCTGTCAGCACACTAGAGGGTAATTTGGTCAGTATCACGTTTGGTCGCCTTTCCTTCCCCAACTCCAGAAGAAGTCGGGTACGCATTTCTACAGCTGGGTCACTGGGGTGCCTCCGGCTGGATTTGAACCCCCGATCTTCGCCGTGAGAGACCAGTGCACTAACCACTTCGCCACTCAGACACCCTAATAAGGATGTGTTACTTAATATATTTCTCATTCTCTGAGTCTTTGCTTGGTCTACGCTGTTTCTAATTTCTTTTCTGCATTCCCCATCCGAAGTTATCGCTGCTCCAAGGTATTTGAATTGCTGCACTTGAAAATAAAAGGAATGTTCTAGTCAAATACCATGTTTATGACCTCTTGTTTTGAGAAACAGACATAACACCACTGTTGACAGTGAGTGAAAGGAGAAGGTGGCATGAGAATGACAGACGAATCGTTACAACAGCTTTGATATGGACCCCCAAAGGGTAAAGAACCATAAGACGACCCAAAAGAAACACGGAGACCGTACAGCAGAGAAAATGCTGGGTAAACAAAGCATGGGAGACAGCCAAGAAGGTAGCGAAGGACCGACAGAAATGGAAATCTCTTGCTACCCAGCAAGCCCCATGTGTCTTGGGCACTGACAAGACAAGAGGAAAAGCTTAACCCTAAATGTCACATCTGTGGTCTCTATTAATAATAATAATAATAATAATAATAAAGTTGTTTCCACCTCCTTATTCTAAACGTCTAATCCTAGAGAAATATCCAGAACGTTCGAATTTGGTAAGATGAGCACTTAGTATGCACTCTTGGTGAGTAATACGAGAATACTTTGTTACCAACAGAGAAGATAGAGTCTGTACTATGTGGTACACGGAATGGCTGGCTTTGTGTAGATTATTTATTGATTACGAGTTGATGACTGAAATATATCTGTCCAATGTGCATTATTTATTGATCAGCCTAACCGTGTGCGCCAGCTAGAAAAATGGCTTACGTGCACTGTTTATTTCACACCAGTGGTTGACTCTGTTTACTGTTTACGTGCACTGTTTAAGGGCAAGACATGGCTGACTACACATTCGGAAAAATGAAAACATGCGGCCTGCAGTATTTAATGCCGTACAAAATGTTGTCTGACTATCGATAGATCTAGGAAACCATAACGGTGGATCTGATAACATTAGGAAACATTAAGAATAACATTAATAAACAAAAGATTACTTGCGAAGTTATATTACTGGCAAGATAATATCCGTGCGAGATTTCAAAAAGATACGAGAAATGACGACTTTCGGTAAAAACTGGCTCTACTAATGAAGGTAGATACAGGTGTATGGTCCAGTTCTACAAAATAAGATAGAAAGCGTGAGATTTAAAACGTCCCCGAGATGTGTCTTTTACACTGAATCATTATCAGGTGGTGGAGCTGGATAGAGAGTTCGCATTTTCATCTTCATGTATTCGCGTTGTTATGAGACGAAAATTTGCGCGCGCACACATACACAAACACACAAACGCAGACACACACATTTGCAAAAATTTGCAACAAAAAAAATACGGTTCTTTAATCCTCAGCCTTTAGTGATATTCAGTCTCTGTTTTCTTCTCTTTTTCTTTTCTTTCGCCTGCTCATTTTCAGACTGTTAATCTAGTCACAAACATGAACTTTGATATGGCCTCAAGAGTTACAAGGATTTGCCATAAAACTTTTTATTGTGAAGCGGCATCGGTAGCGGTGTTGGTAAAGGCACCTCATCTGAGCTGCCGTCCGTTTTTGCATGTCCTAGTGACATTTGATGTGAATATTTCACTATTTTAAAAACTGGTTAAGGACGTGCTGTTAATAAGACGAAAATAAATTAAATAACATCACAAGTGGGCACGACAAAGGCAGTTTTTTATGACGTGAAGAAGATTTTTTTTTTTAAAGGAGGGGGTGGGTGGGAAATGTCCTTAAAAGTGAAGAAAAGAGTATTACAGTGCTATATAAAGCCAATACTGCTGCATGGTTGTGAAACTTCGACAGTAAACAAGCAGATGGCAAAGACACTGGAAGCAACGGATCTGGTGAAAGATGCAACGAATGGCCTGGACAGACAACAACAACAACACACAAAAAAACAAGACGAAGAGGTCCTCAAAGAGGTTTCAGAACAAAGAAAACTAGACAGAATAATAAGAAAAAAAAAGACGATTAAAAATTTTCTTGGGACATCTCATGAGAAGACACAAGTTGGAGAACCTATAGTAATGACTGGAAAATTCAAAAGGGGGATGAAGAAGAAAAAAAAAGTTCTCAGTGGACTGATCCAGGTAACACGGCGAAAGAAAACCATCTAAATTAATCGGAAACACCAAGGATCGCACAAGATGGAGAAGCATATTCGCTAAAGGTATCCGACACAGAACATCATCATCATCATCATCATCATCATCGCCTTTCACTCCCTTGAGTGCAGAGGCCACGGATAAAGGCTCTCCAGTCATCCCTGTTCTTGGAATTATTCTCAGCACATACTAATAATAATAATAATAATACTCAATCGTCTGTAGAAGTTGGATAAATAAAAATTTTTTAAAAAACTCTGTCCACATTTACAAGTACAGCAGATTGTACAAGTACAGCAGATTGATAGAGTATATGAGCATTTTTTTAAATTAATGCAAACATTTTTCGACTTAAAAAAAATTTACCACTGTTTTTCCCCTTACCATTATTTGATAATTCTATATATTAAAAAGCAGCATCGATCTACAACAATCTTGAGAACATATGGCACTCAAAAGTTATAAGTACAAAAACCAAGTTAAGACTATTCAATTCAAATGTAATATCCACCCTCATTTATGTATGTGAAAGCTGGAAATCAACTAAAGAAAGAGACAAGAAATTAGACTCTTTTGAAAACAAATACCTAAGGAAAATTACTCGGCATCAAGTGGAACGAATTCAAGAACAATGCAGAGATAAGACAGATGACTGAACAACAACCAGTCATGGACATATGTTGGTCACGTGATGAGAAGAAACAGTCAGAGAATCCCAAAACAACCTATCAAGTGGAACACAACAGGCAAAAAAAAAAAAAGGCAGACCGTGTGAAACCCTGAAGAGGACATTGTTAAGAGAGGCCAAATTAACAGGCATAAAATCCTTTGATGAGGTTGAAAGACTCGCCGAAGACAGGAAAAATTGGCGAACTACCTTGCGAGCCCTATGTGACGTATAAAGGCACGGGAAGGACATAATATTTAAGAAGATATATTAAACTGAAGTTCGTTAATACTTTATCACTTAAAAAAACGTGCTCGCTGTTCTATTTTTTCATTTATTTTCTCGGTCATAATTATTCTTTGTTAAACAAACTTACACGACGTTCAATTTTCTTAAACAACTCTAGGCCATGGGTCATGTTTCGTAGGGTAAAGGTCAAAGAAGCAATCATAATTTAATCTGATAAAAGACCCTTTTTTGTATTTTAAAGTGCACTAGTATTGAAGCAAAGAAAAAGAAGAAATTCCAAAGTACACTATTTATTACAGCGGATAAGAAATCTTTATATCTGGTCAAACGAGTATAGGGCAATGGTGAAATGTGAAAAATCTCCGCTTCCACGCCATTAGGACATTTTGTGGATGCGGTGTTAAGCTTGAATTCCCAAGACCTTCGGCACATGAAAGTCTGATGTGGGTCAGTATCACGCATGGCCGTATTTGCGTTCCCAGGTTTATCTGGTACTCATTTTCAGAGGCTGGGTGGACCCCCGGGTCAGACGAGTACAGTAAGTGATACATTAATTAATTAATGACTACTAAACATTTTCATCCGCCCTGTTTTTTTTTTTTTTTACATTTTGTAAAGTAAGAGAACACAGTTTTGTAGGATTAGACCTGGAAAAAATCGTAGACAAAGCACTTTAGTGAGACGTGAGAGAAAGAAACATCGCAAGAGAATTACCTGGGATTCGAACCACGGACTCCGGTAGGACAAGCAGTCGTCTAGCCACGAGAGAGCAGCGCTCTAACGAACTGCGCTATCTCGCTCGTTGTTCGAATCCCAGGTAATTCTTTCTCTCACGCCTTACTAAAGTGCTTTGTCTACGATTTTTTTTTTAGGTCCAATCCTACACAGTTGTGTTCTCTTACTTTACTTTACGAAAGCCTCAGTGTTTCCTATTTATAAAAAAAAACAGCTCCTATTTTTACATATTAAAAAAATACAGTAAAGTGTTTGCTCGACTGTTTTTCTTTACATCATCTATTGGTTGTTTTAACTCTTTTGGTCCAAAACAACACTGGCAGGGTTAATAGATCCTTCCACGCTCATGCAAACCAATGCCGGCAGTGACAGTTAGGCAAAGTCTAAATAATATTTTTAAAAAATAGCACATTTCTAACTCAGCTCATAATTTTAAAGTATACAGTAAACTTCCTTTAGTTTCTTATTACTGAAATTTCTACGCAAAATTTATCCTGGCACATAGTGGAAAAAATAATCCAGTAGTGAAAGAGTTAAACTATCCGATGTAACACACTGATTGATGTTTGAGACTGTCTGATATTTTGCACTCCTATTTGCCTATTATGTTGTTTTTTTTTTTTAGTCTACCATAAACCGTGTGAACGGCTTCTTTAATTACATGAAAAACGAAAGAAACTAATCATACAAGTTTTGTTCCTTAGGGTTATGAATTCGCGCAATTTTAAACTACTATAAATACTAAAAATAGACACTGCGGCCATTTCCACTTAAAACATTATCTTTACTTTTTTTTTTATTTACAAAAAAAAATACTCAAAGCTCACGGGTCTTGTTTTGGTGGGTTAAGAGCTAAAGACTCAATCATAATGCAATGATAAACAAAAAATTAAGGTAAAAATTAACCCTATCATTCCATACGGACACCTAAGGGATATTCCATTTGTGCTCATTTTTTTTAAAAACTCCCTTGACAGATCGATCGTACTGCATAGGGTGGGGTGGTCAGCATCACGCCTGGCCTGGCCTGGCCTGACCTGACCTGTCCATCTTTCTCTTCTCAAGTCCCTAATGGAACCATATACCCAATTCAGAAACCGAATGTCTTTGGGGGAAGGGACGGGTTTGGAGCTTCAGCCTGTACTATGTCTTATATAATGACTGCCTGCCTGCACGAACAAAGTCCACGACTACTTTTGGAAAACTATTTTTCTACGAAAGTAAACTTCCCACAGTAACAAAATGAAAGCAAAGAGGAAAACGAAACACAATACCCACGCGAGGCTGTAAATAAAATGAGTTTTTTTTTTTCTTTTAAAGGGGGACATTCGCCTCTAAATATAAAAAAAAAAACCGTGTATGTGAAAATGTTAAATTCAAGCTGAATAGTAATGGAAAATTAAGATTTGGGGGGAGGGATAAAAGAAAATGTAATGTGGACAAGAAAAATAAAACACTATTTCTCTTCACTTTTGTAAAAGCTCTTGAACCAACAACGGGACTTTGATCGTTTACACAAGTTTGTGTAAATTTGACCGACGCGTTAACTATGCGGTTTCTTGTGTAGTTAAGTTTTGTTCGCTAACCAAAAAAAAAAAAATGTTACTTTTAACGAAGAACATTCATAAATGTAAACATTAGCAAAGGGACTTCGGATAAAGTTAAACGCTAAGAAATATGGGGCTGATATTGGCGCTGTTAAATATGACGAAAATACAAGAAGAAGAAGAAGAAGAAGAAAATGCTGTAGAGGAAGCCAATCGGCATAAAGACTTGGCGGACAAACTTGTGAATCAGCGCCCTCCTGGGTCAAGACTGGAGAAGGGGTACCGCTGGTCACGTGAAGGAGCCTGGGTGTGGCAAAAACATGAGTGACAGATTAATTACATGCGTCGGAAGGATGGTCAGTCAACACGGGACGGAGTGTAATCAGCTACGGAACGGTGAAAGAGATACCAGAGAGAAGACCGGAGAGCCTACAGATGTGTCCGAAACGCTAAATATTACTGCCCTTTGTTAAATATGACGAAAATAGAAGAATGCTATCGAATTCAGACAGGAATTTTTGTTTTACGTTAGAAATGCTGCCTATTTTACATTCTGATACTCTATTTCATCCGACATATGGCCAATATATTAGCTAATTTCGGATATACATGCAATACCCGTATTTTACCATCCGTATGGCGCGTTTCATATTTGAAATTTTGTATTACGTGATGTTTTTTTTTACAGGATATTACATTTTACATTATCTGATTACACTATTTTTTGTTGTTGTTGCGATATTACATATTAAACCATGTTTTACATTATTTAAATTTTGGCATCAGTATTTCGTGGTTTGTTACTGAAATCAGATCTAAAAACCTCGCTACACAAGGATTGCCAGTCCAGTGTACACACTGAAACTTGTTGAACAAAACACACGCGCTCACTTTTTTAAATACAGCCATATAAACTTCTTATGCTTACCTGAATAACGCGTAATACAAATAACAATAGTTATCCTTGAAAGTAATAAACCCCCGAGTGTTAGTTTCTGAAATGTAACGTGGAGGGACTGTTACAAGCTACACTCAGCTAAAAGCGACAAGAAACACGGCTCTGATGTACGTGGACACACAGCCCCGGGTCATAAACACGTCCAAAGTGTCACAAAACGTTACCTTCCACAACAGAATCCAACATGTCACACCTTGGTCAGGTGCTGATGGCTGCTCCACCAATAGATATCCAGATAACTAGAGCGAACACTCGTTTGCTAAATCCGTGATTTTACCCACCAAAAAAAAAATGTATATTTATCTTTCACAATCTTATCAGAATGCTATTTCCGTTAACTGCTTCGCTTCCACTGTAGCCTTCAAGAGAATCAACACAGACAATCCGTGCGCTGTTGTCAATGGTGACTACAAGATGCGGGCCCCGTCGCTCTGCAGGCGCTCACCAAGTCGTGAAATCCATAGAATCTGAGATCTCCACAGAATAGTTAGTACTAGCAGATAAGTCTCATAGCCCAGCTCGCCTGCCTGCGACTTCCCCCGCTCTGCCGCTCGGCCTTGCCGCCTCCCCGATTCTGTTAGCCTCCTCCTCGCCGACGACTAGCCCAGCCCGGCCCCCCAGTTGTTTCTCTTTCTCACTCGCTGGTTTCACATCTTCCGTCGCGATCATTCATTCACACTTTAATACCGCCTGCCACTTTCTGGGGGGGGGGGGGGAGAGGGTTGCCAGGTCTTCGTTCTCTCTCTCTCTCTCTCCTCCCACCACCACCACCCACCCCCCATACTCTTACTTCGCTATCGCCTTTCATCAATAATTGATCGATCTCACCCTAGATCACAGACCGACCCCTGTCGGTCTGCTCTGTGTTAAGGCCAGTCCCTTTCAGTGTCGGAATGCGCTACCATCAACACACCTTCAGTCGACCGTTTCCCGTTAAACCTAAATCGTTCGACCGCGTTTCAGTTCCGGCGTATCCATGCCATCGATTTTCATGTAGATATTTTGTTTTGTTTTGGTTTTTTTTTAAAGCACTTCAGTCTCTTTTGTTTAGAATACTGGCGTGCCTTAAACTCTTTAGTTACCTAGCAACATTTCTGACACACTAACATTTTATATATAATACATATAAATACTGGACACAATATTTTCCTGGAAAATGACGCGCTGGTTATTTTTAGAATTTGTAACAGTTTAAAATTCTGAAGTTCTGACTACAGAACAAAACAATATGAGTGTAGTTCACTTGTTTTCAATTTAACATAAGTCCGCGGGACCCACTGATGTTTTAACATTCAGGACACGGACTCCCATAGTTTGTAAAAAAACATTCATATCTGTATGGTAGCTGTGTGCTTTAAATGCTATTTGGTTTTTTTCTTCCAGACAATGTCAAAAAAAAAAGGTAAAGATAATCCTGTCATGCCTTAGAGGCACGTATGGATGTATATTTTCCTTGATCTGTCAGCACACTAGAGGGTGATATGGTCAGTATCACGCCTGGCCGTCTCTTCTTCCCCACCTCCAGAAGAAATCGGGTACCAATTTCTACAGCTGGGTGATGAGCCAGAAAATGTGGGTAACTTTTAATGAGTACACGCTGCACTACACTAAAGAAACGCAGTCAAAACTTGGTGAGTTTTCAAAATGATAATAATGTAGTTAAGAAAAAAAAATAAGCAGCAATTAACAATCCTGCTTGTTCTGACACATAAAGAAAGGACCATGAGTTTCTGTTATTGACACCCACGGCAGGTTCTGAGGAGCCTCGGGGGTCTGCGAATCACTAGTTGGGAACCACTGGTGCAGTTAGTTTAAATTTAAATTTTTTAAGCCGTGTAAATGGCTCATGGTGGGCGAAAAAGTTACAGAGAGAGAGAGAGAGAAGAGAGAGAGAGAGAAAGAGAGAGAGAAAGAGAGAGAAAGAGAGAGAGAAAGAGAGAGAGAGAAAGAGAGAGAGAGAGAGAAAGAGAGAGAAAGAGAGAGAGAGAGAAAGAGAGAGAGAGAAAGAGAGAGAAAGAGAGATAGAGACTGACTGATCTTTATTTCAAAAAGGTTAAGAATTGGGCACGCAGGCCCGTCTGACATTCTGCCCTTTATCATACATCTTTCACTCTATTCCAGACATTCTACAAATATGCTGTTCATGTAACAAACATAATTAACACTGAAGCTGAGAGACATAAAATAAAATATAACATTTACGTTTAGCTCTTAAACATTCACTCAGTACAGAAGTAATGACCCAGAGGGGCCCACCCCCCCCCCTCTTTTAGAGTGTCAGGAGTTTAATAGGGCCGAAACACTTGTCTGAAAAAGGGGGGGGGGCGGTACTTTCTCTGATGATCTGAAGAAGTTGTGTTGTTGTTCCGCTCTCTATAGTAAAGAGAGTTTCCTGTATAAATAACTTTCTACTAAACAAAAATTTCGAGACTATTCAGAATAAACAATTAACTGTATTCGGTGTCTGTAAGAGCAGTCTAAGATAACTAAGACAAGAGAGAGAGAGAGAGAGAGAGAGAGAGAGACACAGAGAGAGGGAGAGAGAGAGATTCACATTTGTTTATTCCCCAGTTCTCGTAGAACTTATTCTACATTGTCTCTTCTTTTTGTGTGTGGCCGCGCCTTTCCTCGTCCCTGTCATATGTTTTATATCTCATGTCTACATAGTTAATAGAGCCAGTTCTGATATATGAACATGGAGTCTGGGCAGTTACTAAAGAGATATATTAACGTCTGGAAGCCTGAGCAATTACTAAAGAGATATATTAACGTCTGGAAGCCTGAGCAATTACTAAAGAGACATATTAACGTCTGGAAGCCTGAGCAGTTACTAAAGAGATATATTAACGTCTGGAAGCCTGAGCAATTACTAAAGAGACATATTAACGTCTGGAAGCCTGAGCAATTACTAAAGAGATATATTAACGTCTGGAAGCCTGAGCAATTACTAAAGAGATATATTAACGTCTGGAAGCCTGAGCAATTACTAAAGAGATATATTAACGTCTGGAAGCCTGAGCAATTACTAAAGAGACATATTAACGTCTGGAAGCCTGAGCAGTTACTAAAGAGATATATTAACGTCTGGAAGCCTGAGCAGTTACTAAAGAGATATATTAACGTCTGGAAGCCTGGGCAGTTACTAAAGAGATATATTAACGTCTGGAAGCCTGGGCAGTTAACAAAAGAGATATATTAACGTCTGGAAGCTTGAACAGTTACTAAAGAGATATATTAACGTCTAGAAGCCTGGGCAGTTAACAAAAGAGATATATTAACGTCTGGAAGCCTGGACAGTTAAATAAAGAGATATATTAACGTCTGGAAGCCTGGACAGTTAAATAAAGAGATATATTAACGTCTGGAAGCCACGAAAGTGTGCTTTATTATAAGAATGTTCTGGACAGCACAAAGGGCAAGAAAATGAAAGGGAGACATTTTGAGAGAGACAGGTTTGAGAAGACAACAGTCAGGAAAAGACAGTCGTAAGTTAGAGAACAAGTCACGAGAATGCAGACTAGAACACGTCGTGACAACAGGAAAGTTAGAGAGGAAAAAAGGCCAAGGTAGACCTAGAGAAAAAAAAAACCCACCCTGGATGGGTTGTTAAGATGGTGAAGGAAGAAGACACCAGAACAACTCATAGAGGCCAGTGGACACGTCGCTAGATAGATAGATAGATAGATAGATAGATAGATAGATAGATAGATAGATAGATAGATAGATAGATAGACTTGTTTGTCTTGTCTTGTCTTGTGTTATCTCCATGTAACTGCGAGCTGGTGTTCTTTGCAGCCGATGCTGTAGAGATGTTGAGGCACAGCATCGTATCGTCCGTGGGAGCGGGGTTATGACAGCTATTTTTTTCAGTCCTGGAGTGCAGCTAAAAAACCAGGGGGTATGCAATGCTTCTTTGGCAGACTCCACCACCATGGGGGAACTATGGCGATCCCTACCCCGTTAGCCAGGCTAGGCCTGTTCCTGGAGGTACCAACGTAGAGGTGGGACAGGGTCTTGATCAGCTATGGTTCGCTAACTCTGACGCTATGGGTTGTTGATTGCCTAATCGGACAGCGTATTCACCCCCCAGCTAGACAGACAAACAAGTAAATAGACAAACAGACAGGCTGACAGACAGAAGGACAGACAGACAAATAGATATATAGATCTGACAGGTCTACCTTTCTTTGTATAACCCAGCGACAGCAGCCTGCTAGATTTCATAATCAGAATTCACGGCCCAACGTCCAGATTATACTGTTTATTATAAGCAGTTCCTCGGAACATAAATGTCAGGTATCTACTTTTTTTTTGCAACCTGGTCGACAGATGAGCTCTGGTACCAAGCCAGAATCCTTTCCCACTCTAGCTCTGACGTCAGTTCGTTAATTATTCGATGCCTGGTACACAAACGATCTGTACATGTTTTCAGTGTGCAGCTATTAATTATAGAAACATGTGCACCACTGAAACAGCTATAAATTCCTGTTTTGTTTTATAAATGCAGAAAAAGAAAAGAAGATATTCTCCATGAACTTAGTCAAATGAAGAAAATATACTCGACGAACCTCGAGAAATGAATAAAATATACTCCAGGAACCTCATGAAATGCAGAAAATATCATCGACGAACTTCCTGCAAAGAATAAAATATCCTCGACGAGCCTCGTGCAATGAATAAAATATCCTAGATGAACATCATGAAAGACAGAAAATACCTTCGACGAACCTCATGAAATGAAGGAAATATCCTCGACGATCTTCGTGAAATAAAGAAAATATCGTGAAGTGGAACAAATATATTTTCCACCTTACTAACTAAAATAATGAGAAAAGAACAATGTAGCACATCTCCATGAAAGGAGACCGGGTCAAATACTCTATCAAGAACAACAAAGCCCTTAAGACTTACAATGTAAGCCAAAGGATGTCAGAGCCAACACAAAAATATCCACCAAAACCAAAACAGAATTTTACTGTCAGAAATGAGTGTGATGGTGGTTATGGACAATCTCTGTGTGTCTCCCTGTCTGTCTGTCTGTCTGTCTGTCTGTCTGTCTCTCTCTCTCTCTCTCTCTCTCTCTCTCTCTCTCTCTCTCTCTCTCCCTCTCAAGGTCCCTGCTGACAGGCGTAAGATAAAGTGTTCTTCTATAACCCTACCATCTCAACGTCTCAACAGGTTTATCACTGAGCATTTTCCGTGTCACGATCCCAAACGATGAAACGATCTTTTCCCTCTACCCTTGTCTCTTCTACCTTCGGTTTTTCCTGTTGTCATTATGTGCTCTAGCCTACCTCACCTTCAGACATACCCCTTACAAATTTATGTTGTCGTTTTCTGATCTTCGTTATAATTGTCCTTCCTTCATGTGGCAGAACTGCCTCGTTTGATTTGTCCATGGTACCATCAACATTAAGAACCACATTTCAGCTGATTCCAGCCTTCTTTGTTGCTCTTTACTGACAGTCCAGACCTCGTTTCCATAGAACAAGACTGGTTCAGTGTAAAACTGTAACAGCTCTCTTCCTGATCCTTATAGATAGTGACTTACTACCCTTATAGATAGTGACTTACTACTTTTATAGATAGTGACTTACTACTTTTATAGATAGTGACTTACTACCCTTACAGATAGTGACTTACTACTTTTATAGATAGTGACTTACTACCCTTATAGATAATGACTTACTACCCTTATAGATAGTGACTTACTACCCTTATAGATAATGACTTACTACCCTTATAGATAGTGACTTACTACTTTTATAGATAGTGACTTACTACCCTTATAGATAGTGACTTACTACCCTTATAGATAATGACTTACTACTTTTATAGATAGTGACTTACTACTTTTATAGATAGTGACTTACTACCCTTATAGATAATGACTTACTACCCTTATAGATAGTGACTTACTACTAACTATGGATGAACCTAAACAGTACTGAACAAAAATCAAGGAAGGTCTGCAGTAAAGTTTTAACAAACAAACAAACAAACAAACAATGATAACACATTCAAACAAGGAGAAAAAGACAAGAGCGGTCAGACAAAAACATAAGCGTTCAGGAGATACAAGTTCACAGTTGTACAAGTACAGTTTCAGCGTGACCAAACAAAACTCTCATGCACTTCAGGTGGAACCCATAGCCTTGCTATAAAACTTTTGTTTTTGTGGAGTAAAAGTCATATTTAGATCTACAATATATATATATATATATAGGGAGGGGACACTATCCTTGCACATGCCATATACCCCAAGCCACCTCCGATGAAAGTCTGATGTGGTCGGTATCACGTCTGGCCGCATTTACCTTCCCAGATTTCTCTGGTACTCATTTTTACAGGGTGGGTGGATCCGGGGGGGAGGGCTTTTATGTTGCGGTGGTATCAGAGAAGAATCGCCTTTGTTGGAACTTGAACCCGGTCCCACAAGATTCGTAATAGTTTAGCCTAAACCACTCAGTCAGATGAAGTCAAGACAACAACAGCAACAACAACAAAATGAGTCGAGACGCAATTTTGCAAAATCCAGAAGTAGGACAGGTCATTTAACTAAATCTAGCTCAAACGAACCGGAATTAATGTAGAAACCATTGATTGCTTTACAAGTGACAGAAAACGCCATGCGCGAACTGAATAAAGCAGCGATCAACGACCCATAACTCGCCGGCGAGCCCACGTCACGGCCGGCTAACGAAAGCTGTCTGCTTGTGTCAGGGCTTAGAGAGACAATACTATACCTCCCAAAGATGCCATTTGGTTTGGGCCGAGTGAATAGGGGAGGCAACTCTGGTCCTAAAAAAATACATCATGCCAAACAGGGTAGTCTTCGGTCCGAAAGGAGCATGATATGGCAGCTCTAGCTGTAAACCGTTGCACAACACAACCGTTTCCTTTGTCCAGGCGACTGTGTGTCAGACAGAAGTCATTATCATTTTCTTATACAGAATATACAGAAGAGATTAACGGATACAGACCAAGGGGCAAACCAAGACAACGGTGGCTTGACAACCTGGAAGAGGACATACAAGCCCCTGGAGTGGACAAGTGAAAGGAGAAGACTAAGAACAGAGAGGAATGAAGAGAAGTCTTGTCCGCAGGTAGTGAGCCACAATGGCTCGGAAAGTTGAATGAAAGAAGAAGAAGAAGAAGGAGAATGAATGAATGAATAATCTTTATTTTTAAAGGGTAAAGAATTGTGCACGCAGGCCCGTCTTACATTCTGCCCTGGAGAAGAAGAAGAAGAAGAAGGAGAAGGAGAATGAATGAATGAATAATCTTTATTTTAAAGGGTAAAGAATTGGGCACGCAGGCCCGTCTTACATTCTGCCCTGGAGAAGAAGAAGAAGAAGAAGACATCGAAACCTAGACTCCACTAAACCATTCAACTATGAAAATCACGCCCCCCTCACCCCCCCCCCAAACTCCTCATGTAACCACATCTTAATAACCTGCCTAACACCGTAACACACTCGCAGAGGAAAGGTACGCAAATCCAGGAAATTGGTGTTTACGGTTGAGTGCGCACGCAACAAGTTCGTAAGTAAGCGACATTTAGACTCAAGCCTCCACAGCCTGTAACGTGTTTCTGGAGGCGGTAGTCCCTGACCGACGGGTTTATAATGGTGAAGGAGCGGGATAGGGAGTGGGGGAAAGTTTAAAACAACAGTAATAAATTTGACAAAACAGCATTGTACACTTATAAACTGGCAAGTGATGTCAGCCACAGTTAGGACATAGATGTTCACGGAGGTGGGAGACCACATAGTCCACGGAGATGGGAGAGATGGATATGGGAGAGACCACATGTAGTCAAAGGAGATGGGAGAGACCACATGTATCCTCGGAGATGGGAGATACCACATGCCTCCACAGAGATGGGAGAGACCACATGCGTCTACGGAAATGGGAGAGACCACATAGTCCAAGGATATGGGAGAGACCACATAGTCCACATATATGGGAGACCACATGCGCCCACGGAGATGGGGGACTATATTCGATCACTGAGACGGGAGGCCACATGCGTCCTCAGAGATGAGAGAGACCACATAGTCCACGGAGATGGGAGATCACATGTGTCCACGGAGATGGGGAATTACATGCGATCACGGAGACGGGAGGCCACATGCGTCCTCAGAGATGGGAGAGACCACATAGTCCACAGAGATAGAAGATCATATTTATCCACAGAGATAGGAGATCACATGCGTCCACGGAGATGGGAGGAACCAAATAGTCCACGGAGATGGGAAAGACCACATAGTCCACAAAGGTGGGAGACTACATGTGTCTTTGAATATGGGAGAGGCCAAATAATCCACGGAGATGGGAGAGACCACATGTATCCACGGAGGTCGGAGCCTACATGCGTCCACTGAGATGGGAGAGACCACATATTCCACGGAGATGGGAGAAACCATATAGTCCACGGAGATGGGAGACCACATCGTCTACGGAGATGGGAGACGACATCGTCTACAGAGATGGAGACCATATGCGTCCCCACGGTCATAATGTTTAACACTCCTGACATAATCTTCAAACTAGTCTCCTTCTTCTTCTTCTTCTTCTTCGTTCGCTTCTACCACCAAGACCGCCCTGTGATCCCACTGAATTTACGCCTGTGGTCCTCGTTAAGTCTTGTGGTCCCCGAAAGGACCACACGAAATCCCCGAGAGGACCACAGGAGGTCCAGAGTATCTCAGAGCTTGAGCCTGTATTCTTGGTGGGTCTCAGAAGCGAGATTGCGTGACACCGTGGTTTTCGTTGCACCAGCTTAGTCTAGAGTTGGACTTTCTCACCGGAAAACCTCGACGTGTTTTGAGATACCCGTGTATCACCGCCGGGTGAGAGGTGGTTGCCCATCCAGTCCAGTGTTGGACTTTCTCACCGGAAAACCTCAGCGTGATTAGGATACGCTTACATTCCCGCCGGGTGAGAGGTGGTTGCCTATCTAGACTGCCCTGGTCCCGTGTCTCCGACTTCAGCACTTTGTGGTCGTGGCCGCTGCCTTTCCTAGTTGTGACCAGGATGGAGCTTTTGTCCAGAAGGACGAATCCTCGCCACTAGTGACTTCCACCCCTGGGTTGAGCCGGTTTAGGCATATTACAGCAGTATGGGTATGTTTGGGACGTGACCGACCTCTAGAGCAGAGGTACCACGACATGTGTAGCCTTCAAGTTTCACCCCTGGTACGAGCCGGTTTAGGCATATTTCACCAGTATGGGTGTATATCGGGCGTGACCAACCTCTAGAGCGGAGGTGGTATGACATGCCTGCCCATCAAGTTTCACCCCTGGTGTGTGCCTTCAAACTAGTATCTATATGGATATTACGACAGCTTATTGGATCGAGAGAAGATTGTACAAAATGTAAGCATAGCTTTATATAAGTCACAAAATAAAAGTTTAAAGTCACAAGGTTAGAGCTTTAAGTCGAAAGATAAAAGCTTCAAGTCAAAGGATAAACGTTTAAAGTTACGGGATGAAAGCTTCAAGTCACAGGATAAAAACTTAAAGTTACAAGATAGAAGCTTCAAGTCACGGGACAAAACCCCGAACTCACAAGATAAAAGCTTCAAGTGACGGGATAAAAAGCTGAAGTCAGAAGACAAAAGCCTCAAGTAACGAGATAAAACCCTGTAGTCACAAGATAAAAGCTTAAACCTTACAAGATAAAAGCTTCAGGTCACGAGATAAAGCCTGAAGTCAGAAAATAAAAGCTTAAAGTCACAAGATAAAAGCTCAGTCACAAGTTAAAAGCTTAAAAACGCAAGATAAAAGATTGAAGACGGGAGGTACGATTTAGAAAGTTTTTTATTTTTATTTATTTATTTATTTTTATATAAGAGTGTCATACCGAATGTCGTGAGCAAACATTTTTTTAAAATCAGAATTTATAGATAGAGAAAATATAAATGTATTACGCTACGTTGCATCCTTTTCTTCATTTTTCAACATAATCTCCATTTCTCTACATATATTTTCCCCATCGCTCTGCAAGTTTGAAAATACCTTCCCGGTAGAATTCCGCTCCAGCTGACCGACGGCACAGACGCACTGCTTTCTGGACGTTCTCTCCTATGGAACGCGCGAGCACAGATTTTTCTATAGCCTAGGGTTTCAATCACTTCCTGTACTGCATTGT
Source organism: Achatina immaculata (assembly GCA_009760885.1). Taxonomy (NCBI): domain Eukaryota; kingdom Metazoa; phylum Mollusca; class Gastropoda; order Stylommatophora; family Achatinidae; genus Lissachatina; species Lissachatina immaculata. The sequence continues at coordinate 9,412,750 of CM019695.1, read as the reverse complement.
GTCCTATTCCAAGATTTACAGCGATTTCAGACACTGTGACACGTCTGTCTTCTTTAATGATGTTGTAAACCCTTTCCATGTTGCGTTCAGTGGAGGCAGTTCGAGGGCGACCGCTTCGAGGCATATCTTGGATGGGTGCAATGGCTGTTTCACCTGTTTTTAGAAGATGGGCACAATGGTTGTTTCATTTGTCTTTAGAAGACGGGTACAATAGTTTTTTTTGTTTTGTTACTTGTCTTTAGAAGATGGGTGAAATGAGTAACACACACACACACACACACACATACACACACACATACACACACAAACAAGTGTGTTACTTAATGATACCTGAAATTTTATGTACCACCTGGTTCCTTGTATTGTAGACAGTTATAGGTATAGCAGTTTCATAGACAGTATCGTAGATAGTTACAGGTATAGCAGTTTCGTAGATAGTATCGTAGACAGTTACAGGCATAGCAGTTTCGTAGATAGTATCGTAGATAGTTACAGGTATAGCAGTTTCGTAGATAGTATAGTAGATAGGTACAGGTATAGCAATTTCGTAGATAGTATAGTAGATAGTTACAGGTATAGCAATTTCGTACATAGTATCGTAGATAGTTACAGGTATAACAGTTTCGTAGATAGTATCGTAGATAGTTACAGGTATAACAGTTTCGTAGATAGTATCGTAGGTAGTTACAGTTATAGCAGTTTCGTAGATAGTATCGTAGACAGTTACAGGTATAGCAGTTTCGTAGATAGTATCGTAGATAGTTACAGGTATAACAGTTTCGTAGATAGTATCGTAGATAGTTACAGGTATAACAGTTTCGTAGATAGTATCGTAGGTAGTTACAGTTATAGCAGTTTCGTAGATAGTATCGTAGACAGTTACAGTTATAGCAGTTTCGTAGATAGTTACAGGTATAATAATTTCCCCTATATCAGCTCCTATTTAGCTCTAAACCTAACCTCGGATGCTTGAAACCGCAGATAATATCAAACTTTAGATGTGTGTCTTTAAAACATATTTATATATTCATCCATTTGCATGTCCCTGGCGGAACTTTGACTCCCTAACAGTGCCCCTGTAGGCCTCTCGGCTGTGAGCAACATGGCCTGGTGCTGATATATGTATATATATATATATATGTATATATATATACATATATATACAGGTAAAATCTCCGTTTTCGTGCCGTTAAGGCATATTGGGGATACTGTGTTAGGCTCATATTTCCAAGACCATCGGCAACATGTAAGTGTGATGTGGTCAGTATCACAACTGGCCTCATTTACTTTCCCAGATTTCTCTGTTATCCATCTTTAGAGGCTGGCCGGACCCCGGGGCCTTTGTTTGGTGTGGTGGCACCAGGGGAAAAAAAAAATCCCACTGCTGGGACTTCACTTCCGCACCGACGGGTTAGTAAACCGAGCGCCTAACCACTCGACTAACCAGCCCGCCATATACACATGTCGGGTACAGTTTAAGGGTGTGTGTATTTTAAAATTATGCAGATTAGGGCTTGACTTTGCATTGCCAGCATCATTATTTTTGCGGTTCGGGCACATATTAAGCCACATAATTTATACAACACATTGTACAGTTAATTCTCTCATTCATTTGCATGTCGCTTGCGGAACTTTGCCTCCCTAACAGCACTCCTGTAGGCCTCTCGGTTGTGGGCAAGATGGCCTGCTGCTGGTGTATCCATTTGCAGGTCATCAACGATGTCTTGCAGCCATCTTCACTTTGGTCTTCCTCTCTTTCTTTTCCCCATTATGTACCCTTCCGAGACAGTCTTCTCTAAATTATCATGACGTTTAATGTGTCCAAAATATTTAAGTTTTCTCTGTTTAATACTCTTTACTAGCCAACCTTCTTCAATATTAAGTTCTTGTAGTATGGATATATTTTTTTCTCTTCTGTGTCCATGATATCTGAGGAACTCTTCTGTAGCATTTACAGTACAGCAGTCAACAGAAAGATCGCCAGAGTGGATATCGTGTAGTATGACCAAGACAGTACAACAGAGGATACAAACATTCATGAACTACTGCTTGAGGAGGATTTTAAACGTTAAATGGCAGGACAAGATCAGGAACGAGGAGGTCTGGGAAAGGGCAGGACGAGAACCTATGCACTTACAAATCATGTCTAGGAAATGGAGGTGGATTGGCCACACTCTGAGAAAACTCGACACCAGCATAGCAAGACAGGCATTGACATGAAATCCTCAAGGAAATAGAAAACGAGGAAGACCTAGGCTTACTTGGAGAAGAGATATTATGACAGTGCTTAGAGACAAGGGATACACATGGAAGGAAGCAGAGAATAATTCCAAAAACAGGGATGACTGGAGGGCCTTTATCCGTGGCCTATGCTCTCAAGCCACCCGTGTGGTACCCGGGATCTGCAAAGAATAGGACTACTGTACCCTACCACGCATGATCGTAAAAGGCGACTAAGGAGGGTTCGGCGTAGGGCCAGCAACCCTATCTGGTAAAAAAAACTATCAGACCGCTACAGAAACGGAAGCAAGGGAAAAAACAAATGCAGGTGGTAGGAGAAATGCGTATCAGGAAACTGAGCCCATGAAGGTTGTGGATGAAAGCCAGCCACTGGAAGTCCCCAGCCCGACTGCAGACCTCCTGGAACCTAAACACAAGATGCAAATAAGCAGCTGGAATGTAAGAACACTTAACCAGACTGGAAAACTAGCACAAACCATCAAGGAAATGCACAGATACAAACTAGACATACTAGGAATACAAGAAGCAAGATGGACAGGACAAGGCAGAAGGAAATTAACAACACAGCACACAGAAGATACAATAATATGGTCAGGTAAAGAAGATCTTCATGAAGGAGGAGTAGCAAAAGAAGCATCAAGAGCATTGCTGAAATGGACCCCAATAAATGAGAGATTATTATATGCACGGTTCAACTCAAGATTCACGAAGCTGTCTATTATAGTTTGTTATGCGCAAACAGAAGCAGCTGAAGAGGAATTAAAAGAAGATTTTTACAACAGCCTCCAAGCCACAGTAGAAACAATACCCAAGCATGATATGCTACTCATCTTGGGCGACTTCAATGCAAAAGTAGGTGAGGTAAATGAAGATAGAAGAAGAATCATGGGAAGAGAAGGAATCGGAGAAATAAATGAAAATGGAGAAAGACTGTGCAGTTTCTGTGAAGAAAACATGATGACCATCGGAGGGACAATTTTCCAACACAAAAACATCCATAAGGTGACTTGGAGGTCACCAGATAAAAACACAGAAAACCAAATCGATCACATACTAATAAACAACAAGTGGAAACGGTCATTACAAGATGTGAGAGCAAGGAAAGGAGCAGATGTAGGAAGTGATCACAACCTTCTGGTAGCAAAAATAAAACTAAAATTAAAGAAACCCAAAATCGGAGAACACAGAAAGATACGTTTTGATACAAGAAAACTGAAAGACCAGCAAACAAGAAATGAATTCTCAATAGTACTTAAGAACCGCTTCAGTGTCCTACAAGACGAAGCAGAAATGTCCATACTAGAGTTCAATAAAACACTACAGGAAACAGCAAAAGAGGTGCTGGGATATCGGAAACGGAAAAAAGAGGAATGGATAAGCAAGACCACATGGGAAAAGATAGAGCAAAGAAAAGAAATCAAGAAAAAATTACTGAACACTAAATCACAACGGCTTAAAGAACGAGTTTTAAGTAATTATGTAAAAAAGACAAAGAAGTGAAGGAATCATGCCGTCAAGATAAACGTCAGTACTATGACAACTTAGCAGAAGCAGCAGAGAAAGCAGCATACACAAATGACACGAAAACTATATATAAAATCACAAAGCAGATGACAGGTAACTTCAACACAAGATGTGAAAGTGCAGTAAGGACACAAAATGGACAACTGGTCAGTGGAGAAAGAGGAAAAATTGAAAGATGGAGGGAACACTTTAACACCCTACTAAACAGAACACAAGCAGCACAAACTATAGACATACCTGAAGCAAAAACGGAACTAAACATCAATACAGGACCAATAACAATAAGTGAAGTAAAGGAGGCGATAAAGAAGCTAAAATCAGACAGGGCACCAGGTGAAGATGAAGTGACTGCTGAGATGTTGAAAGCAGAAGAAACAGAAACACCAAATCAACTTTGCCGGATCATTCATTCATTCATTCATTTGCATGTCCCTTGCGGAACTTTGCCTCCCAAACAGCACTCCTGTAGGCCTCTCGGTTGTGAGCAAGATGGCCTGCTGCTATTGCATCCATTTCCAGATCGTCAACGATGTCTTGCAGCCATCTTCGTCTTGGTCTTCCTCTTTTTCTTTTTCCCATTATGTATCCTTCCAATACGGTCTTCTCTAAATTATCATGACGTTTAATGTGTCCAAAATATTTCAGTTTTCTCTCTTTAATCCTCTTCACTAGCCAGCCTTCTTCAATATTAAGCTCTTGTAGTATAGATATATTACCGGATATTACAACAAATTTGGGATCTAGAAAAAGCCCCAGAGGAGTGGAAAACTCGGCTTATAGTAAAACTACCAAAGAAGGGTGACCTCTGAGATTGCGGGAACTGGAGAGGCATTACCCTACTGCCACTCACTAGTAAAGTATTTTGCAGAATAATCATCAACAGAATTGTACCAACACTTGAGGAAAAACATCGGAAAGAGCAGGCAGGATTTAGGAAAGGAAGATCATGCATAGACCACATATTTGTACTTAGACAAATATTAGAACAGGCAAATGAGTGGCATAGCACAACATATGCATTATTCATAGATTTTGAGAAAGCCTTTGACAGTGTCAACAGAGATGCACTGTGGAAAATCCTATGATGGCATGGCCTCCCCCACAAGATAGTAAATGTAATCAAAGCTCTATATGAGGGTTTTCAGTGCAAGTGATCTGTGGAGAACATACCTCCAGCAGCTTTAGGGTACACACAGGAGTGAAACAGGGATGTGTACTTCACCAGCATTATTTATCTTGGCAGTAGACTGGTTTATGAAGGAGGCAACATCAGACAAACGCAGAGGATTACAATGGACCCTTGACACATTGCTGGAGGATCGTGACTTTGCGGACGACATCTGTCTATTATCAAGCAGTCACAAAGATATGCAAGATAAAATAAACAAGCTAACTCAGAATGCAAACAACATAGGACTAAGGACCAACGTAGGAAAGACACAGTTAATGAAGCAAAATGTGAACAACAGAAATGTACTCAGAGTAGATAGCAAGTTAGTGGAGGAGGTCAACGAATTTGTATACCTTGGCAGCAGAGTAGTAGAAAATGGAGACAGCACAGAGGAAATCAACAGCAGACTTACTAGAGCAAACCAGGCTTTTGCAGTGCTGCAGACTATATGGAAATAAAAAAAAAAACTAAGCATAAATACGAAAATCAGGATATTTAAGAGTAAAGTTCTAAGTGTACTACTCTATGGAAGTGAATGCTGGAAAATCACCAAAACCATAGAAAACAAGTTGAATTCTTTCCAGACTAAATGTTTACGAAGAATTGGAAAATATTCTGGCCAAACACCATAAGAAATAACATCTTATTGGCAGAAATGCAGATGAAGCCACTGACAACAATTATTGAGGAAAGACGCTGGCGATGGTTGGGACATGTGCTCCGAATGACTGACAACTCACTACCAAAAATAGCACTAAGATGGACACCACAGGGGAACAGAAGTAAGGGTAGACCAAAAGAGACATGGAGAAGAACAACAGAGAGGATGTTGAGCAATAGAGGGCTCACCTGGACAAGAGCAGAAAAAAAGGCGAAGGACAGGCATTTGTGGAAAACCCTTGCGGAAGCCCCATGTGCCCTGGGCACTTAAGGTTCAGAGAGAGAGAGAGAGATGCTCTCAAGCGAGTGAAAGGTGATGATGATGATGATGATGATGATGATTGACATCGTTTACAGTGGGATGGATGTTTTACATTTACATTTACGTTTTTGTGTCAGGAGGAGACCGGGGGGGGGAAAGTTAAGAAGGCGGTGGTGCATGAAATTTATGAGTTGAAATTAATGAATTTCTAATTCGTCGACTTAAAAAAAAATTAATATTGTCAAAATCTCGTATAACGGAAACTAAGATCAACGGAACAGATACGAGAGGAACTAATCCTTCTTGTAAAGAGTAAAAGACAGTGAAGACACGTGTCCAACGAGGCAATCAGCGACCCCTAGTAACAGGCCTCGCCTGGCTAACGGGGCAGGGATCGCCATAGTCCCCACAGTAGTGGAGTCTGCTAAAGAAGCATTGCACACTGCCCCCTGCTTTTTAGCTGTACTCCGGGACAGAAAAAGTACCTGCCATAACCCGCTCCTACTCCGATACGATGCTGTGCCCCAGCACCTCTACAGCATCGGTTGCAAAGAACAACAGCTCGCAGTTACAGGGAGTTCGTACAGGTACAAGTACAGTACAAGCAACGAGTAAAAGGGCGACTATTTCTTCAGGAACGCTTTCCTTGTCATCCATCCATCTTTGTCTTGTTATTCCTGTGTTCAAATCCCGGGAATCATTTGTTACGGAGGTAAAGAGCAAAGCGGAGAAACCACTTTACGTTCCTTGAAACTGGTTGCAGAGTCCTGTTGCTGGTAGCCATTTGGTTGTGTTCATTTGTCAAGTTTGTCTGGAGACGCAGTCCGATCTGGCAGTTAGAGCTGACATGCTAGAGTCAGGGTTGGCCAACCATAGCTGACCAAGAACCTGTTCCACCTCTCGGTTAGTATCTCCAGTGATAGGCATAGCCTGGCTAACTGGGCATGCGTCGCCGTAGTCCCCGTTGGGGGTGGAGCCTGTTAAAGAAGTATTGCATGTTTCCTGCTTTCTTTCTTTTTTTTTATAAGGCTCCATGCAGGAACTGAAAAATATACCCCCCATAACCTGCTCCCAATCCGACACGATGCTGTGCCTCATTATCTTCATCGCATCGACTGCAAAAAAACACCAGCTCGCGGTACAAGAAGAAGAAGAAGTAGAAGAAAGGCCAGCTTGTCTCTCGTGGGAGCATCATCAGTTTGTGTCAGTAAACACCTCTCACTTGTTCTGATCTTCCTTTCCTTTCTTTCCACTTAGTTTAGGCCGGGTCTGAACTAAACAATGACAGTTGATAAACTTTTGATTATTTCGACTAAGTTTAGGCCGGGTCTGAACTAAACAATGACAGTTGATAAACTTTTGATTATTTCGACTAAGTTTAGGCCGGGTCTGGACTAAACAATGACAGTTGATAAACTTTTGATTATTTCGACTAAGTTTAGGCCGGGTCTGGACTAAACAATGACAGTTGATAAACTTTTGATTATTTCGACTTAGTTTAGGCCGGGTCTGAACTAAACAATGACAGTTAATAAGCTTTTGATTATTTCGACTAAGTTTAGGCCGGGTCTGGACTAAACAATGACAGTTGATAAACTTTTGATTATTTCGACTTAGTTTAGGCCGGGTCTGAACTAAACAATGACAGTTGATAAACTTTTGATTATTTCGACTAAGTTTAGGCCGGGTCTGGACTAAACAATGACAGTTAATAAGCTTTTGATCACTTGAGGTCAAGTTTCTAATGTGTCGTATGGGCGTTTTACGGATTACAAGCAAATTAGAGTAGAACTGATTTCTAAATCAATAGGTCTGAATGCACATGCAGCCAAGACTAAGATCATGAAAAAATCGATGGAAAAAAAAAATAAGGAAAGAATCTCAGCTGGGACAAGAGAAGTTGAAAAAGTACAACACTTTAAGTATCTTTGAAGCCTCATTTCAGCAGACAGCAATATTGGAAAGGAAATATCCACAAGAACTGGACAGGCATCTCAGGCCTCTAACAAATCAGCAAACATATGGAAATCTCCCATTCTTCATTAGAGCCTCAAACTCAGAATCTATACATCCAATGTTGGGTCCATTTTATTATACGCAGTCGAAACACGGAGAACCAGTCAGAGAACTGAAAGTAGACACTGGGAGGATTTGAAGGAAGTTGCCTCAGAAAAATTTTAATAGTACACTGGGAAGAACACGTGACAGACGAGGAATTAACCAGACCAACAGGCGTTGAGAATATTACTAAAGAAGCCAAAAGACAAAGATGGAAATGGCTGGAACCAAATACCAGGAATGGAAAGAACAAGACAACCCTACAACGCCTTGACTTGGACACCTCAAGGGAATAGAAGGAGGGGATGGTCACGAGGGACATGGAGACGCATAATACAGGAAGAACTAAAGTAAGCCGGGAAGATGTGGTTTGAGGTACCCCGGTTTGCTCAAGACAGGATTAGCTGGAGAACCTTTGTTGATGCCTTATGCTCCATTGAGAGTACTGAGGACAGATGATGATGATGATGATGATGAACAACAACAACAACAACAACAACAAAAACTGCAGATAAAATAGAAGAAGTCTGGAAGAAAGTAAAGGAATAAGAGAATTACAATGAGTAGTTATTTCCTATTGGCCACCAGGTTAGCTGAGTAGCTAGGCGTCAGTTTACTAATCCGGTGGTGCCGGGTTCAGCCCAACAGTGGGATTTTTTTCTAGTACATACCAAAAAAAAAAAAAAAGGACCCCAGGGTTCACCAAGCCTCTAATAAAATGGCACCAGAGAAATCTGGGAAGGTAAAGCGGCCAGGTTTTTCCTGACTTTATATGGTACAGACCACATCACACGTTCATGTGTCGAAGGTCATGGAACATACCGGCCTAACACCGTATTCTCCAGTATGCCTTAATGGTATGGAAACGGGAATTTTTTTTTCTTAACCTTAACCTAGCCCCTTCTTCTTCTTCTTCTTCTTCTTCTTCCACCTCCTTCTTGTTCTTCTTCCTCCACCTCCTTCTTGTTCTTCTTCCTCTCCCTCCTCCTTCTTCTTCTTCTTCTTCCTCCTCTCCCTTCTTCTTCTTCTTTTTCTTCCTCCTCCTCCTTCTTCTTTCTCCTTCTTTTTCTTCCTCCTCCTCCTCCTCCTTCTTCTTCTTCTTTCTCCTTCTTTTTCTTCCTCCTCCTCCTTCTTCTTCTTTCTCCTTTTTTTTCTTCCTCCTCCTCCTTCTTCTTCCTTCGGCTTCTCTTTCCTCCTCTTCCTCCTTCTTCTCCTTCTTCCTCCTCCTCCTTTTTCTTCCTCTTCCTTCGACGTCTCCTTCCTCCTCTTCCTTCTTCTTCTTCTTCCTCCTCCTCCTTCTTCTTCCTCTTCTTCTTCTGTCTCGGATCTGAATTGCTTTGTCTACATTTTTTTTTCTTTCGAGTCACATTCTATCTAACCCACTTTAGTAGGTTGCTATTGTGTCTGAATGTGCTCAATTGTGCGCTTAATTAGATTTTGGGGCTGAAAATAAAAGGGTAAGCATGAAGCCCTTTCTTGTTTAAGAAAGATCATGTTAGAGAGAAACATGAACCTTGTGGCACTGCCTGGGCGGTTCCCTCTGATGTTTTGACAGGTGGCGACGCAATCACCGGTCTCAAAATGGCGCCTGTGAAGGAGAAAGCTCATGTGTGTTTTGTGGCATTACGAAACAAACTCGCCAGTTACAAGTTCATGGCCACCACCTTCACCGGAATTTACCCATTTTTGGCATTAACAATTTTTTTTTAATGAGAGGTATTCTAAGGACAAAGTGTCAAGTTCACCAGGTCCTGATACTGAAACTTTGAAGACAAGGATAACGGAAGCTTTAGCGGCTAAGAAAGAGATGTTGGAGAACACATGACGCTCCCCAGACAAACACACAAAAAAAAAAACGGAGCATGCGAGGATGTTAAAGTGCACGAATAAAGAAGAGAAAAAAAAATTTTATCTGAGGTACAGCGTAGTGGTTAGAGCACTCGTCTAGCAACCAAGTGGTAGAGGGTTCGAATATCCAGCTGAGCAGGAGGATTTTTTTTTCCAATCAATACGGCCCTGAGGTCGACACAGCCTCGTAATATGGGTACCAGAGAAAATATGGAAAAGAAAGGCAAACAGGAAAGAACTGGCCACCATGGAGCTGAACTCATACGCTGATGGCCGAGCATAATGAGGTCTCTAACAATTCATCCCCTACGGCATTTACTATGGGACTACCTTTAGGGGGTGAAGACTCTGTCTGATGAGGCAATCAGCGACCTATAGCTTATATGCTACGCCAGGTTTAGAGGACCATAGCTGACCAAGACCCTGTCCCACCTCTCCGTTGGTAACCCCCCCTCCCCCAGTAACAGGCGTAGCTTGGCTAACGGGGCAGGGATCGCCATAGTCCCCATAGTGGTGGAGTTTGCTAAAGAAGCATTGCACATCCGTGCTTTTTAGCTGTACTCCGGAACTGAAAAAGTACCTGCCAATGGGACAGTAGCTGTCTCTGGCCCAATAGCCAGAATGAGCAAGTTGCTGTGGACGTAAATGGAGAAGTGGTACAGAGTTCTGGATGGCTGTGGTTGGCCAACCCTGCCGTCAGCGGTCAGCTTTGATTCGTCTGACCATGCTATAATGCATATTAGCACAATGCTAGAGTCGCTAACAGGAACGACCTGTGGCACAGCTACTATAAAGCCATTAACAGCAACGACCTGTGGCACAGCTACTATAAAGCCATTAACAGCAACGACCTGTGGCACAGCTACTATAAAGCCATTAACAGCAACGACCTGTGGCACAGCTACTATAAAGCCATTAACAGCAACGACCTGTGGCACAGCTACTATAAAGCCATTAACAGCAACGACCTGTGACACAGCTACTATAAAGCCATTAACAGTGGCCTGCGGTACATCTACTCTCCAGTCATTAACAACAGCCTGTGACACAGCTTCTCTAGAATCTGTTAACAATGGCCTGCAACACAGCTGCTAAATGGCCCTGCGGTACAGCTACTCTAGAGCCGTTATAACAAAGGCCTGCGGCACAGCTACTGTAGAGCCAGTAACAAAGGCCTGCAGCACAGCTACTCTAGAGCTGCCAACAGCTGCCTGGGACACAGCTTCTCGTATACGGAACACCCATATATGATAGACTGATCAAGTATAGACGACAAGGCTAAGACAAGGCGAAATAAATCAAGAAATCTCTAGGGCGCTGTCACCCTACGTTGAGAAAATGTCTCCATTATTTGCTACTGTTAGCCAAATATCACGCCAGTGAGCATGTATCCATTCGGATTTCTCTCTCTCTCTCTCTCGTATAGGCCATATTTAATTCATTGGGCACCATTAAGAAATGGCATTATCTTGCTTCGTAATAGAACAAAACCCCTGGGTTATTGACGGCTTTTATGGCCAGGCAGAGTAAATTCCACATGAACAGTTTCAGTTTCCTACCATGTCTAGAGACTAAAAACTCGACAGTTTTTTTTCCCTGTCTAATTCATTTACTTACATCTTTTCTTCTCACTCCACACACGGGGAATGGAGATATGATTTGGAAGTGAACTTTGTGCTTGAAGAAAACAGAAACTTTCTTTGTTGTGACAGGTGCTATTACTAAAGATTTTGGGTTTTTTTTTCATTTGGGGGAGAGAAAGAAAGGCAAGCGGGGGGAGGGGGAAAAAGAAGAAGAAGAAGAAGATGGGGACGCAATGTCAGATTTAGACTTAGTGAGATCCTAAACTACAACGCCAGATTTAGACTTAGTGAGATCCTAAACTACAACGCCAGATTTAGACTTAGTGAGATCCTAAGGTACATGAATCTTCGCTCTCCCTTGTTATAAAAAAAATTACGCTAGGAAGTGTGTCGAGCCCTAAGCTGGTAGCATATTTACCATATGATGGTGCCATTTCCAGTTCTAGGGGTAAGGCGTCTCGCTTTAATGTTCGGTATATCGTATTCGGTTCGAATGTTAGAGAAGGGGGAAAAAAAAGTCCTGCGTGACTGTTAAATCAGAATCGCCCATATGCGACAAAGGCTACCAGAAACCTGAGAAATCGCAGCAAAGTCACCAAGACCATCAGCTGTAATTTAAACAGTAATCGATACGTCATAGCTCCGTGTGTTTGTCCCTCTGCTGATCTGTGTATGCTCTGAAAGGACCTCTGTGTTGTCTCTCTCTTAAGGCCCTTAAGAGTTCAACCGACCTTTAGATGGCTCAGTAATCTGGTTCTCTTTCAAGGCGAGCACGCTGATTACAGTTTACAGGAAATTTTTTCTGGTCGGCGTGATCTTTTGTAGTTACCTAGTGGGTCGGTCAATGGTTGAGTCTTGGCGACTTTCTGAACTCTGTCGTGGCTCTCCGTGTCTGAGGGTTATAGATTGGAAAGCCATGGCATTGGTAAACGCATGAAAACATGAAAACCGTACTTCTTTCATGCCATAGAAGGGGGTGGGGGAAGACAGTGGTCCGATCTGGCAATAAGCGACCCATAGCTGACATGCTAGCGTCAGAGCTGGCGAACCAATAGCCAACCAAAAACCCTTTTCCAGTTCTCCCTTTGTATTCCCCCCCCCCCAACAGTAACAGGCCTAGTCCAGCTAAGGGAGCAGGGATCGCCATAATCCCCATGGTGGTGGACTCTGCTAAAGAAGTATCGTAGACACCCTGGTTTCTAGCTCCATCAGGGACTGAAGAAAATAGCCGCCATAACTCGCTCCATGTTTCAGAAGACGAAGAGAATTATGTGTCATTTGGAGTGTCATCAATCATGGTCATTGGGAGTGTTATCAATCACTGTCATTAGGAGTGCCATCAATCATGGTCATTGGGAGTGGCATCAATCACAGTCATTGGGAGTGGCATCAATCACAGTCATTGGGAGTGCCATCAATCACGGTCATTGGGAGTGCCATCAATCACGGTCATTGGGAGCGTCATCAATCACGGTCTATGGGAGTGCCATCAATCACGGTCATTGGGAGCGTCATCAATCACGGTCTATGGGAGTGCCATCAATCACGGTCTATGGGAGTGTCATCAATCACGGTCTATGGGAGTGTCATCAATCACGGTCTATGGGAGTGCCATCAATCACGGTCTATGGGAGTGTCATCAATCACGGTCTATGGGAGTGTCATCAATCACGGTCTATGGGAGTGTCATCAATCACGGTCATTGGGAGTGTCATCAATCACGGTCATTGGGAGTGTCATCAATCACGGTCTATGGGAGTGCCATCAATCACGGTCATTGGGAGTGCCATCAATCACGGTCATTGGGAGCGTCATCAACTACAGTCATTGGAAGTGAGGAAAAGAGTACTCCAGTGCTACATGAGCCAGTTTTATTTTAAGGATGCGAGGCATGGTCAGTCGCTAATGAAGTACGCCACCAACTGGAAGCCACTGAAATGTGGTTCCTTAGAAGGATGCTCCGAATACCGCGGACAGCAAAGAAATCAAACGAGGAGGTTCTGAGAGAGGCTGGAGGGTCGAGGCAAACAATAACAAAAGTGAGAAAAAGATTATTCAAATTCTTAAGACACGGCGAGGGAAGCTAGAATACATTGTTACAACAGGAAAGATAGAAGGCAAAAGAGATCGAGGGGGAGAGAGAGAGAGAGAGAGAGAGAAAATTCTGGATGGACTAACTAAATGGCACGGACATAGAATAGCACAGCTTATAATCAGCGCTCGGAGCAGGAAGTTGTGGGAAAGCATGATAGCCAACGCCAGTCGGCAGAACAATAAATAGACAGACAGACACAGACAGACGGACGGACGGACGGACGGACGGATAGATAGATAGGTAGATAGATAGATAGATAGATAGATAGATAGATAGATAGATAGATAGATAGATAGATAGACAGACAGAGACAGACAGACAGACAGATAGATAGATAGATAGATAGATAGATAGATAGATAGATAGATAGATAGATAGATAGATAAACTTGCTTCAAATCAGATACGATGCTATGCTTCCATATCTTCATCACATCAGCCGCAAAGAACATCAGCTTGCAGTTCTATGGAGAAGAAGGAGAAGATTCGTTGTTTAAACTGTTGTGACTCATATTTAATGATTAATTTCCACACAGTTACTGTGCGAATGCGTATTCTATTTTTATCTTAAAGTAATGGTAAACATATGTATTCGTCTTGTAACATGTTGCCGTAGTGTAGCTGTAACTGTAATCAGAGACTGGGATCTCCGCACTCCAGACATTCCCATATTTGCTCCGCCTTCCGTTCCAACACACACTGAAGTGTGCACTTGATGATGGAGCCAGTCACCAACTGGATGTGGTAACAATGGCTAAACCACTTCTCTTCGGAGAAAAAAAAAACGTCCACTTCCTCTTCTTCCTCAATAATTAGTGCACGAGTATATAACTACACAAAGGCCGCTGCAGCTAAAGGCTGTGATACAAAAATGTATAAACAAGGAAAAAAAAGGTATGAACAGCTTTATTACTTAACGATTACATAGTTGTGACGTTTCGGCGTTAGCCTTAATGATAAAAAAAAAACACAGGACGAAGAAATAGAGAGAGGAGATAAAGCATAAATTCACAATAGACTATGTTTTAAAAAATATCCAACTCGACCCCGACACTCGCGACAATTTTTCTGATCCACCCTTATTAGCATACAAACGGGAACCAAATCTTAAAGACACCCTCGTCCACAGCCACCTGAAGCGGAACCTGACATATATTGGCACTAGAAAATGTAACCGCCCTTGCTGTGTTACCTGCCCCGTAGTCTGGGAAGCGAAAACGATCACCTTTCATAAAAATATCCTCACTCTCCATGAGAGATTCACATGCAAGTCTCGCAATGTCATTGTATGCAAAAGATGCAGGATAACTTATATTGATGAAAATGGCTTCAGATTAGGGTTCGCATGCAGAAACGTCTCTACGATATCATCCAGCATGCTTCGAAATAAGTCCCGAATCATTTCAATGATTCCAATCACAGAAGCAAATCTGATTTTCTGGTAACAGCCATCAAATAATGTCATGGAGATGACAGAAGACGCCTAGCGCTTGAGAATCCCTAAATTCAGGAATGTGGGACGCTGGAACCACATGGTTTGAACTCGTTATTCAGCTACACCTAATATTCTCCTCTTCCACAATCCCTCCCCACTAAGTTCCACTCCTTTCTCACTTGTTACACATAGTTCAGAACCTCCACACAGCATCACATTACAATCCTTCTATCACAACTATAATCGCCTTCTCCCGGCTAAGTTACCACTGTATCACCCTCTCTCTCCCCTCTACGGCTTCCCCACGCGCCACCCTCAGTTACGACCCACCTATCACACATCATAAGTTCCATTACAAAATTTTCTACACTCCACCATGCGCATTTCTGAACACAACGTGGGACAAGCCACAGATTCTT
Source organism: Achatina immaculata (assembly GCA_009760885.1). Lineage (NCBI taxonomy): Eukaryota > Metazoa > Mollusca > Gastropoda > Stylommatophora > Achatinidae > Lissachatina > Lissachatina immaculata. The sequence continues at coordinate 9,397,455 of CM019695.1, read as the reverse complement.
ACAAGTTACAGTTAAGTGTTCTATTTTCTTTTAAATTTCATTTTTGTTTTTGTTGTTGTTATACATAGCAGTCATGTGAATTTGTACTTTATCTCCTCTCTCTATTTCTTCGTCCTGTGCGTTTTTTATATGATTAAGATTCACACCGAAACGTCTGTTCCTACTTTTTTCCTAGTTTATACACTCTTCTCCCCCAGTTCGACAAATCCTCATGAAATGATTGTCGCCATTCAGCACTGGCATAACGGCGGGTATAACGTAGTGAACTGTAATTAGTATCTGACCTCCCTTTACAACGACCGACTTCCGGTGACTTACAGGCCCAATCCTATATATGGCCGTTAAGTTCCGCACGACCTGTATACATAAATAGGCATTGCTGCGGAGTTTTAAAGCAATTTTACCTGAAGTCGGCAGAATATATTTTATAGAAAAGATTCAAAGTCCCTTCTAGCAATCAGATAACCTGCTTAAGGCGGACAGTTATGAAAATCACCTGCTTATTAATGTCGATCAAATAGAGATGAATACAGCCTGCTATAAGATGTCGCACAGCCTGGTAAATCAGTGGTTTTCAGCCCTTTTTTTTGCACCACGTACTCTTTCCAGAACGTCATAATCTATCTGTCTGTCTGTCTGTCTGTCAATCCGTCTGTCTATCGATCTATCTATCTATGAATGCCATTCCCCACCCCGTTTCCACGGTTGCCTGATAAAATACAAATGATATTGACACAGCCGTAATATGTCAGTCAGTGCCACCCCCACCCCCACGTAACCCTAAAATTCCGCCAGTGGGAGCACTAATTCCCCCACAGGTTGACAACCTTCGTGGTAAACAGATCTTATTTTCTGCTTCAAGGATGTTCATACCGTGAACAAAAAGGTCCACGTAAATATCATACCTGAAACTATTTAAGAAGTCATTGCTGCAGGAGCTATCGCAAAGGAAAAAAACAAAACACAGACACCAAAATTATAATTTCACGCAGTGGGATACTTTCAAAGAAGAAATGAAAGGCATTGATGTGATGTTGGTGAAACTGGATGATTTGTAGTTACCGCTGTTGTATGAACACATGCATTGGCCAGATCAGGTGCTAACTGTGCGGGCCAGGCAAGATTAATATGTCTCTGAGGAAACTTTCTAAGTGAAAGGTCGGTATTGCTTCCCTCTGAGGTCTGTAGCATTGGCTTCGAGGTAGTTGGCCTAATGATAACATCGGCCAGGAGAAACGTCAGGCAAGTTGTACTATTTTTTTTTCCCTGAATCCCTTCCGCCACTGATGTTGGTAATAAAGGACATTACTTTTCTGTCTTTATAGTACGTTATCGCATATTACTTTTCTGTCTCTATGCTACATTAACGCACATTACTTTTCTGTCTCTCTATGCTACATTATCGCACATTACATTTTTCATATGTGTTACAATCTGTGTTTGTTACTTGTAATTAACTGGCACTCAACGCCCACAACTGACTGGAAGATTCAGAAATAACGGACAGCGACTCGGGACAGGTTGGCCGTGCCTGGTCTCTCTGCTCTCCGAAATATGTTTCATTAGTTCTGTTCCGTGTTCGGATTATGAGTTCATCGGACTCAGGACATCCCCATTCATCGGACTCAGGACATCACTATCATCCCCATTCATCGAGGACTCAGGACATCACTATCATCCCCATTCATCGGACTCAGGACATCACTATCATCCCCATTCATCGAGGACTCAGGACATCACTATCATCCCCATTCATCGGACTCAGGACATCCCCATTCATCGAGGACTCAGGACATCCCCATTCATCGGACTCAGGACATCCCCATTCATCGAGGACTCAGGACATCCCCATTCATCGAGGACTCAGGACATCCCCATTCATCGGACTCAGGACATCCCCATTCATCGGACTCAGGACATCATTATCATCCCCATTCATCGGACTCAGGACATCACTATCATCCCCATTCATCGGACTCAGGACATCCCCATTCATCGGACTCAGGACATCCCTATTCATTGGGTACTCAGGACATCCCCATTCATCGGGTACTCAGGACATCCCCATTCATCGGGTACTCAGGACATCCCCATTCATCGGGTACTCAGGACATCCCCATTCATCGGGTACTCAGGACATCCCCATTCATCGGGGACTAAGGACATCCCCATTTCTGCTCGGCCCTTTGTTTCACCTACCACTGGGGCAGGTGTCGCAGGCAGAGAGATGCTCCAAGGGGCCTTGTTGGTCCACACTCCTTAGTAGACTTCCTAGAATAATGCACAGACAGCTGCCGTCTGGTCTGCTGTTTATGCGATCTCCAACTGCCTGGGGATTTTGAACGTGCGTGACAATGCACGCGGGCGCTCGGTCTCGCTACCTGGAGATCAGGTTAGTCAGTCAGTCAGTTGGTCAATTATTTACATGTCCCTTGAGGAACTTTGCCTCCTTGACAGCTCTCCTGTATGCCTCTCGGTTGTAAGCTGATGCGTCCATTCGCAGATCATCAACGATGTCTTGCAGCCATCTTCACTGCAACCTGGAGATCAGAAGAATCTATTGCTGGAAGATTCACGGGGGAAAAAAAAGAAGAAAATCCTTGCCACTTCTTTGGGAGGGGGGGGATTCGAACCAGCAGTCTCGAACACTTCAAGACGAACGTCAAACCCCTAGATCATCAGCCCCCCCCCACTCCCGTTTTTACTTGAGGGGGTGGGAATGGGAAGAGAAAATCTATTCCCTGTGACATTTGCATGCTGTAGGGGTATGAAGTGTTAGTGCTTTCATATTTCTGGACCACTGCAGCGTTAAGGTAGGGGGTGCCCAGCCCCTTTCCTGGCTGCCTTTTTTTTCCCCTAGGGAAACCCCAAGGTACCAATTCGATTTTTTTTTTGGAGGGCGGGGGGGGGGGGGGCTGGGTTGACTCCGGTGCCTATAAGTCCGAAATTTTTTTGGTTTTGTTTTGTTGTTTTTTGTTTTTGTTGAAAAATACCTTATTATTCTGGAAAACAGTTTGTTCATTCTTTACAACACAGTCTCCTCTCACTTCATGCCTCTCTCGGGCTACATTAGTTTTGTTCATTACTTTCAGCTTTGTGGAATCACATCCCCCTTCCCTTCTGTGCGTTGCACTAAGACTTGCTGAATTTAGAACTTTACTTTTTTTTACTACCGCTCTTCCAAATCGTCGCAATTTATATTTCTTTTTTTTTTCCCCCTCCAATTTGAATTTGACGTCTCCCAGCGGAATAAAGATATTGGCTTGTGCCGGCATTTAACACGTTATAGGTGCCCGCAGAACGTGGGGCTCCTGCCCTCGTTAAAACTTTGTAGCGGCTCGTGAAGCAGGATTTGTTGCTCCCGTGAAGGGACTGAAGCTGTACGTAAAAAGCTGATTTTATCTTATCAACCTTAACGTTTGTGTGCGGCATTAAAAAAAAAAAAAGGCCAAAATGTCATTATTTAGTTTACTTTTTTTTTTGTTGTAATAATTTCAGCGTGTCGCGAAGAAGGTTAACGTTTATTTTATGGTTAATTTTTTTTTTTAATGTATGCCCTGCGTTGTAAGACTGTTAGACCAAAAGATCCCATAACAGGCACATAACAAACCATAATTTTTGGGACTCCAAACTGGACACCGCAGATTTACACATGTCCGTCTACGTAAAGTGAAGGCTGATTGAAGCCCGCTGTCCAAGTGACACAAACGTTTCCTACACGTATACCACGAACCCACACCCTCTGCAGTCTCTCATTACAATATGCACGGACGTTCAGTCCCCTGCTGCCTAGAAACCAGGTTAGTCCTGTAGGATATCAAGACCTGTTCTTTCCCAAGGAAGATAACATGGAGCTGTGGGACGCGCATGAGGAACACCCACGTTGGCGGTGGAAGGTCCATGGAGGAGGACAGTCTTCTGTCCAGATGACCGAGGGGAGTGAGTAGACGAGGTAAACGTGGAGTAGAATCTGACTGCAGAAAATCTCCCCCTTCAACCATATCTTACATCTTACATCCTTCCAGTGCCCTTAAACGTCACATAGGCTCGCATGGTCGTTCGCCAAACCATATACATCACAAATCACAACTGAGGTTGCATTGCATCGGTGGAGAACACACACACATATATATATATATATATATTCCTTATATATATACACACACAATGTCTGACAGTTAAGTAATGATACTAATTACATAAAAAATAAAATAAAAAACAGTTGAAGATATAACCCGTATTTTATTCAAAGTAAGCCGCATGTGCATTGATACAGCGAGTGGCACGATCTAACAAACACTGGAACGACCTCTGCAGTTCTTCTGTTGGTATGGCCCTTAAACTCGATGTTACGGCCATTTTGATGTCATCAGTATCGTCAAAGAAGCGTCCTTTCAATGGTAACTTTAATTTTGGGAATAGAAAATAATCGCAGGGAGGCAAATCTGGGGAACAGAGTGGATGATTGAGAACATACACTTGTTTTTGGGCCAAAAATTCCTGTACAACTACCGCCCGGTGAGCCGGTGCATTATCACGAAGAAGGAAAAAACTGCCAGGTGTTGAATATTTGGGTCGGACTCGGAGAATCCTTTTCAATAGGCGTTTCAAAATACTTAAATAAACTGTGGCAGTGACAGTTTGCCCCTCTGGAATAAATTATTTGTGAATAACTCATTTGCTGTCGCAGAAGCACACCAACATTGTCTTCACTTTCGACTTTTGAAGACGAAATTTTTTGCCCTTTGGTAATGATGATGACTTCCACTGAGTACTTTGGTGTTTAGTTGTGGGATCATAGCGGAAAATCCATGTTTCATCCTGTGCAAACAATCAAATTTAAGAAATGTTTATTTCTGCGACACGATTTGATGATGTCTTTTGTGTACTCAACACGTTGATGTTTTTGGTCATCAGTCAACGAATGTGGTAGAAACCGACAAGCAATTTTTTTCTTGCCCAAATCTTCCACTAAAATTTTACGAATGGTCTCTCGGTTAACACCAGATTCATCTGCCATCATCCTCACAGTCAAACAACGATCTTCTTGGATCTATTCTTTGACTTTTGCAAAGAGTACCTCCTTACGAACAGAAATTGAGCGTTCATGTTTAGTTGCATTTGTAATCGTTCCACATCACTTTTGAATCGTGAATACCACCTGCATATCTGTGCACAAGATAAACAATTATCCCCATAAACTTGTCGCATCAATTTAACTCTCTCAATGGCATTTTTTCCAAGTTTTAAACTGAATTTAATGTTAGCTTTTCGCTCCATGCTGATTACGTGACAATGCACCTCTAACTATGTCAACAAAATGGCGGCTTGTTTGTCCTCAGGCAGCGATGAAAAGTTGCCAGATCATAGAAGAAGGTTGCCTCTTTGGATTCCATGCTTTCATTCATAGAAGGGAATTTTTGTCTTGGCCATAATAAAATCAGTCTCATTACTTAATTGTCGGAACTTGTATGTCGTAAATGAGAAGTGCTTTACCTAAAAGAAACCATTTTCCATAACGGAAATAAACAGAAGACACCATCAACAACAGTGAGAAAAGACAATTTTACTGTTAGAGCTTACTGAACTCTCTGACTTCGAAACAGCACTGCCAGTGTTGGTAGATCTTGCAATCCTATGCGAATTAACGCTCAGTACATACATTCATGAACTAGTCCTTGAGAAGGATTTTAAACATTAAATAGCAGGACAAGATCAGGAATGAGACTGCCTGGGAAAGGGCAGGACAAGAACCTATGCACTTACAAATCATGTCTAGGAAATGGAGGTGGATTGGCCACACTCTGAGAAAACTCGACACCGGCATAGCAAGAGAGGCAGTGACATGGAATCCCCAAGGAAATAGAAAACGAGGAAGACCTAGACTTACTTGGAGAAGAGAAATTACGACAGTGCTCAGAGACAAGGGATACACATTGAAGGAAGCAGAGAATAATTCCAAAAACAGGGATGACTGGAGAGCCCTTATCGGTGCCCTGTGCTCTCAAGGCAGTGAAAAGCGATGATGATGATGATGTTGATGATGATGATGATGATGTTGATGATGGTGATGATGGTGATGATGATGATGATGATGATGATGATGATGATGATGATGATGACGATGATGATGATACCGATATGTAAGTCGGTCATTTGCATGACCTTTGCCTACCTAACAGCTCTCCTGTAGGCCTCTCGGTTGTAAGTAAGATGCCCTGCTGCTGATGAGTCCATTCGCAGAATGATATTCAAACAGAGTCAAAATTTTAAAAAAGCAGCACATTTCCAGCCCTGACCATATTTTTAAATTATAGAAAAGTTGCCAGATCATCAGTATCGTCAAAGAAGCGTCCTTTCAATGGTAACTTTAATTTTGGGAATATGAAATAATCGCAGGGAGACAAATCTGGGGAATAGGCTGGATGGTTGAGAACACACGGTTGTTTTTGGGCCAAAAACTCCTGTACAACTACCGCCCGGTGAGCCGGTGCATTATCATGAAGAAGGAAAAAACTGCCAGGTGTTGAATACTCGGGTCTGACTCGTAGAATCCTTTTCAATAAGCGTTTCAAAATACTTAAATAAACTTTGGCAGTGACAGTCTGTCCCTCTGGAATAAATTATTTGTGAAATAACTCATTTGCTGTCGCAGAAGCACACCAACATTGTCTTCACTTTTGACTTTTGAAGACGAAATTTGTTGCCCTTTGGTAATGATGATGACTTCCACTGAGCACTTTGGCGTTTAGTTGTGGGATCATAGCAGAAAATCCATGTTTCATCCTGTGCAAACAATCAAATTTAAGAAATGTTTATTTCTGCGACACGATTTGATGATGTCTTTTGTGTACTCAACACGTTGATGTTTTTGGTCATCAGTCAACGAATGTGGTAGAAACCGACAAGCAACTTTTTTCTTGCCCAAATCTTCCACTAAAATTTTACGAATGGTCTCTCGGTTAACACCAAATTCATCTCCCATCATCCTCATAGTCAAACAACGATCTTCTTGGATCTATTCTTTGACTTTTGCAATGAGTGCCTCCTTACGAACAGAAATTGAGCGTTTATGTTTAGTTGCATTTGTAATCGTTCCACATCACTTTTGAATCGTGAATACCACCTGCATATCTGTACACAAGATAAACAATTATCCCCATAAACTTGTCGCATCAATTCAACTCTCTCAATGGCACTTTTTCCAAGTTTTAAACTGAATTTAATGTTAGCTTTTCGCTCCATGCTGATTACGTGACAATGCACCTCTAACTATGTCAACAAAATGGCGGCTTGTTTGTCCTCAGGCGGCGATGAAAAGTTGCCAGATCATAGAAGAAGGTTGCCTCTTTGGATTCCATGCTTTCATTCATAGAAGGGAATTTTTGTCTTGGCCATATTAAAATCAGTCTCATTACTTCATTGTCGGAACTTGTATATCGTAAATGAGAAGTGCTTTACCTAAAAGAAACCATTTTCCATAACGGAAATAAACAGAAGACACCATCAACAACAGTGAGAAAAGACAATTTTACTGTTAGAGCTTACTGAACTCTCTGACTTCGAAACAGCACTGCCAGTGTTGGTAGATCTTGCAATCCTATGCGAATTAACGCTCAGTACATACATTCATGAACTAGTCCTTGAGAAGGATTTTAAACATTAAATAGCAGACAAGATCAGGAATGAGACTGCCTGGGAAAGGGCAGGACAAGAACCTATGCACTTACAAATCATGTCTAGGAAATGGAGGTGAATTGGCCACACTCTGAGAAAACCCGACACCGGCATAGCAAGAGAGGCAGTGACATGGAATCCCCAAGGAAGTAGAAAACGAGGAAGACCTAGACTTACTTGGAGAAGAGAAATTACGACAGTGCTCAAAGACAAGGGATACACATTGAAGGAAGCAGAGAATAATTCCAAAAACAGGGATGACTGGAGAGCCCTTATCGGTGCCCTGTGCTCTCAAGGCAGTGAAAAGCGATGATGATGATGATGTTGATGATGATGATGATGATGATGATGATGATGATGACGATGATGATGATACCGATATGTAAGTCGGTCATTTGCATGACCTTTGCGGAACTTTGCCTACCTAACAGCTCTCCTGTAGGCCTCTCGGTTGTAAGTAAGATGCCCTGCTGCTGATGAGTCCATTCGCAGAATGATATTCAAACAGAGTCAAAATTTTAAAAAAGCAGCACATTTCCAGCCCTGACCATATTTTTAAATTATAGAGTAACTTCCTTCCAGTTTGTTTCTACTAAAATTTCACATCAAAATTTCTTCTGGCAGAGCATGAAAATTAATTCAGGAGCCAAAGAGTTAAGACGCTACAGGGAACTAGAACAAACGCAGAAACATAACTTTCGTTAGCCAGGCTAGGCCTGCCAGAAGAGGAGTTGGCAATGATCCTGGAGCCAATGAAGAAAAGGAATACTGAGACAAACGCACGGTACGGACTGAGCAAGTTACATCCAGTTAATCCACAGACAAACTAGTTGGCGGAGTGGTTAGGCGCTAGGTCTACTAATCCGGTTGTACCGGGTTCAAGTCCCAGCAGGGGGGGGGGGGGGGATTTTTTTTTTCGGGTACCACCACACCAAAAAAAAAAAAAAGGACCCCCTGGGTTCACACAAACTCTAAAAATGGGTACCCGAGAAAAGCGGGCCGGCGTGATACTGATCACATCACACTTTCATGTTCCGATGGTCTTGGAAATACGAGACTAACACCGTATCCCCAAAATGCCTTAATAGCATGGGAACCGGTGATTTTACCTTTACCTAAACTTCATCAGTTATCATCAAAGTCCTTTGCGCGGTGATCGATTAAACAAGCATCTCCTAAGTACGCCTTGTGATGTCTCGCAGGCCAGCACCAAATTCTCTCCACTTCTCAGCTGCCAGCTTGTATTGCATGCTTCTCACCTCTGCTTCTACAGTTCTTCGCCAGTTTTTCCTGGTTGACCTCTTTGTTCCCCTAGGGTGTAAGTCGTATGACTGTTTTAGTGATGTTGAAGTCCCTTTCGAGCACATGACCAATCAGTTTCCAACTTTCACATTTTCTTGCCTGCACTGATTAAGTGGAATGAATTCAAGAACAATGCAGAGATAAGACAGATGACTGAACAACAACCAGTCTCACGGGTGATCAGGAAAAGGAGATGGACATATGTTGGCCACTTGATGAGAAGAAATGAGCAGAGAATCCCAAAACAAGCTATCAAGTGGAACACAACAGGCCGAAGAAAACGGGGCAGACCGCGTGAAACTCTGAAGAGGACATTATTAAGAGAGTCCAAATTAACAGGCATAAAATCCTTTGATGAGGTTGAAAGACTCGCCGAAGACAGGAAAAATTGGCGAACTACTTTGCGAGCCCTATGTGACGTCTAACGGCACGGGAAGGATATAAGATATAAGATATAAGACTGATTAAGTATCTCTTTTGTATCTTATCTCTAAGTGTGGCCTGAAAACACTTTAAATCGTTCTGAGGCAGACTACGTGTAATGAATATAATCAGGCAATTTCCTAATCGATTTTTCTCCAAAGCTAGACTGAGGGATTTGCTTTCCAAAACATTCAGTGTCTCACTCACAACGAAGTTCCTCGTTGATAAAAGTGACTAGGTCTAAGAACATCTGTAGACCCTCATTTCGGCCTGAGAACATCTGTAGACCCTCATTTCGGCCTGAGAACATCTGTAGACCCTCATTTCGGCCTGAGAACATCTGTAGACCCTCATTTCGGCCTGAGAACATCTGTAGACCCTCATTCAGGACTGAGAACATCTGTAGACCCTCATTTCGGCCTGAGAACATCTGTAGACCCTCATTTCGGCCTGAGAACATCTGTAGACCCTCATTCAGGACTGAGAACATCTGTAGACCCTCATTTCGGCCTGAGAACATCTGTAGACCCTCATTTCGGCCTGAGAACATCTGTAGACCCTCATTTCGGCCTGAGAACATCTGTAGACCCTCATTCAGGACTAAGAACATCTGTAGACCCTCATTCAGGACTAAGAACATCTGTAGACCCTCATTTCGGCCTGAGAACATCTGTAGACCCTCATTCAGGACTAAGAACATCTGTAGACCCTCATTTCGGCCTGAGAACATCTGTAGACCCTCATTTCGGCCTGAGAACATCTGTAGACCCTCATTTCGGCCTGAGAACATCTGTAGACCCTCATTTCGGCCTGAGAACATCTGTAGACCCTCATTTCGGCCTGAGAACATCTGTAGACCCTCATTCAGGACTGAGAACATCTGTAGACCCTCATTCAGGACTGAGAACATCTGTAGACCCTCATTCAGGACTGAGAACATCTGTAGACCCTCATTTCGGCCTGAGAACATCTGTAGACCCTCATTCAGGACTGAGAACATCTGTAGACCCTCATTCAGGACTGAGAACATCTGTAGACCCTCATTCAGGACTGAGAACATCTGTAGACCCTCATTCAGGACTGAGAACATCTGTAGACCCTCATTTCGGCCTGAGAACATCTGTAGACCCTCATTCCGGACTGAGAACATCTGTAGACCCTCATTCAGGACTGAGAACATCTGTAGACCCTCATTCCGGGTCTGAGAACATTTCTAGACCTTCATTCCGGCCTGAGAACTATACCTTGAAGATGGTTTGATTTAACGTACATCAATTATTTGTAAAACTCTGCATTCTTCTTCTTCATCGCCGTTCAGTCAGTCATGGAAGCCTGCATCTCTTAACAAATGCATCAGCTCGACTCTTGTTTTCAGCATCGTCATATAGCTTCTTGATGCATGGCCAAGTGACTTCAACCTCAGTGGGTTGTGTTAGTTAGTATGTCTCACAGACATGCTGTACTGTCCCAGTATTAATCAATTATCTGAACATTTTGATCATTGATCATTTGATCATTCACTGGGGACATTTACGGAGATTATGAAAGGCAAATTAAGAAATCATCGAATTCTGGATTAAAGATACAAGTAAACAAAACCAAATCATGAGGTGAATTTGTGGACCAGTAGGAAACCCTGTAACACAGCAATGGAAGAAGACATGAAGTAACAAAGGAATCTACACATTGTTTAACTCTCCTCCTATAACAGACATGATGAAAAACAACAGACTGAGGTGGATTGGGGATTTTAGAGAGAATGGAGGAGAACAGACAAATAAAGAATGCCTATACAGAAGTGACGAAGGGAGATGGACCAAGAGGCAGACTTAGACAACGATGGCGAGACAACATAGAAGAAGACAGACAACGATGGCGAGACAACATAGAAGAAGACAGACAACGATGGCGAGACAACATAGAAGAAGACAGACAACGATGGCGAGACAATATAGAAGAAGACAGACAACGATGGCGAGACAACATAGAAGAAGACAGACAACGATGGCGAGACAACATAGAAGAAGAAAGACAACGATGGCGAGACAACATAGAAGAAGACAGACAACGATGGCGAGACAACATAGAAGAAGACAGACAACGATGGCGAGACAATATAGAAGAAGACAGACAACGATGGCGAGACAACATAGAAGAAGACAGACAACGATGGCGAGACAACATAGAAGAAGAAAGACAACGATGGCGAGACAACATAGAAGAAGACAGACAACGATGGCGAGACAACATAGAAGAAGACAGACAACGATGGCGAGACAATATAGAAGAAGACAGACAACGATGGCGAGACAACATAGAAGAAGACAGACAACGATGGCGAGACAACATAGAAGAAGACAGACGCTCTCTTCGAATAGACAGTTGGCACGAAAAGATCAAGAACAGGGAGGAACGGAGACACGTCTTGTCTGCAGCAGAGAGCAGCAGTGACCCCCGAAAGCTGCTGAATTCAGCAAAAACCAAAAAAGAAAACAAAAACCAGAATCTGATCTTGGCATATTTCAGTGCATCCAAGAGCACCATTTTTTTTTAAAAACGTAACATTCACATGACCTGGAACCCTGACTTCCAGGTCACAAAGAAGCTGTGGGTAACAACTTCAGAGTAAGCACGGACAGCAAGAGATACGTGGAACAATAAAAAAAAAACAGAAGGTGGGGACAAAGAAGTACACGAAAGAAGACAAAAACAAAAACACCAGGGTCTAGATTTATCACTGTGAATAAGACTCGACATGCATCTCTCCAGCACGCAGGCAGACAGCTGCTCATGACCGTCTTCTGGGAATCGGCTTGTGAGCGAAAACAATGGCTAGGTTACGCTGTTAACTTATGTAGCGTGGAGAGACCGTCTAGACGCTTGCTAGATGTTTTCAGCTTTATGCGCGTGTATACCGGACTTCTCCGGTTCATGTAAAAACAAAACGTTATGTAGGTGTACAGATTTTACATCGTGTCGGCGTGCCACGCTTTGTTCAGCGATTCTTAACCTGGGAGTCTTATAGCCACAGGAGGTCCACGAACGGAATTTGGAAAGTTCATGGGCCAATAAATGGATTGGCTCCATGTAAAAGAAAAAAGAAGCTTAGTATCATCATCTGGGTTCTATTTATTGCTTTTTTTAAAATGAGGGGTTCACAGCTGTTCTTAAGCTCGAAAGGGGGCCCACAGCTGTTCTTAAGCTCGAAAGGCGGCCCACAGCTGTTCTTAAGCTCGAAAGGGGGTCCACAACTGTTCCTAAGCTAGAAAAGTGGGGGGGGAGGCAAAGCTGTTGTTAGGCTCGAAAGGGGTAGGAACAGCTGTTATAAGGCTGGAAAATCATCATCATCATCATCATCTTTCTCTCCCTTGAGAGCATAGGCCACGGATAACGGCTCTCCAGTCATCCATGTTCTTGGAGTTACTCTCTGCTTCCTTCCATGTGCATCTCTAGTCTCTGAGCACTTATAACTCAACGTACAACATTATTTTCACAACTTTTAATGTGATGGATGAGTTTCATAGGAAGGAAGGTACTACTACCCACCGTCTGCTTCTTCGTTTTTCCTCAATGCCCCCTTTTTTCTTTCACCGCCCCTGGTCCCCTTTTATCGCCCACAGTGGGAGGGCGTTAGCGCCCACTTGAGGAAACACTGTGCTATACCAACAAGTCCCACTTTACTTGCCTCCGGCACTGTTACATGATGTTTCCATGTGCTCTTTTCACCATTTTTTTTTTGTTACCCTGGTAGAAATACGAAACGCTCAAACCGAATAAATCAGTGAATCAGCATTACTCCGACATGTTTCAAAACAACCATCTAAATCCAGGAGACAGTTAAAAAAAACCCCACACACTGCCTTTCAAGCAGACCAGACCAGACATTAACGCTATTGTTCCTATTGGCCTTCGTTTGCTTTGAACTGGATTCCATTATTAAACAGGCAACGACAGATGCAGGCTATAAAGTATTTGCCATTGGGAACGTGGAAAAATGGTGTATTATTTCAAAGCATTCACAAATCCACCAGTATCTTATTTGTATCCCGGTAAGTATAGTTTATGGTAATTTCTCCCCGCTGTAGCTTTTAACACTCGGCCTCTCAGAAGCTGAAACCGATACAGTCTGGAGTGCTCACGCGAACAAAGAGTTAATTCATCTTAAGCAATGTTTGTATTGTTAAGCTTAGCATTACCGAATCAGCTTTGGCCAAGCCCGGGTTACAACATTTAAAATACATTTCTGAAACTTCGATATACACCTCACACAAGGGAGGTAAGTGATGTAATGATAATAAAAACAAAAAATGGTAATGTAGAGAGGTAAAGAAGTTGCAGTCAACCAACTGACAAAGACCTTGTTTCACTTCTCAGTAGTACCTCTAGCAGGACACTTTATATATATATATATCTTGTTTTAATTTTCAAGTAAGAGTTTCTGATGTGACAGTGTGCTTACGAAGTCTCGTGATGAGCTGCTTTCTTGGTCCATTGATCTCTGATAGATGATCACTTCAAAGTCACTGGAGAGTCCACTGCAGGAAAAACTTGTAAAACAGGGGAAGGAAACATCGAGGAAACTGGAAGGAGGAAAAAATAAAAGAGGGCGAAAAAAATATAGCAAATGGAAACAGGAGTAAGTGACCAAAGAGAATAAGGAATAGAAGAAAGAAGGAAAGAAAAATCGAAAGGAACAATAAAGAAAGAAAGAAAAGGAAAGAAAGAATAAAAAAGAAAGAAAAAAGAGAGAAAGAAAGAAAAAAGGAAGAAAGAAAGAAAGAATTAAGAAGAACAAACAAACAAATAATAAAGAAGAATAAGTATATTACATTTCGTACCTCTGAGAGAACTTGATAATTTAGTTAATTCATTTGCTAACAGAGCTTTCTCGTAAGATCTCTCTCTCACTTTCGCTTTCTCTCTCACTCTCTCTCACTCTCATTCTGTCTCTCTTTCTCTCCCTCACTCTCTGGCTCTCCCTCACTCTGTCTCTCACTCTCTCTTTCACTTTCTCTCTCTCTCTCTCACTTTCACTATGTCCTCTCTTTCTCACTCTCATTCTCTCATTCTGTCTCACTCTCTCTCTTTCTCTCACTTTCACTCTCTCCTCTCTTTCTCACTCTCTCTCTCACTCTCATTCTATCACTCTCTCTCACTTACTCTCACTATCTCTCTTTCACTCTCTCACTCACTCACTCTCACTCTCTCTCTCTTTCACTCTCTCTCCCCCTCACCCTCTCTCCCACTCTCTCTCATTCACTCTCACTTTCTTTCACTCTCTCTCACTCACTCTCACTCTCTCTCTCTCTTTACTCTCTCTCCCACTCTCTCTCCCACTCTCTCTCTCTCTCATACTGATGACAGTTATTCCCGGACCAGCTCTGCCTGCATCCTGTCTCCCTCAACTTATATCGACAGTTTTCTCTGACATCGAACCAGCCTCTTGAACTGAACTTGAAAGTGGAAAACAAAATATCGATCTGCAATTATTATCCCCTGATCATTTTTCTCTTAAACTCCAAGACCTTCTCTGGAATTTCGATTGCGTTGCATTACATCAATATTTTGTGTGCAAGAATGTATCGCCGGAGAAAACCTGCCGTTTTAAACAATTTTTAAAATCTTCTATATCAGAGTCGCAGCCAAGCATGGTCGTTAATAATGTATGAATCTAATTACAATGGGCAAGGATTATAATATCATCATTCATTGGATATATAGTGAGAAGGGGAAGAGTTTGAATACGTCATAGCAACAAGAAAGATAAACGGGAAGAGAGGCAGGGGAAGACCAAGGGAATGAGGAATAGTATCATGGACTATTGCGATGGCACAAATAAAAAGGTCACTAAGCTGAGGGAAAATATCAAGGGCCGAGATCTGTGGAGACGACTGAGTGCCAGTGGTTCCCAGCACGGCACCTGATGATGATGATGATGATGGTGAGGTGAGGGTTAGAACATATGCTCATCCGTCTCTGCGTCTACCTCTTTTATCATTAAATGTGGAGGTTATACCGGTAAATACTTGCTGTATCGATCAAGTTGTTACTTTATTTAGTATTAGTCATGCAACGTTAACTTACAGATCCCGTCTCAACACAGGTAAAAAAAAGGTAAAGGTAAAGATAATCCTGTCATGCCTTAGAGGCACATAGGGATATGGTGTTAGTGCCCATAATTTCCTTGACCTGTCAGCACACTAGAGGGTGATATGGTCAGTATCACGCCTGGCCGCCTTTCCTTCCCCAACTTCAGAAGTCGGGTACCCATTTCTACAGCTGGGTGACTGGGGTGCCTCCGGTCGGATTCGAACCCCCGACCTTCGCCATGAGAGACCAGTGCATTAACCACTTCGCCACTCAGACACCCCGTCTCAACACACGTTCCCATGGAAAATATCCTTCCTCTTAACTTCAAGTTCCTCTCTGGAGATCCGCCTGCCCTCCCGTTAAGAATCCCTGGTCTTTTTTGAAAACCTGATGAATGTTTACTGCAGAGATACCTCTCGACTTTTCCTGAAGTTTTTGTGCTGTAACTAGGTTCTAAGGACTGTTACTGCCGGAGGTGGAGTGGAGGATACGCTCTCCACTCCAATGGCGTGCGTTTCAAATAGCCTCTGACAGTCAAGTCCAGCTCCTGGCCTTTTCATGGCAGAACCGTTTAAACTGACAGGAGAAGGGGCGAAGATGAATATCTGGCGCCTGAAAACCAGACGCTTCGGGTAGAAAAGAGTCATGTTTGGTAGCTCATCTACCGCTGCTGGCGAGATTCTTCAGCTGCCGTGCCTGGAATGGGGCTTCTCCCGGCCAATGAAGAAAGGTGCAAATGGGGTTGCCGTGCAGCACCACTGTGTAAAAGGTGAAAGAAAGGAATAAGCGAAGTAAACAGTAGTCAAATCACGGCACTTCTGGTCTGGGGGTCGGCCACGTCTTAGTGCACTCATATCGGGCGAAATGCTTGAACCGGCTTAACCCAGAGATTAAGACACTGCTGGTGAGATTCTTCAGATGCCGCGCGTGGATTGAAACTCCTTCCGGCCAAGGAAGAAAATGAGGAAAAGCAATCAGGGTTGCTGTGTGGCGCCGATATGAAAAGGTGATGGAAAGGATAAAGTGAAGCGTAATCGGTATGTCTAGTAGTACTGGGGCGAGAGCTATTCATACCACAGCGCCTCTGCTCTAGAGGTCGGCCACGTCCGAAATACACCCATACTGGTGAAATATGCCTAAACCGGCTTACACCAGGGGTGAAAATTGATGGCTACGCATGTCACGGTACTCTGCTCTTGAGGTCGGTCATGTCCTAAACACGCCCATACTGGGATAATATGCCTAAACCGGTTCAACCCAGGGGTTGAAATCACTAGTGGCGAGGATTCATCCTCCTGGACATAAGCTCCGTCTTGGTCACAACTAGGAAGGCTGATGCCATTCCGACGAATTATTCTTCTCTGTTTCATTCTTTTAAACTCGTTTACTATATTTATTATCTTTCCCAGTCATTCTCAACAGAGAAGAATTTCCCCAAGGAAGAATTTGAAGTCTTAAGTTCCAGTAATTACCATGTTAAAGAAAGTATAATGGTGAAAGTCCTTTCTGGATGGTGATTTAATAAAGGAGGATTGTGGGGGCAGGCTTTTAGAACCTCTGATCTTCATTAAGAAACTGAGAACCTCTGATCTTCACTAAGAACTTCTTGATTCTTGTTTTTAATAATCTCGAAGATGTGCTCGTTTTGTTTACAGTTAAAAAGGAATGAGAAATCAGAAATTTCATCATCAGTCAAATTACTCTGATAGAGATTTTTTCCCAGACTTTCTCACTTTAGGATTCCCTTTGAATCTCGACCATTGTTTCCATTATGCGTCATAAACTGGCGCTCATCGCAGGCGATTTCTGTATCGAGGGTGTTCACTTACTGTCTTAGAACTTGATTTTGTGTCTTCTTCTTCTTCTCCTTCTTCTTCTTTTCCTTCTTCTTCTTCTTCCTCCTCCTCTTCCTAATCATCATCATCATCATCATCATCATCTTGTGCCATCTCTCCATGGCAGGTTGGCTGCAGTGAATCTCCACTCTGCTCTGTTTCATCCCTTCGTAGTAGCACTCGGCCAAGCTGGTCCCTGTCCATCTCTTGACGTTGTCCACCCATCCATGTTGTTGTCGTCCTCTTGTTATCTTCCCTTCGATCTTGCCTGAAGGGTTTTCAGTATAGTATTGTCTCTTGACGTCCCCAAATTATCTTGTTTTTTTTAAAAATTATTTTCAGTAGTTTTCTTTTCACTTTCAGCTGATTTAGCACGTCTTTGTTCTCTGTTTCTGTCCACGGAGTACGCCCTAATCTTCTATATTTCCACATTTCAAGGGACTCAGTTTTCTTTCCTGTTGTCTTGTTCAAGACCCAAGCTTCCCTTTACCACAGTCTTAAAAGAAGCGGGTGTAACACAATCTTATGACTGAACTGAGATAAAGACAGTAAATGATGGATGCGGGAGAAAAATTAGAAGAAGAAGGAGGAGGAGGAGAAGAAGAAGAAGAAGAAGAAGAAGAAGAAGACACAAAGTCAAGTTCTAAGACATTAAGTGAACACCCTCGATACAGCAATCGCCTGCGATGAACGCCAGTTTATGACGCATAATGGAAACAGTGGTCGAGATTCAAAGGGAATCCTAAACGAACAGTCAAAGCTCAAAGACATCTTCCCATAATTTTTTGCAAGTGAAGTAAATGTGAATGAAAATTATACCTTCAATTATCTCAGTCCCTAGGAATGTGAAGTGCTACATCGTTTAGCAATATTTCTGGCATTCTGTACAGATGTCTAAGGGCATGGTTCATTTCTAACAATCTGTAGCATATGGATATGATCATTGTCCGCTAGCAGTTGTGTTTGTTGTCAGTGGTGTACTTGTGGCTAAACATCTTTGTGTGTTATTTAGACCAGGTGTGGGTGGCTGGCTTTTTATAATGTGCTCACGGCTCTTGATTCAGCTTTGTCTGAAAATAGATGAGGTTTAGAGCAAACGCTCAATTAGACTATCCAGGATTGAGTTCTTCTTCTTCTTCTTCTTCCTCTTCCTCTTCTTCTTCTTCTTGTTCCTCCTCCTCCTCTTCTTTCTTCTTCCTTCTTCTTCTTCTTCCTCCTCCTTCTTCTTAGTCTTCTTCATCTTCCTCCTCCTCTTAATCCTCCTTCGTCTTCTTCTTCCTCCTCCTCCTTCTTCTTCCTCCGCCTTCTTCTTCTTCATCCTTCTTCTTTTTCTTCTTCTTCTTCTTTTTCCTCCTCATCCTCTTCCTCTTCTTCTTCTTCTTCCTCCTCCTCCACCTCCTCCTCCTTCTTCTTCTTCCTCTTCTTCTTCTTCTTCCTCCTCCTCTTCCTTCTTCTTCATCCTCCTCCTCCTCCTCCTCCTCCTCCTTCTTC
Source organism: Achatina immaculata (assembly GCA_009760885.1). Lineage (NCBI taxonomy): Eukaryota > Metazoa > Mollusca > Gastropoda > Stylommatophora > Achatinidae > Lissachatina > Lissachatina immaculata. The sequence goes on along the minus strand of CM019695.1, from coordinate 9,378,637 downwards.
TTCTTCTTCTTCCTCCTCCTTCTTCTTAGTCTTCTTCTTCCTCCTCCTCTTAATCCTTCTTCATCTTCTTCTTCCTCCTCCTCCTCCTTCTTCTTCCTCCTCCTTTTTCTTCTTCTTCTTCTTCTTCCTTCCTTCCTATTCTTCTTCTTCCTCCTCCTTCTTCTTCTTTTTCTTCTTCTTCCTCCTCCTCCTTCTTCTTCTTCCTCCTCCTCCTTCTTCTTCTTCCTCCTCCTTCTTCTTCTTCTTCTTCTTCTCCTCCTCCTCCTTCTTCTTCTTCGTCTTATTCTTCTTCTCCTCCTCCTCCTCCTTCTTCTTCTTCTTGTTCCTCCTCCTCCTTCTTCTTCTTCAACTTCTATCTCCCTGGAACTGCGAACTGATGTTATTTTGGGCCGATGCGATAAAGAGTTAATTCACATCATCGTATCGGATTGTAAGAGGGTTGGGGAGGCTACTCTTATAAGCCCGTGAGTGGAGTTTTAAAAGGGGGTGGGGGTGGGGATGGGGATGGATGGGGAGGGGAGTGTAATAGTTCTTTAGCTGACTCCACCGCCATTAGGAGCTATGGCAATTCATGCTCAGTTATCCGGGTTGCGTCTGTTAGTGAGAGTCCCACCCAAGAGATTGGAAAGGGGTCTCGGTCAGCTACGGCCTTGCCAACTCTGACGATAGCATGTCAACTATGAGTCGCTGACTGAGACGTTGATATATCGTTCACCATGTGAAACAATATTTCATATGTCTCTGCTAGCTTGGGTTGTGAAAACAATACTCCGTATGTCTCTGTTAGCTTGGGTTGCGAAACAATACTTCGTATCTCTCTGCTAGCTTGGGTTGTTAAACAATACTCCGTATCTCTCTGCTAGCTTGGGTTGTTAAACAATACTCCGTATGTCTCTGCTAGCTTGGGTTGTGAAACAATACTCCATATGTCTCTGCTAGCTTGGGTTGTGAAACAATACTCCGTATGTCTCTGCTAGCTTGGGTTGTGAAACAATACTCCATATGTCTCTGCTAGCTGGGGTTGCGAAACAATACTCCGTATGTCTCTGCTAGCTTGGGTTGTGAAACAATATTTCGTATGTCTCTGCTATCTTGGGTTGTGAAACAATATTTCGTATGTCTCTGCTAGCTTGGGTTGTGAAACAATACTCCGTATGTCTCTGTTAGCTTGGGTTGTGAAACAATACTTGGTATGTCTCTGCTAGCTTGGGTTGTGAAACAATACTCCGTATGTCTCTGCTAGCTTGGGTTGACAACAGAATCAGTTTTAAAACAGCTTTTATGAAACATCTGTGGCTGAGCCGGAACACAAGAATGGGCAATGAAGACAGGACTGACAGCCATAGTCAGCAGCTGTCAGTCAGTTATTTGCATGTCCCTTGCGGAACTTTGCCTACCTAACAGCTCTTCTGTAGGCCTCTCGGTTGTAAGCAAGATGTCCTGCTGCTAATGCTTCCATTCGCAGACCAGCGACGATGTCTCGCAGCTGAAGATAGACGCAGCTAATAAGTGGACTTCAGGCGCTGGAAAGATGGCAGGACAGCTTCTACAGAAAGACTGCCCCCCCCCCTCCCCCGAGATAAGAAGCAAAGAAGACAAACATGGCAATGGCTACTACCAATTTGGACTGACCTGTACGATAAAGTTGACAACCTGAAGTGGGCTGCTCCATTCTTCAGAGATATCTAGCTTGATGTCCTAGAGTGTTAGACGAAGAAGAAAGAGGAGGAGGAAAACTGCAGGAAATGTATGATTTTTCATTCCTTTTTTACTATAAACGAAAAGTGCATCTTCAAGATGTAATAAAAACACACATGAAGAAGCTCTTTATGAAGATCAAGGTTCTCAAATTCAGAGATCCCAACCATCCCTTTATAACCCAAGTGCCATAGAACCTGCCCGCATATATTAAATTACCACCCAGAAAGTACTCACAATTATACGTTCTTTTAACGTGGTAATTGCTGGAACTTAAGACTTCAAATTCCTCATTGGGGAACCATCTACCACTCTGTTGAGAATGACTAGGAAAGATAACAGATATAGTAAACGAGTTTAAAAGAATGAAACAGGGAAGAATAATTCGTCGGAATGGCATCAGGAGACAGTAGTTACAGTACAAAAACTGCAGGAAAAGTTGGGAGGTATCTCTGCAGTAAACGTTGCCCAGGTTTTCAACGAAGACCAAGGATTCTCTGTGGGAGGGCAGGTGGATCTCCAGGGAGGAATTTGAAGTCTAAGAGGAAGGATATTTTTCCATGGAAGCTGAGTTAAGAAGGGAGCAGTAAGAAGGAGGGGATGATGAAGAAGAAGAAGTTAGGACGCCAATCTCTCTTTTTATGAGGTGTTTTCTGGAAACAAATCTTTCAACCTAAGTATGAAAGTGTTCAGAGATGAAGACTGCCTGAAAGCTTAGCTCAGTGGCATCATAGATAGCCATGAATCCATCTTTCTATACACAATGTTAGATAGTGGCAGCATAGAAAGCCACGAATCCATCTTTCTGTACACAGTGTTACATAGTAGCAGCATAGAAAGCAATGAATTTATCTTTCTATACACAATGTTAGATAGTAGCAGAAATTAAAGCCATAAATCCATCTTTCTGTACACAATGTTAGATAGTGGCAGAATAGAAAGCCATGAATCCATCTTTCTGTACACAATGTTAGATAGTGGCACCATAGAAAGCAAAGAATCCGTCTTTCTATACACAATGTTAGATAGTGGCAGAATAGAAAGCCACGAATCCATCTATCTGTACACAATGTTAGATAGTGGCACCATAGAAAGCAAAGAATCCATCTTTCTGTACACAATGTTAGATAGTGGCAGAATAGAAAGCCATGAATCCATCTATCTGTACACAATGTTAGATAGTGGCACCATAGAAAGCAAAGAATCCGTCTTTCTGTACACAATGTTAGATAGTGGCAGGATAGAAAGCCATGAATCCATCTTTCTGTACACAATGTTAGATAGTGGCAGAATAGAAAGCCATGAATCCATCTATCTGTACACAATGTTAGATAGTGGCAGAATAGAAAGCCATGAATCCATCTATCTGTACACAATGTTAGATAGTGGCAGAATAGAAAGCAAAGAATCCGTCTTTCTGTACACAATGTTAGATAGTGGCAGGATAGAAAGCCATGAATCCATCTATCTGTACACAATGTTAGATAGTGGCAGAATAGAAAGCCATGAATCCATCTATCTGTACACAATGTTAGATAGTGGCAGAATAGAAAGCCATGAATCCATCTATCTGTACACAATGTTAGATAGTGGCACCATAGAAAGCAAAGAATCCGTCTTTCTGTACACAATGTTAGATAGTGGCAGAATAGAAAGCCATGAATCCATCTATCTGTACACAATGTTAGATAGTGGCAGAATAGAAAGCAAAGAATCCGTCTTTCTGTACACAATGTTAGATAGTGGCAGGATAGAAAGCCATGAATCCATCTATCTGTACACAATGTTAGATAGTGGCAGAATAGAAAGCCATGAATCCATCTATCTGTACACAATGTTAGATAGTGGCAGAATAGAAAGCCATGAATCCATCTATCTGTACACAATGTTAGATAGTGGCACCATAGAAAGCAAAGAATCCGTCTTTCTGTACACAATGTTAGATAGTGGCAGAATAGAAAGCCATGAATCCATCTTTCTATAGTGTTAGATAGTGGCAGCATAGAAAGCAAAGAATCCATCTTTCTATACACAATGTTAGATAGTGGCAGCATAGAAAGCCACGAATCCATCTTTCTATACACAGTGTTAGATAGTGGCACCATAGAAAGCCATGAATCCATCTTTCTATACACAGTGTTAGATACAAAAGGGAAAAAAAAAGGCCATGGCCGCATTTCTATCATCGTCATGGCTGTGATCATGGCAATTATCTCCACGGAACTTGTTTCCCTGATAGTTTTTCAGCACCCAGAAAAACAAGATCAATATCTCTCAAGATGATTACCACTCTTGGTATTGTTTAAATATCAAATATGTTGGCTAGCATTGCTTTTGTGTTTGTTTCATCTCACTAGAAGCGCATGCCAGAATGTTAGTAGCAGCAGCGACTTTGAAGATGTAGCGCAGCGAGAGAGAATGAACGAATGATCTTTATTTTTAAAGGGTAAAGAACTGGGCACGCAGGCCTGTCTCACACTCTGCCCTTCATCACTCCATCTTTAATTCTTCCCACACATTCGATTTAATGCACGTATACAATTTACATTAGGAACAAAACAACATATCACAAGAATGTAAGATTAAAGTATTACATTCAAAGCAAAAGAGAAGAAGAATTAACCTAATAAAATAGCGCTCACACACATACACGCACAAACAGAGACGTATACATAAACAAAAATACATTGCCAGTAATATCTTCTAACATATGTTTTTTTAAACAGACATTAAAATAGTTTCTAACAATATCTAACAAGTTACTTTTCGGACTATGTCATTTTAGTACTTGATGGCTGGAGAGAGAGTGAGAGAGAGAGAGAGATTGATTGATTGATCTTTATTTCAAAAGGGTTAAGAATTGGAGAAGAGAGAGAAAAGAGAGAGAGAGAGAGAGAGAAAACACGAACGAACAAACTTTATTTTCAAAGAGTTAAGAATTGGGCACGCAGGCCCGTCTACCATCCTGCCTTTCATCATACAACTCTCATTCAGTCACAGATATTCAGCATTTGTTATTGAACATAATATGCATGAAAAAAATAGAAAGTGAATAAGTAAATAATTAAATAACCCAATCTTTCCACACACTCCACATTCTGCTTTATGCAGCCACATGAAGTACATTTTATTACACTCTCACGCTAATTATAAGTAACACGTTTGTGGAACAGCAAAATAATAGATACAACAATCAAGTCATACTTTAGATTAAACTAATTTAGACTTTGATAGTACATGTATTTTTACTTTTCATAAATCTAATACATACCGATGCATTTATTCATATATATAGAGAGAGAGAGAGGAAGGGAGAGAGAGAGAGGAAGGGAGAGAGAGAGAGAGAGGGAGGAAGGGAGAGAGAGAGAAAGAGAGAGAGAAGAAGGGAGAGAGAGAAAGAGAGAGAGAGGAAGGGAGAGAGAGGAAGGGGGAGAGAGAGAGGGAGAAAGGGAGAGAGAGAGAGAAAGAAAGAGAGAGTGGGAGGAAGGGAGAGAGAAAGAAGCACAAAGAAGATAACCGTACAGAGAAGTCGAGAATATCAAGAGGCGGGCGGGCGGGCGGGTGCGAGTCTGGGCAGGAGAATCATGAGAGCATGACAAACGAGCAACCTAAAGATCATAAGCAGCCAGTCTTCTCCGGTGATGTAGACAACAGAGAAGCCGTACAAATTGCTCCGATGAGCAGATTTGGCGGGTGACCCACATTTCAACCAACCATGAAGTAGCTGCTTAAGAAGGTGGATGTTCTGACGAACGAATGAAAATATCCTGTTATCTAATCATCCATCTAGACCAGGGTTTCTCAGTCCTTTTCTATTCGTCGCCACCTATTTCTTCATTTTTGTTTAAAACAGTCCACTCTCCCGTACTTTTTTATCTATCTATCTATCTATCTATCTATCTATCTATCTATCTATCTATCTATCTATCTATCTATCTATCTATCTATCTATCTATCTATCTATCTATCTATCTATCTATCTATCTATCTATCTATCTATCTATCTATCTATCTATCCGTCCGTCATCCGCCCATCCATCTATTCATCTAAACCAAAACAAGTGTTATTTACGTCTTTCAGTGGCAGAAATTCAGTTCAATCCCATGTTTGGGTTGGGGTAAGGGGGGGGGGGGGAGAGAGAAGAGGCCTATTAAAAAAACCCCTGTTGTGTACAACAGAATTAGCATAAATTATCATAATATTTCTCACCTTTCCTATCCTCAGGTGTGCGAGTCATCGAGTTATCCCTCCTTTTACCCTGTGTGTCAGGTGCCGGAATGTATTAGTATTTTGTAGTTTTTTTTTTGTTTTTTTTTTCTGAATCTCGGTTGATAAATTAGTTTAATAGTAGCAGATTTTTCTGAAGAATTTATACAAACAAACATTGCATGTATAAAGATCTTCCATTCTTCTCCAAATTATATATTTTGGACATATTCAAAGTAGACCGTCTTGGAAGGGTACATAATGGGAAAAAAAAGAAAGAGAGGAAGACCAAGACGAAAATGGCTGCAAGACGTCGTTGATAATCTCCAAATGTATGCATCAACAGCAGGGCATCTTGTTACAACCGAGAGGCCTACAGGAGAGCTGTTCGGGAGGCAAAGTTCCGCAAGGGACATGCAAATGACTGAATTCAAAAGTGGTTGTTGAATGTGGCAAACACGTATATTACGCATTAAGTCGCAGGCTGAATAGATAGTTTGTCACTCCAGGAACAGTTGCTTTCTTTGAAAAAACCTAAACATTTGTTCAGTTATGTCGGTGCCGCGACAGCGTAGTGTTTAGTGCGCGTGCCTTTCGATTAGAGGGTCTCTGGTTCGATTTCGCACTCGGGGCGGAAATTTTCGGACTGACTGGCACCAGGGTCAACCCGCTGCTGGCGAGATTCTTCAGCTGCCGTGTGTGGAGTGGGGTTCCTACCGGCCAGTGAAGAAAGGTGCGATTATGGGTTGCCGTGCGGCACTGTGGGAAAGGTGAAAGAAAGGAGTAAGTGAGTAATCATTAGCCTCGAGGTCAGGACTGCTCAAATCACGGCACCTCTGCTCTGGAGGTCGGCCACGTCCCATGTACACTCATACCGGGCGAATTGCCTGAACCGGATTAACCCAGGGGTTAAGACGCTGCTGGCGAGACTATCAGATGCTGCCCGTGGAATGAAACTCCTCCCGGCCAATGAAGAAAATGAGGAAAAGCAATCAGGGTTCCCATGCGGCGCCGATGTGAAAAGGTGATGGAAAGGATAAAATGAAGCTTAATCGATATGTCCAGTAGTCTCGCGGCGAGAGCTACTCATACCACGACACCTCTGTTCTAGAGGCCGGCCAGGTCCTTTCTACACTCATACTGGTGAAATATACCTAAACCGGCTTAAACCAGGGGTGAAACTTGATGGCTACTCAAGTCACGGTACCTCCACTCTAGAGGTCGGTCACGTCCCAAACACGCTCATACTGGAAAATACGCCTAAACCGGCTCAACCCACGGGTGAAACTCACTAGTGGCGAGGATTCGTCCTCCTGGACAAAAGCTCCATCCTGGTCACACTAGGAAGGGTAGCGGCCACGACCACAAAATGCTGAAGTCTGAGACACTGGACCACTGCAGTCTAGATAGGCAACCACCTCTCACCCGGCGGGGATGTATGCGTATCCTAATCACGCTAAGGTTTTCCGGTAAGAAAGTCCAACGCTGGACTGGATGGGCAACCACTTCTCACCCGGCGGTGATATGCTGATATCCAAAACACGTCGAGGTTTTCCAGTGAGAGAGTACAACTCTAGATTAAACTGGTGCAACGAAAACCACGGTGTCACGCAATCCCGCTTCTGTGACCCACCAAGAATACAGGCTCAAGCCTTGCGATACTCTGAATCTCTTGTAGTCCTCTCGGGGATCTCATATGGTCCTCTTGAGGACCACGGGACCTATTTAGGACCACGGGAGTAAATTCAATATGATCAAGAGGCGGTCTTGGTGGTAGAAGCGAACAAAGAAGAAGAAAAAGACCAGGGTCAACCTTGTCTAAAAATAAGGGCACCTGACGAAGGCAGCGAGGACAAGTGCTGGCATCCGGTACCTCAAATGCTGTAGTGACCTTCATATATGAAGGATTTAACACCCACAAGCATGAAGATACTACCAGTCATATATATATATATATATATATATATATATATAGATTAGAGACATAAGCCAAATTAACAGACAGATGATATATAGACTAACTTACAGACTGATAACTAGACAGACAAACAAACACATATATATATATATATATATATATATATATATATATATATATATATATATATGTGTGTGTGTGTGTTAAAAAACAGAAACGCAACAAATACGATGTGGCGATTTAAACTGAAGTTTGCTGATCAGACAAGGGCAAATTGCCTTCACGTGCTGACCTGAACTGTACTCAGCAGATGATTCATGAGCACAGAAAAGCGACGCTAGTCAAAACAGCATTTTTGACAATAACTCATGACAGGTTCACGAGAATCCCGTGAAACTTACTGAACACAAAACTCACTGACCATGTTATTCAATGCCTAGAAAAGATTGACGTTCCTCAAATTAATTCAGTTGAAATGCTCAAGTATGTCTCATCTCACTACAGTACAACGACTCATCATCATTGGAGGTTTACAGACTGGACAGTCACAAAGTGTAGTGGCCAGACAATTTAATGTGATTAGAAGCACCATTAGTCGTCTTTGGAGACGATTTCAAGAAACTGTCTTAGTTGCAGACCGGCCGCGCAATGGGAGACTCATGGTCACAAATCCTGCCGAAGACCGCTTCATACGGCTGCGTCACCTTAGGAATCGATGTGCATCTGCGTCCTCAAGTCCAGTCAATGACAGCAGCTCATCGAATTTCAGATCAAATGGTCAGGATCCGGCTGCACAACGCTGGTCTTTTGGCTGTAAGACCCTACAGAGGTCCTGTTCTTACGGACCGGCATCGCCAGAACCGACTGCAGGGGCGAACCAGCATCGTCATTGGAGCGTTGCGAATGATTGGAGAAAGGTTTGGTTTAGTGATGAATCATTCTTTCTGCTCCAGCGACACGATAGATGGAGAAGAGTTTCCGCAGAGTCCATGAGGGCTACGCCAAGAACTGCGTGGGTGAGGCTCCTCCACATGGCGGTGGAGGTGTACTGGTGGGGGGGGGGGGAATCAACTTCATGGGAAGAAGTGAGCTGGTGCAAATTGAAGGACAACTGAATGTCGAACAATACGTCAATGAAATTCTTCGTCCTCACGTCCTTCCACTTCTGGCTGCACCAGGGTCGATTTTTCAGCAGGATAACGCTCTACCTCATGTGGCACAACTCACCACCCAGTTCCTTGCTGACAACCAACGTCCAGGCCATTCCGTGGCCATCCATGTCATCAGACATGAACCCGATAGAACACTTACGGGATGAACTCAACAGACAAGTTCGCCAGCGAGACGTGGCGCCAACCAATCTCCGACAGTTGTCTCTTGCACTGCTTGAAGAGTGGGCAGCCAACCCACAACAACAGATCAAACAGCTAATCGGATCCAAGTCAAGGAAATGTTCTCTGATACAGGCCAGGGGAGGCCACAGACACCTTACTGAAACGGAGGCCTTATTCGGAAAGAATAAAAGTCCAAACCAGATTTAATGAACACCATTTCATTGCTAAAGTCTTAAAGTTTTCTCATGCCAAGATTGAAACATTAATTCCGAAAAATAAAATTTTGATACAAGTTTGAAATTTAGTGTCCCTTACGACCACAGTAATGTTGCGTTTCTTTTTTTTTTTTTGGAACAATATATATGTATATGTATATACAGACAAATGGATGGACAGGCAGACTGACACACATAAGACTTCCTAACAACCTTCAATGGCCCCTCTTCCAGCCTCACTCCACCAACCTCCCCCCCCCTTCCCCACCCCACTCTTCAACGGCTAAGACTTGCCACCGTCAGGCCTCCACTCAGCTCTGACCAGTTCGTGTGTCACCCTCTCCAGATCGCCGTGCTGTGCCTAGTGTCTCCGGTTCCATTTGAAAAAAAAAAATGGGGGAAATCTAGTTTCCATGGTAACACGTGAAACTCGGGGGGGGGGGGGGGTTCAAGAACGCAGGGCGACACCAGAGAGAAGAAAAGAAAAAACAAAACTAGGAACTGGAAAAGAGAAGAGGGGCTTCAAGGGGGAGAGAGATAGGTGACAGAGAGGACTTGATAGGGCGGTATGTATGCTGTATGTGTGTCCAGTATATAATGTAGGTGTTACAGGAACAAAATCCATTATCCCGTTTTTTTTTTATTTGTGCGAGCATGACTAAATCATTTCAGTGTCCAGTGTGTAACACACATAACTTTACACTCGGCTGTTCCGACTGTGAGACTGCCTTCACATAATCTTTAAAACGGGAGTGGCTTGTCTTATCTTGTCTTGTCTTGTCTTGTCTTGTACTATCTCCCTGTAACTGTGTTCTTCGCAGCCGGTGCTGTGGAGGTGTTGAGGCACAGCATCGTATCGGTGTGGGAGCGGGTTATGCCAGCTACTTTTTCAGTCCCCGGAGTGTAGTTTAAAAAAGCACGGGGTGTGCAGTACTTCTTTAGCAGACTCCACCACCCATGTGGACTATGGCGATCCCTGCTCCGTTAGCCAGGTTATGCCTTTAACCGGGGGTGGGGGAGGTACCAACTGAGAGATTGGACAGGGTCTTGGTCAGCTAAGATTCGCTAGCATACCGGCTATGGGTCGCTGATTGCCTACTCGGAGAGCATCTTCACCCTTAAACAGGGAGTAGAAACGCTGACTAAGTTGACAATCAGCGACCCATAGCTGACGTGTTAGCCTCAGGATTGACAAACTAGCTGACCTTGATCCTATCTCACCTCTCCGTTGGTACCTCCAGTAACAGCCCTAGCTTGGTTAACAGGGCAGGGAATCGCCATAGTCCGCATGGGTGGTTGAGTCTGGTAAAGAAGTATTGCAGACCTTCTACGTTTTAGCGCCATTCAGGGACTGAAAAAGAAAAATAGCCGCCATAACCCGCTCCCAAGCCGAGACGATGCTGTGCATCAACATCCTCACCGCATCGGCTACAAAGACCACAAGCTCGCAGTTCCAGGGAAATATAAGAGGAGGAAGCAACTTTAACAAATAATTTTAGAGCAACAACAGACATAAGATGGTATGGGACGGGAAATAACTACTGTCCCTACTCGCCCCAACCCGTATAGTTGTACATAATCAACTACATAACGCACAGCCACTGCTGACAATGCTGTAAGCGTACGCATTACTAACTAAAGTTACTGCACTGCAAACATTTTTCAAAGAGAGAACAACTGTATGAAAGCTAGAGGACGCTCAAAGGTTTTTAACCTGTCTACATGAGTGCTGCAAAAGTGATTCAACATGGAGTAATATAAGTAATATAAGTGTTGGCAGAAATGCAGATGAAGCCACTGACAGAAATTATTGAGGAAAGACGCTGGCGATGGTTGGGACATGTGCCACGAATGACTGACAACTCACTACCAAAAATATCACTGAAATGGACACCACAGGGGAACAGAAGTAAGAGCAATAGAGGGCTCACCTGGGCAAGAGCAGAAGAAAAGGCAAAGGACAGGCATTTGTGGAAAACCCTTGCAGAAGCCCCATGTGCCCTGGGCTTAAGGTTCAGAGAGAGAGAGAGAGAGAGAGAGAATATAAGTGAGATATTGGGAGTTGGTCTCATGCTTGGACATGTTCTTCAATGTTAGAGACCGTTCCTGATTCGCGGTCGAAGTTAGCGTGAGGTGTTTGTTTGGATGCTGTTGTATGTTGATCTGTCACCGATTACAATATATGTCATCACACATTCACGACCAGATCACATGCTATACGTATAAAAGGCAAACATATAGAGGTATCATCATCATAATCAGGTGGCGTGCCGACTGGCGTTGGCTATTGTGCTTCTCCAGAGTACACGATCCTTCATGCAGGCCATCAGCTCAGTTGGTCATCCCGTCAGACTATCCAGTATCATTTCTTTTGGTCTTCCTCTTGATCTTCTTCCTTCTATTTTTCCTGTTGTTATAACATTTTCAATGCATGTCCTATGAAAGTACATTGTCTCTCTCTTATCTTTTTGACAAGATTTTTTTTGTCTCTCCAGCTCTTCTCATACATTCTTCATTAGTTATTTTTGTTGTCCAGGGGATTCGCAACATTCTTCTAATAAACCACATTTCTGCTGCTTCCAATGAGGTATACTAATTTTTTTTTTCAAACGACCCGTGAAAGCGAAACAGAGTTAACTGTAGAAAATGACTGCAGGCTGAGACCGCATGGGATGAATGAAGAAAAAAAGTGTCCCGTTCTCATTGAAAGAAAAAAAATGTTTGGGGACAGTCATAATTTAACATCAGAGTTCATCTTTGAGGAAACGAAAGAAACTGATCTGAATCTTAAGTCTGCAAACGTGGAAAGAATAGGCAACACTTGCGCCAGGCTATCGTGTACCTTAGGCCGGGCTAACTAATATGTATAAAACTGAGGTCACATTACTGGGCCCCTTCTGTGACAGTACTGTCTTAACGCGTGGACACAGTGAGTAGCTGTACAGGAGCCCCCGAGCTTGTAATATTGTCGGTGTAAGTTTTCTTTGTGTGGATTAAATATAGCAATGAGGGAAGGGCCCCAATGCAGTGCTTAGCGCAGGGTCTACGATACATTTAAGACAGGCCTGCTCTGTGCTCTGAGATACAGGCAGATGTCTAGTTGCTCCACTGGGTCGAAAGTGAGAAATAACAATAATGAGAAGAATATTGAAGCGAAGATGAAAATAATAAGGTTAATCAATGATAAATGACGAGAGAGAGAGACAGAGAGAGAGAGAGAGAGGTGGATGAGTGATTATTTGAGTGAATGAAAAGCAAGAGTGAAAATGTAGAGAAGATGGGAGCTGTGGGAGAAGTTAATCTTAAAGTCACATAGCCATACGTTAGTAGAAAAGAAGTGATTGGAACACAGGAGGGAGAAAGAGAGAGAGAGAGAGAGAAAGAGAGAGAGAGAGAAAGAGTGAGTGAGAGTTGCGAATATCTAGTTAAAAAAAAAGATCTAATTGTGTGTCAGTGACAGAGACAGAAAGAGAGACACAGAGAGAGAGAGAGAGAGAGAGGGAGGGAGAATAAAAGAGTGAAACAGATAGATGGATGGATGGATGGATGGATGGATGGATGGATGGATGGATGGATGGATGGATGGATGGACAGATAGAGAGACAGATAGACAGATAGACAGACAAACAGATAGATAGATAGATAGATAGATAGATAGATAGATAGATAGATAGATAGATAGATAGATAGATAGATAGATAGATAGATAAATGCTGAAGAGGAGTGAAGTGAAATCTATGTTAATAAGAGAGAGAGAAAGAAAGACAGCACATAGATATAACATCTGACATGAAAAAAAGTATCTGTAACAGAGTTGCACATGTGTAGCCCCTTGCTCTTGCTCTCTCACCTAACACCGCAGCTATCTGACCTCCATCACCCCCCCCCCCCCGAAATCCCCTTACTAAAAAAAAGCGCATAATTTACCCATTTCGTGGCTTCTGGGTCTGTTCAGCCCATACCCCCCGAGGGATCCCAACAACTCTGGTTGAGGAACCCTGATTTATACAAATAGCGAAATGCCGTGTGTGAACACCCGAATTCACCGACTTTTAAGTCAGTACATCAAAGCCTGACACATCACCTATCAGGCGTGTCAATCATGCATTAGGAAGTTCTGTAGGTCACGTCAGGTGTGCGTCCTGCACTAGCCTTACATAAGAGCACCTTGCACTGCCACGTCACCTGGCGGTCACGCACCAGTACCGCTAGAGCAGGTGGCTCAGGTAAGGATTGTCTTAAAGTAAGAATGAGTTAAAGAAACACGTCCTGGCCGAACTTGTGGCCTTGTCACGTGAAAGGAATGTTGCAGGAACCACCCCTGTATCAACTTCCCATCCGGCGCCATGTATCAACTTCCCATCCTGCTCCCTGCCCCTCGTGTGTGAGGCTGAAGAGGAGCCACGTGCGAGAGAGATATATAAGAGTGAAAACGAGGACAGATGAATAACCTGTTAATCAGAGGGAGAGAGAGAAAGAAAAAATGGAAAAAAAGGATAGGCGAGCACGCAAAGCGAGAAAGAGAAAAGGGATGGGAGAGAGAGATAAAGAGAAAGATAGGCAGAGAGAGAGAGAGGAAAGAGAGAAAGAGAGAAACAAGAAAAAGAGTATGTGTTTTGCGAATCAAAAGAAAAATGTTTAAAAAAATGAAGAACATAAAATTGTGTAAGAGAATGACAAAATGTGTAAGAAAAATGTATAAGGGAATGGCAAACTGTAAGACAAAATGTGTAAAGGAAATGTGTAAGAGAATAACAAAATGTATAAGAAGATGACAGAATGTATAAGAGGATGACAAAATATATAAGAGGACGACAGAATATATAAGAGAATGACAAAATATATAAGAGGATAACCAAAATATATAAGAGGACGACAGAATATATAAGAGAATGACAAAATATATAAGAGGATAACCAAAATATATAAGAGGATGACAAAATATATAAGAGTACATTTACACAAGAGTATACTTAAGAGTATACTTACAGAAAATGTGTAAATGAATGACAAAATGTATAACACAAAATGTGTAAGAGAATGACAAAATGTGTAAGACAAAATATGTAAGAGAATTACAAAATATATAAGAGGATGTCAAAGTCTATAATAGAATACCAAAATATGTAAGAGAATGACGAAACGTATAATAGAATGATAAAATGTGTAAGAGAATGACAAAATGTATAAGAGGATGACAACATGTATAAGAGAATGACAAAATGTGTAACAGAATGACAAGACATGTAAGAGAATGGTGAAAACAATGAATGTGACAAATCTGCGAGAAATTGAAAAGAAAGGGAAAAAAAAGATAGAAGAAAATGAGGAGGTTTGAAACGTGCGAAGATGTAAGAAAAGTGTAAGAGACACAGTAATGGTGGTGGCACTTGAGAGAAAGAGAGATTTAAAATTGTAAGAGAATGTGCTACACATTTAATACAAAAGAAATGAAGACAGCGGTAAAACTAGTTCTAGTAATGAAGGTAGATACAGGTGAGTGAATGAACAAGAAACAGATAGCAGGAAAGGCAGTAAGATGTGCATATATACTCGTAAATAAATAAATAAATAACATGCAAGAATCCAATATTTCGGCAGAAAGCCTTGTGCATGGATCAGAAGAAAAAAAAAACCAACGAAGAAGATTAAAAGCACGAAAAAGATAAAAAAATTAAACACTTAGTTTTGTGGTCTCCTGCTTTTACAAAGACGGGCAAAAAATGATTTTTTTTGTTTTTGTTTTTGGTCCCATCCGTTTGTCGTATTTTTATCTGTTGTGTTGTCTTTTTATGTGATCCTTGAGGAAAAAAAAGGCTTTTGCCGAAATATTGGATTATTGTATGTGCTTCATTTATACATATTCGTCTTTCTTTCTGCCATTCTTGTTTCTGCTCACTTTTCTCACTCTCTCTATCCTTTTTTTTTTTTTTTGTTATTGTCGTAAAACTGAACCTCACACCTCTGTCTACTTTCATTGCACAGTTATAACGATTAGGAGAAAAAAACTAAAGGAAATGTAAGGAATTTTTTTTTTCCCAATAAGCCTAGAAGATAAAAACTAATGGCATACGCTTTAAAAGACAGAATGTCGGAGCTGAAAAAGACATGGCAGGATGTGGACAAAAATGAGAGCGAAATAATAAATATGTGCACATAACGAAAAGGAAAGAATGGAAAAAAAAAGGGGGGGGGGGGAGAGAATTACAAAGGAATATGCGGTAAAAAAAAGCAAAGAAACAGACAGCACCTATAACTAAGCATATGTACTACGCATATACGATTTTGTTATGAGGCAGAGGTCAGAGGTCAGTTAGGGGCGTGGGCTGAACATGATAGGAGAAATACTGCCAGGAAAGTTGTACAGACGCCCTGGAATTGATACAGCGAGGAAAAACAGATATTGAAGTAAAGAAACAGGATGATTTAAAAGACAGAGAAAACAGGGAGGGCCTCGGGCAAGATAGAAGAGGCTGCAAATGAGAAATACCAGAACACGTTATGATAGAGAGGACGAGGAGAGGCGGAGAGGGGGAAAAAAGGCGGGGGAGAGGGGGCGGGGGGTTGTACAGGCAGTGTGAGATAGATGGAAAAATGGAAAGTTATAATTGTTATTGTTGCTGTAGTAGCAGTAGTAATAGTAGTAATAGCAGCAGCAGCAGCAGCAGCAGCAGTAGTAGTGGTAGTAGTAGTAGTAGCAGTAGTAGTAGTAGTAGTAGTAGTTAGTAGTAGTAGTAGTAGTAGTAGTTAGTAGTAGTAGTAGTAGTAGTAGTTGTAGTAATAGTAGTAGTAGTAGTAGTAGTAGTAGTAGCAGCAGCAGCAGCAGGAGCAGCAGCAGCAGCAATAGCAGCAGTAGTTCATTCATTCATTCATTTGCATGTCCCTTGCGGAACTATGCTTCCCTAGCAGCACTCCTGTAGACCTCTCGGTTGTGAGCAAGATGTCCTGCTGCTGATGCAACCATATTAGTAGTATTAGTAGTAATAATATTCACAGTATCAGTAGTAATAATAGTATTGGAAATAGTTGCACAGCAGTAGTAGTAGTAGTAGTGGTAGTAGTAGTAGTAGTAGTAGTAGTAGTAATAGTAATAGTAGCAATAGTAATAATAATAGTAGTAGTAGTAGTACTAATAATAATAGTAGTACTAATAATAGTAGTAGTAGAAATAGTAGTTAGTAATAGTAGTAGTAGTAGTAGTAGTAATAGTAGCAGTAGTAATAATAGTAGTAATAGTAGTAGTACTAATAATAATAGTAGTAGTAGTAGTAGAAATAGTAGTTAGTAATAGTACTAGTAGTAATAGTAGTAGTAAATAATATTAGTAGTAATAGTAGTAGTAGCAACAGGAGCAGCAATAGCAGCAGTAGTATTAGTAGTAATAATATTGACAGTATCAGTAATAATAATAGTAATCGAAATAATTGTACAGCAGCAACAGCAGCAGCAGCAGTAATAGTAGCAGTAGTGGTAGTAGTAGTAGTAGTAGTAGTAGTAGTAGTAGTAGTAGTAGTTTTTAGTAAAAGAAGTAGCAACAGCAGCAGCAGTTATAGTAGTTGTACTAGTAGTAATAGCAGTATCAGCAGTAGCACTTAAAGTAGTAGTGGTGGTAATTATTATTTATTAATACTGATACACATCTTCGTGCAACTGAATGTGGGGTCTTCTTCTTCTTCTTCTTCTTCTTTCTTTTTATTTCTTCTTCTTCTTCTTTCTTCTTCTTCTTCTGTTTTTTCTTACTTCTTCTTCTTCTTTCTTCTTACTTCTTCTTCTTGTTCTTCTTCTTTTCTTCTGTTTCTTCTTCTTTCTCTTCTTCTTTCTTTTTCTTCTTCTTCTTCTTTCTTCTTCTTCTGTCTTCTTCGTCTTCTTCTTCTTCTTTTTCTTGTTGTTGTTGTTCTTTTTTCTTCTGTTTCTTCTTCTTTCTCTTCTTCTTTCTTTTTGTTTCTCTTCTTCTTTCGGTTTCTTTCTTCTCTCTTCTTCTTCTTCCTTCTTCTTCCTTTTCCGCTTGAGCCCCAATTTTCCACTGATGCCCATTTCACACAGCCAGGTTTGGGCACTTAAGTCTCTGTAGGAAGTGCAAGTACACAACACGTTGTTCTGGAGTCAGAACCGCCCATGTTCACCTCCAAAGCAAACGCATCAAGAAGGATTTGGAGCAGATTACTGTAGCTTACTCCAATTTCCTGAACAAACTCGTGGACACTGGACTCTTAGCGCAGTGTCCATCAACATATAAAACCACATCGAACAGGCCGTCTTTACGAAGAGGACCAGGAATGGGCTATATATCTCGAATGACGTAGCAGTGGTCAGTTTTCTGATATCGTCACGCCGGGAAGAATTATAATAGAGAGAAAGCTACTCACGAACCTGAGATGTTAGATCTCGTTCCTTGGAATGTTTAGATATACTGAACAGAACTGTGGAACAGTTTCCATGATTGTTACTTCTTCCTACATCCTTCCCGCGCCGTTAAACGTCACACAGGGCTCGTATGGTAGTTTTGCCAAGATTTCTTGTTTTCGGTGAGCTTTTCAACCTCATCAAGGGATTTCATGCCTACTAAAATGGCCTCTCTTAACAACGTCCTCTTTAGAGTTTCACGTGGTCGAATCTTTTTTTCTTCGGCCTTTTGTGTTCCACTTTATAGCTTGTTTGGGGATTCTCTGGTTGTTTCTTCTCATATGTCCATCCTCTTTTTCTGATCACCCATGAGACAGGTTGTTGTTTGCTCATTGTTTTGCATGTTACTATTGAGGTGTTATTATATTCAGGATTATTTTTCAAGTTTCGATATTTAGGGAGAATTTAGACTTCCAGACGCGATCATTCTCTTTAACAATATCATCGGTTTTTTTTAATTAGTGCTATGGGCTGCGGTCTCTTTTATACTGACAATGATCAAACTCATAATGTGTTTGTAAGTTCATTGTTTATTAGTTACTGGATTTGTCACTTCGTTGTCTCAGTGGTTGCCTTGTTTGCACTGGCAGCCTGTTAGTTCTGGGTTGTCTGACAGCACTGGTTGTCTGTTAGTCCAGCTTGAGTAATTGTGCTTTTTCTTCCCTCCAGGATGACAATTAAAGGATGAAAGATGTAATTGTGAATAAGAGATAGTGTCATTTCCCAGCTTGCCTCTTTATTAGACAACAGTAGGGGAGAGAGAGGAAGAGAGGCAGAAGGAGAGTGAAGCAGAGAGAAAGAAGTAGAGAGAGAAAGAGAGGAGGAGTAAGTGCGAAACCAGAGAGAGAGAGAATGAGAGAGAGAGAGAGAGAGCAGGAGGGGAAGGAGAAAGGTTAGAAAATGATAGAAAGAGAGAGAGAGAGGGGGGAGAGACCAAAAAGTTGAGGGAGGAATAGAGAGGGCGGTGAAGCGATAAAAGACAATGAAGATAAAGAAACATATTTAAAATGAAAAAAAAAATGAATAACAATTTAGAGAATTTCTCACTCTCTACAAGAGCCTGGTAATCAACATTCAGTACAGCCTCACACAATCTATATCAACATTCAATCACAGCCTCACAGTCTATATCAACATTCAATACAGCCTCACAAGTCTATATCAACATTCAGTATAGCCTCACACAATCTATATCAACATTCAGTCACAGGCTCACAGTCTATATCAACATTCAATACAGCCTCACAAGTCTATATCAACATTCAGTACAGCCTCACACAGTCTATATCAACATTCAATACAGCCTCACAGTTTATATCAACATTCAATACAGCCTCACACGGTCTATATCAACATTCAATACGGCCTCACACAGTTTATATCAACATTCAATACAGCCTCGCACAGTCTATATCAACATTCAATACAGCCTCGCACAGTCTATATCAACATTCAATAGAGTCTCACAAGCCTATATCAACATTCAGTACAGCCTCACACAGTTTATGTCAACATTCAGTACGGCCTCATAAGTCTATATCAACATTCAATACAGCCTCACACAGTCTATATCAACATTCACTACAGCCTCACACAGTCTATATCAACATTCAATACAACCTAACATATTCTATATCAACACTCAGTACATGTCGCCCTTGTGTGCTGCCCTTCCACTGAAGACACTTTGTCCTATACTAAATACATCTTGTGTTCTCCTCCAAGTACTCTCTTGTGTATCGATGCTGACCAGCAAACAGTGGTCAGCCCAGAGGGAGATCACCCAGATAGAACGACCCATAGAAAACGCGAATCGATATTCCTTCCTTCGGGTCTCCAAGGGTCAATATTCCGGCTGGTTCCGCGGGTCAATAGCCCCAGCTGACCGACCCGTCAGAAAGACAAATAAGTGCCACGATGCTCAAATACAGACAGAATGTACTTCTGTGTGGGTGAGACGGTCAGACTTTTGGACAGTTGGAGGTTCTTAAGATTTTAGTATCTGAAGTCTTTGACTTCTTCTATCACGAAAGTTCTAAGCCTACGTACAAGCGAAATATAGGTACAATGAGGACAAGATATATGTTGTTGTTGTTGTTGTTGCTGTTGTTGTTGAGAACTTCTGCCGTGCCTTTTTTGTTGCTGAACTAAACTATTCCACAAATGACAAGTGGGATCTCTCTCCGTATATGACACGGCTGTACGTTTTTTGGGTATATATTCATGCTTTGCCTGGGATGTTCATACAGAACCAGTGCCAGTCTCTTATATATTTTATCATTCTCTTATATATTTTGTCATTCTTTTATACATTTTGTCATCCACTTATACATTTTGTCATTCTTTCATACATTTTGTCATCCATTTATACATTTTGTCATTCTTTTATACATTTTGTCATCCACTTATACGTTCTGTCATTCTTTTATACACGTTGTCCATAATCTTATACATTTGTCATCCCCTTATATATTTTGTCATTCTTGTATACATTTTGTCATCCTCTTATACATTTTATCATTCTTTTATACATTTTGTCATCCTCTTATACATTTTGTCATCCTCTGATATATATATATATTCATCCTCTTGTTCATTTTGTCATCCTCTGACACATTTTGCCATTCTCTTATACATTTTGTCATTCTCTTATATATTTTGTCATCGTCTGACCAATTTTGTCATTCTCTTATACATTCTGTCATCCTCTTATGTATTTTGTCATCCTTTTATACATTCTGTCGTTCTTTCAGATTTTTATGTTCTTAACTTTTTTCACTCTCTTCTTTTGATTCACACACACACATACTCCCTTTCTTTTTCTAGCTTTCTCTCTTTTCTCTCTCTTTCTCACTCTCTTTTCTCTCTCTCTTTCTTACTCTCTCTTTCTCTCTCTCTTTTTCTCTCTCCTTCTTTCTCTCTCTCTTCTCTCTTTCTATCTCTCCTCTCTCCCTTTCTTTCTCTCTTTCTCTCTCTTCTCTCCTCTCTCTTTCTCTCTCTCTTTCTCTCTCTCTTTCACTCTCTCTTCCTTCTCTCTCTCTCTCTTTCTCCCTCTCTCTTTCACCCACATAAACTTTTTATCCACTCTGTCCTCGTTCTCACTCTCATATTTCGCTCTCCCACGTAGCTCCTCTCCAGCCTCACACAGGACGCGCCAGGGAGCTGGATAGGAAGTTGATACAGGGGATGGTTCCTACAACATTCCTTTCGCGCGTCAACGCTACAAAGTTCGACCAGGACGTGTCTCCTTAACTCGTTCTTGCTTTAAGACAATCCTTACCTGAGCCACCTGCTCTAGCGCTATTGGTGCGTGACCGCCAGGGGACGTGGCCGTGAAAGGTGCTCTTATGTAAGGCTGGTGCTGGACGCACACCTGGCGTGACCTATAAAACTTTCCAATGCATGATTGACAAGCCTGATAGGTGACGTGTCAGGCTTTGATGTTCTGACCTAACCCTGCCGAGCCTGCTGACGACCCCCTGAAAGAAAAGACCGGATGTACATTGGGAAAGTTTTTTGTAGCATGTCAGGACTCTACAGCCTGGCGATGGAAACAGTGGAGGATATGTGTGCCTCGTTTATAACTGATCAATGCTATATACCCATTTACGTTAACATTACTTGCCTTGCCGGAGGACGTTGATGATCATGATTCTCCATCTTGATGTTTCTAAACAAACAAACAAACAAAAAAAATTCAAATGTTTTTCTTCTTCGACGCCATGTGGTCAACCCATTGTGATTTTTTAAAAAAATTTCTTTTGGTCTCCCTCTCCTACTTTTTCCCCTTGAGTTTTCCAGTGTCGATTAAGTTCTCCACCTTCTGTCTTTTCATGACATGTCCAAGAAATTTTCATTGTCTTTTTTCTTATAATTTCCAACAGTGTTTTTGGGGGCGTCTTTCAGTAAATTCTTTGAGAACCGCTTCATTTGTTTTCCGCCTGTCCAGGGCATATGTCGTACATTTGTGCAAAACCACATCCCCGCTGCATTTAGTTCCTTTATCATCTGTTTCTCTTCAAGTTTCTATTGCCGCTCAGCTATATTGACTGAACACTAACAGAAAGAGCTTTAGACGTACAGAAAGATCTCTACTTATGCTTCATTGATTACACCAAGGCATTCGAAAAGGTGAAACACAATGAAATTATTAAAATGCTTGAAGACATCAATGTAGACAGCAAAGACCTGAGGATTGTAAAACATCTGTACTGGCAGCAAGAAGCAGCAGTTTGAGTTGAAAATAGAACTGGAAAATATCAACCTATAAAACAAGGGTGCGACAAGGATGTGTACTATCTCCAGACTTTTTTTTCTCTGTACAGCGAGAATATTCTAAGAACAATCATCACAGAACCAGGCATAAAAATTGGAGGATACAATATTAACACCTTCGGTATGCTGACGACACAGTACTGATAGCTGAGAACCAACAAGACCTGCAAAATCTCTTGGATAAAGTCGCCAAAGAAAGTGAACAGAAAGGCCTTACTTTGAACATCAAAAAGACAGAGATTATGGTTATATCTAAGAAACAGAATCCGCCAACATGCAGTAGAAAATAAAATGGAACAATTCTAAACCAGGTGCAGAAATTCAAATACCTTGGAGCAGTAATAACTTCAGATGGGAAATGCAGAACAGAAATTAGGAACAGAATAGGTCAAGCAAAGACTGCATTTCAGAGAATGAGAAACATATTAGCCAACACATCCTTATCAATGAATGTTAGAAAACGAGTCCTAAAATGCTGTATTGAACCTATCTTGTTATATGGAAGTGAATCATGGACAATAGGCAGATCTACACAAAAATCATTGGAAGCAGCAGAAATGTGGTTTATTAGAAGAATGCTGCAAATTCCCTGGACAGCAAAAATAACTAATGAAGAATGCATGAGAAGAGCTGGAGAAACAAGAAAATCTTGTCAAAAAGATAAGAGAGAGACAATGTACTTTCATAGGACATGCAATTGAAAATATTATAACAACAGGAAAAATAGAAGGAAGAAGATCAAGAGGAAGACCAAGAGAAATGATACTGGACAGTCTGACGGGAGGGTGCGAGAGGAGATCACCAACTGAGCTGATGGCCTGCATGAAGGATCATGTACTCTGGAGAAGCATAATAGCCAGCGCCAGTCGGGGCGGCACCTGATGATAATGATGATGATGATTATAACACTTTTATGGACATCTTTTTAAAATCTGTATTTATATGTACGTGAAAGTTTCAAAAATGAACAATATTGTAGTCAACAGAAGCAACCTTTTGCTAAGCCGTGCAAACCAGCCTAAAAATCCTTGGGTAAAAAAAAAAAATAATAAAAAATCTCAGCTTTGTTTTTAGTAGCGAATGTCCTTTGGTGGAGGACATTCCAATAATGATAAGTTGTACATTTATTGGTTGGTGACTGATTGTTCGGATATTCTGTCGGTGATAAGTACTTCATTTATTGCCTGTTGGTGAATTATTCTCATATTCAGACGACGATAAGTACTAAATTTATTTTATCTTGGTGGGTTGTCGTGATGTTATGGCGATGATAAGTATTACATTTATTGCCTTTTGGTGGATTGTTCTGATATTCTGGCGATGATAGATACTATATTTAATGTTTTGGTGACCGACAGTTATGATATTCTGGTCATGATCAATACTGCATCTGTCTTCTGCTGATAGATAATTCTGATAATCTGGCCAATAATAAGTACTACATCTGTTTTCTGCTGACAGATGGCTCTGGTATTATGAAGATAATAAATATTACATCTATTTTCTGCAAATGGACAGTTCTGATATTCTGGCCACATTAACTACTACATCTGTTGTCTGCAGATCGATAGTTCTGAAATTCTGGCGATGAAAAGTATTATGCCTGTTGTCTGCTGTAGATTTACACTGCTCCCATTATCATAGCCTGTTGTCTGCTGTAGATTTACACTGCTCCCATTACCATAGTCTGTTGTCTGAAAGTGCCGCTCTGATTTGTCCTCGGTTATAATTGGCACAATAATTGTCCAATTTTTGTGACTGCCAATTTGAGCACATGGTTAGAGACAGAGATAGATAGATAGACACAGAGAGAGAGAGAGAGAGAGAGAGAGAGAGAGAAGTTTATGTTTTATCGACCAGATCACAGCATCGAGTTACCGTCTTCTCGTCCTCTCGATCTGTCCTCTCCTAGCCAGTCAATAATGTATGCCCGTGGGATTTTGTCAAGTGATGGTCGATCAGGTCCACAGACAATCGAAGACGGGGTGGTGGGGAGTTGTACATGGTGGAGTATAAGATGGATAATTAATATATCGAAGAAATGGAAGTCATGAGACATGTAAGGGGGGGGGGGGGGATAAAAAGGAATATATTAAAGAAATATCAGTGTCTAAGCATCTAAAGAAGATGGAATATGAAGATTATGTTCAGGATAACCAGAGTATAAAAGATGTTAATTTTTACCTTCACCTGCAATGAACTCATCTACAATCCGGGGAAACAATGCAGTGCTATATGATCTTTGTTATTTGCCGTGATATACAATCCGTAGAAGGCAAAGGTAAAATTCCCGTTTCTACGCCATTAAGGCATATTGGGGAATGCTGTGTTAGGCCCGTATTTTCCATGACCTTTGGCATATGAAAGTGTGATGTGGTCAGTATCACGCCTGGCCGCTTTACCTTCCCAAATCTCTCTGGTACCCATTTTTAGAGTCTGGATGGACCCTTGGGCTTTTATTTGGTGTGCAAAAGAGAAAAAATCCCACTGCTGGGACTGAACCCAGTACCACTGGATTAGTAAACCGAGCGCCTAACCACTCAGCCAACCAGGAAATACAATCCGTAAATAGCACAGTTTTATTTGATCTACATTCCTTGGATAGCACAGTTTTATTTCATCTTTGTTATGTGTCTTAATCAACAATCCGCGAATAAGACACGAATAATTAATGTATAAGTATACACGACTAAGTATATTACTATACACGAAGCCACTGCAGCAAAGCAATGATAACAAAATGTACAAACTAGGAAGAAAAAATAGGAACAGGTTTATTATTTAATGAGCACAAAGTTGTGACGTTTTGGTGTGAACCTTAATCATACAAAAACACACAGGACGAAGATATATATATATATATATATATATATATATATATACACACACACATATATATATACATACATACATATATATATAGAGAAAGAGAGAAAGAGAGAGAGAGAGAGAAGATAAAACATAAATTCACATGAATGCTATGTAAAAAAATAGGAATGGAAAATAATAGAATAAAATAACATGAATGGAGCACTTAGCTGTGACTTGTAAGGGGCTGTGTCCAGAAATGCGCATGGTGGAATGTTGAGAATGCTTAAATGAAGACTTACAATGTGTGACAGATGGGTCGTAAAAGGGGCGGGGGGGGGGGAGGGAGGGAGACGGCGGGAACCACAGAAAGGAGAGAGAGTGGTATAATGGTAATCTATCTAGGAGAAGGTGGAATAGGTGATTGCAGCTGGGGGTAGTGGGGTTGTAATCTGATGTCGTGAAGAGTTTTTGAACTATGCGTAGCAAGCTGAGAAAGGAGTGGAACTTGGTGCAGAGGGAATATGCTTGTGGGAGAGGGGGATGCTAGGTGTAACTCCATTGCGAGTTCAAACCACGTGGTTCCAGCGTCTCATATCCCTGACTATAGCGGTTCTCAAGCGGTAGATAGAGGTGTATGATGCAGTTCTACAAAGTGACAGAGGGAGTGAGTAAAGTGAGAAAAAAACGAATAGAAAGTATGAGAATGTATAAATGAAAAATATACAACATCGGATATTTCGGCGTGAGCCTTTTTCGAGGATTACATGCACAACGAGACAAAAAACGAGCAAGGAGAAAATGTGAAAATGGTCAATAGGACAAGACCCTATAAACACCAATATGTTGCCAGAGAAGAAAAGAGGGTGGTGGTAGGGAGGGGTAGCTAGGAGAAAGAAAGTTACAGAAAGCTGAAGACATTGTTAATTCCAGCTGGGTGGAGACAGCCAGCCTGGAAAATAAGGCGTTGTTCTAGGATCCTCCCAGATCGTACATCAGCAGAACAGGAGCGGATCGCACTAACAGAAATGTCCTGTTTTCCCCTGTGGTTGCTAAGGTAAAAATGTTTAGCCACATGTGTTCAGATCCTCTTAGAAATATCATTAAGATGTTGGCGAAAACGATCTCCTAAGCGTAAACCGGTCTCCTCTATGTACTTCATACCACAACGTTTCCACATAATAGCATACATAATTTTGCGTGAAGTGCAGGTGAAACCTTCCTGAACTGATACCGTTGATTTAGGGAAGGCGGCTTCTGTCATCAGCGTGGCATTGTTTGTTGGCTATTACCAGAAAATCAGATTTGCCTCTGTGGCTGGTGCGATTGAAATGATTAGAGACTGGTTTCAGAGCATGCTGCATGATTAACACAGTGAATAATACAGTGTTATTTGATTTTAATTATCTGTCGTAATCTACAATCCCTGAATAACACATTCTTATTTTCTATTTGTTATTTGCCTTAATCTACAATCCATGAATAACAGTCTCATCTAGACTTTGTTATTTGCTTTGATCCACAGTCGGTGACACAATCTGATTGATCTATAATCTATGTCTCTGTCTACAATCTATGATTACCGTCCTGTTTTACGCAGATCTACAATCGGTGAATAACGCATTTTAAATGGTAGTTTTTATTTGCTTGGATTTTAAAAAAAATTATTTTACAGATTCCAGACTTTGTCATTTGACTTAATCTAAAATCCGTGAAAAATACAATCTTATCCAATGTTCACTCTAAGCCGCGCAGCAGCGGGGTCAGACACACGTTTTTTTTTATGTCACCCATAAAGAAAATAAAAAAGCGAAAAAAAGTTATTCCTTTTATTTTCAATTTCCTTATCTTCATCTGTGCTGTGGCACAACAAAAGAAAAACACGATAGCGCCAAGTCAGTTTGTTTCATTGATTTCTTTGAATTTTAATAGTGTTTTTTTTTTATAATGGGACTTTACATTATGTGATTTGACACATGTGCACAGAGAATATTTTTTGAGAATACGTCGTATAGTCGCACATGGGATAAAAAAATTTTACTCACGAACTGCAAAAACTCAGAGGGAACGCTGGTCTTATCTGTCCGTTCTTTTTTTTCCTTGACCTACTACTCACGGGAAAAAAAGTAAGTGTGCGGTAGTGTCAAGCGCACCAATCACGTTGTCATGGGTGAAATAAAATCAAATGTGGCACGAAGTTTTGTCTGAGTGTTGTCCACTTCCCCGTGCTGCAAGAAGTTGATCGCACTATTCATGGGGAGATAACCACAGCTCCAGTGAAATCATGTGCAGTGATCCATGATTGGTTACTGACCACGGATAAAATGAGGGTAAGTGTGTAATTCTGTTATCAGAGATCTCTTCACGTAATCGTTGATGAAAAGAGTAGTGGAATTCCAACATAAACATACTTTTTCATCATGCCAAGACTGAACGAACATCAGCGAGAAATAGCTGTTGGGATGTTAATTGCTGGATCAACAGTAGCAGCAGTATCTCAATATTTAATGTTCACAGAAACACAATATCACGCCTTCAAAGTCGTTTTAACCAAAATGGTTCCGTTACTGACTGCCATAGAAGCGGCAGACCACGAGTTACCACCCTTGCACAAGACCGCCACATCCACCTCATGTACCTTCGTAACATGTTTCTCCAGGCAACGTGGACTGCCTGCAACATTCCAGGTGTAAGGCGTGTGTCGGGCAGGACAGTGCGGAGCAGACTCAGAGAGGTAAATCTCTTACCTCATAGGCCTGCAGTTAGACCAGTACTGACAGTTCACCACAGACAAATCCGCTTGACCTGGGCCAAGCACCACGTGGCATGGCCCTATCATCAATGAAGATGGATCCTATTCACTGATGAGTCCAGATTCTGTCTGCAAGGCCATGATTGGCGTGCTTTAGTGTACAGGAAAAGAGGAGAACGCTTTGCGAATAACTGTGTGCTAGATGTGGATAGGAGGAGAGGAGGCAGTGTAATGGTTTGGAGAGGGATTTCCTATGCTGGCCGAACACACTTAGTCTTCCTCAATGGCAGCCTTACAGGTTTACGATTTAGGGACGAAATCATTACACGCCACGTAATGCCTTTTCTGTGTGCTAATGGAGAAGGCGTGATACTGCAGCAGGATAACGCTCGTCCATATGTCGCACGTGTGGTCAGGGACCACTTTCAATAGCATCAGATTACTGTCTTGCCATAGCCAGCAGTTTCACCGGACCTGTCCCATATCGAGCACATCTGGGATGAACTGGACCGCAGGTCCTGGAAACCGTCAAGAATTAGCCCAAGCTTTGCTAGAAGAATAGAATAACATGACTCAGTAATTGATACAACGTGTCATTGGTTCGATGAGAAGGCGGTGTCAAGCAGTGATAACTACCCGAGGAGGACACACACGATATTGAAACCCTGATTTTCTTTTCTTGGGGTGATGAGCCACATTAAGTGAGTTTATTTTTTTCACTTTTTGTAATATGTGACTGCCTGAAAGTTATCATTTTATCTATTATTGGATAATAAAACATAGTGTGTGCCAAATTTTATTTTAATCATCACCTGAGTACGTTCATGGTGCTTTTTAAAGCATTGCACACTTACTTTTTTGTCCGTGCATTCTGTGAATAACACAGTCATATCCCTTCTTTGTTACTTGCTTTGAGCATTGTTCTCGAGATTCTAGACAGTTTCAGACACTGAAAGGGAGCGCTTCGAGCCCTATCCCGTTAGCTATGATGAAACAACACAACGTCCTTTTTTTTTCTTTGAGCACAGTGGGGACATGAGATAGGGTCTTGGCCAGATCTGATTCGCTAGTCTTGGTAACCAAAAAAAAAAAGGTCCCAGGGGTTTGAAAGTGACTACATGTTGTTAGGCCTGTCTACTGTTGACCAACAAGAAAATGAGCAATAGAATCGAATACTTAACCATACCTGAACTTAACCATACCCGTACTTAACCATACCTGAACTTAACCACACCCGTACTTAACCATAACTATACTTAACCATACCTGAACTTAACCATACCTATACTTAACCATACCTTAACTTAGCCATACCCATAATTAACCATACTTGTACTTAACCATACCTGAACTTAACCATACCCATAATTAACCATACCTGTACTTAACCACACCTGGAGGTCGAAAAAGGATGAGCCAGGAAACCAAATGTAGAATATTCAAGAGTAATGATCTAAATGTCCGCTATACGGGATCGAATGTTGGAAACTGTCGCGGATAAAACCGCACGTATCCATGATATTTTCCACATCAAGCCTCCACTTAAGATCAAAAGATTGTTCTGGCCAAATATCGTAAGAAAATGACATCTTGTTAAGAGAGAGAGACAGACTTGACACCCCAGTCGATAGTGATTGAAAGAAGGAGGTGGCAGTGAATTCGCCTCATTATGAGAATGACAACAGAATCCTCATCACGAACAGCTTTGATGTAGCCTCCACAGGGGAGAAGGAAGGGTCAACCCAAAGAGGCATGGAAACGTACAGCAGAGAAAATAAATGACTGACGTGAGAGACAACAAAAGAAAATAAGCGAAGGACTGATAGAAGCGGAAATCTTTAGTTGCGACAACTACATGCCTGTTTTGGGCACTAAAGGGACAGTGAAGAGATTGTTGGTTTGACAATAGAGCTTATTTCCTCAAATTCTGAATAGTCCATTCTTTTTCTTCTTCTTCTTTTTCTTCTTCTTCTTCTTCTTCTTCTTCTTCCAACGAATTTGTTATCTTATCGTATGTTTGCCGTTATGTTCTCTCGAATAAATTGCTTTGCTTTATGTAACTCCTGTAAAGAACCGTTGAACTTGGCTTCTTGGGTGTTTTGTTGGGCCAACTGACGAGTCTCTCATACTTGGTGCAGTTTCTGAAGGCACATGCACAAAGGCGAGCAATATGCCAACTTTAAAATTAGCCCACGTGATCGAGAAGTCGGGTATATCCTTTTTCTGAAACGGAAAATGTAGGCTTGTTCAGTTCTAGATCCTCTAATGTATTCTAAAAGGAAGAACACACACACACACACACAAACACCCACACCCACACACAAAAGACCGGCATTCCTGTCACTATACCTGGCAGTTCGCCACACACGGAAATCGATGGCCACGTTATATAAGTATTACGTAAAATGAATTTTTATTTGTTCACACCATAAACGCGTCATACAACAATCATATAAAACATTGGATTGATCATTACAAGCTATTACCGGGAAGGGGGGTGGTGCTTAAAGGTTATTGGCCCAACCAAGGCCTAGAGCCATGAAACGTGCAAGGCTATTCCACCACATATTCTCCCTCCCGAAATCCAACACACTTGGCACACCGTTTCTGAAGTTTCCGTTTAGCTTTAAGAAAAAACACACACACACAAATCTGATATCTGATCACTGATAAACTGCCCTGTTGCTGCTACCATTTCCGAATCATTCGAGAAGTTCCTCACTTTCAAATATTTTTTCAGGGCTGGGAAACAGAAGATAGTCAGATGGAGCAAGATCTGATGATATGATGGAACAAGATCTGATGATATGATGGAGCAAGATCTGATGATATGATGGAGCAAGATCTGATGATATGATGGAGCAAGATCTGATGATATGATGGAGCAAGATCTGATGATATGATTGAGCAATATCTGATGATATGATGGAGCAAGATCTGATGATATGATGGAGCAAGATTTGATGATATGATGGAGCAAGATTTGATGATATGATGGAGCAAGATCTGATGATATGATGGAGCAAGATCTGATGATATGATGGAGCAAGATTGATGATATGATGGAGCAAGATCTGATGATATGATGGAGCAAGATCTGATGATATGATGGAGCAAGATCTGATGATATGATGGAGCAAGATCTGATGATATGATGGAGCAAGATCTGATGATATGATGGAGCAAGATCTGATGATATGATGGAGCAAGATCTGATGATATGATGATCTACGCATCCAACCCCGCCCCCGAAATCTTCAAAACATGGAACGTTTTGTGAGCAAGAGGCATTGTCTTGCAAAATGGAAGACCTTTCCCCAGATTTCAGCGCCGTTTCCTTCTGAATGTATAAAATTGGAAAAAAGTAGGAGCAGCTTTATTACTTAACGATTACAAAGTCGTGACGTTTCGGCGTGAGCCTTAATCATACAAAAACATACAAGACGAAGAAATAGGGAGAGGAGATAAAGTATAGATTTACATGAATACTGTTAAAAAGAAAGGTTTTTTAAAGGAGTACTTAGCTGTAAATTGCAAGGTGTAGCTTGTCTGGCGGTGTGTGTCAGGAATGGATCTGGTAGGACGTGGAAATTGTTTAAATAGAGACCTGTGACATGTCATTTCAATGGCCCCAACCACAGAGGCAAATCTGATTTTCTGGTAACAGCCATTAAACAATGTCACGCAGATGATACAAGCCGCCTGGCACATGAGAACCGCTGCATTCAAAATTATGGGACGCTGGAACCACATGGGTTAAACTCGCTGTTTAGTTACACGTAACATCATCTTCTTCAATCATTATAGTACCTCTCCACTAAATGCACCCCTTCTTACTTTTCAAACTTCCTCACAGCATCACTCTGCAACCCCGCTATTTTCTCTGCAACACCTCTTCCCCAATCACCTGTTTCAAATTCTCCCAACTAGGCCAGTAGTGCGTCACTCTCTCTCCCCTCCCCGGTTCCCCATCCACCACCCCCAGTTACAACCCACCGACCACATGTCACAGGTCTCTATTTAAACAATTTCCACGTCCTACCAGATCCATTCCTGACGCACACCGCCAGACAAGCTACACCTTGCAATTTACAGCTAAGTACTCCTTTAAAAAACCTTTTTTTTTTCCCAAAACAATAACAATGGCTATGACTTTTCCTGTTGAATTTTGGTCTGGAATTTCTTACAGACACCGAATACAGTTAATTGTTTATTCTGAATAGTCCTGAAATTTTTGTTTAATAGACAGCCATTAGCAATCATTAGTAGATATATGTATGTAGTTACTTCTGTACTGAGAGAATGGATATAAGCGAAACGTAAATGTTATATTTTATTTTATGTCTCTCAGCTTCAATGTTAATTATGTTTGTTACATGAACAGCATATTTGTAGAATGTCTGGAATAGAGTGAAAGATGTATGATAAAGGACAGAATGTCAACGGGCCTGCGTGCCCAATTCTTAACCCTTGTGAAATAAAGATCAATCAATTAATCAGTCAATCAATCAGCCGTGGAGAACCCATATGCCGCCACTGCAGGGATTGTTGTTTGGTCTCAAAATCAAAGCGGTGTAACCATGTTTTATCAACAGTGACGAGTCTTTCCAACAAGTTATCATTCATTCATTTGCATGTCCCTTGCGGAACTTTGCATCTCTAACAGCACTCCTGTAGGCCTCTCGGTTGTGAGCAAGATGGCTTGTCGCTGATGCATCCACGATCATCAACGACGTCTTGCAACCATCTTCGCCTTGGTCTTCCTCTCTTTCTTTTTCCCATTATGTGTCTAGTTATCACTAGATCCATCAAAATGTTGTAGAATTAACCTGGAGATGTCCAAGCGGTTTTGTTTCTCGCCCAGCATTCAAAAGATTTCGACACCCGCTTGTGGCCGACAGTTTCTGCATGGCCCAAATGCTTTATGAATTATAAATCCAACGCGTTCCCTGGGATTTCTCCAGCGCCTCCCCAGTTGTTGTATTATCTGAAATTCGTTGACCTGCCAAAATCAGGTCATGAACATGATTGACAGTTTCAGGGGGAAATGACGATATTGAACTCCCTCCCAAATCTTGCTTGCATCTTCAGTCTCGAAATCGCCATGCTGAAAGTTAGCACACCACTTCATCACAGTTGAGTAAAATGGTCACTTGTCATTCAACGTTCCCACTAGAAGCTCGTGGATTTCCTTTGGAGTTTTCTTCTGCTGAAGAAGAAAACTTCGTGATGGCCTGGAGGTCCACATTTGAAAAATCAACACCTTTCGCTGACATGTTTCTGTCATTGATCTAAAAAAAAAGTAAAAAAAAAATGATTCTGCAAACTGGCACGTTACTTTATAAAATAAGGTTCTTTCCAGCTGGAGTGACAAAATTACACTCAGATTTTGGGACCCGGCTCGGGCCGATAACTTTCCAGCGCCCCTCCGTCGAGTGAGACCAGTTGCGCATACACATGTTCATATTAAAGCTCCACATGTTTGAAATTTTTCTTGACAAATTCTTGAAACCCACGGATAGTATTATAAGCGTGATCGTATGAAAGAATATTATCATTCTTGATGGAGATAAAGACGCTGTCCGATGAGCCAATCAGCGACCCATAGCTGATATGCTAGCGTCAGGACTAGCTAACCATAGCTGATATGCTAGCTTCAGGGCTAGCTAACCATAGCTGATATGCTAGCTTCAGGGATAGCTAACCATAGCTGATATGCTATCGTCAGGGCTAGCTAACCATAGCTGATATGCTAGCGTCAGAGTTAGCAAACAACAGCTGACCAAGACCCAGTCCCACCTCTCCGTTGGTACCCCCAGTATTAGGCTTACAGGGTTCGCCATAGTCCCCATGGTGGTGGAATCTGCTAAAGAAGCATTGCTTTTTTTTTAGCTATACTCCGAGACTGAAAAAAAGCAACTGCCATAACCCGCTCCCACGCCGATACGATGCTGTACCTCAACACCTTCACAGCATCGGCTGCAAAGAACACCAGCTTGTAGTTCCTGGGAGATGGCACACGACAAGACAAGACAAGATTCTCATTCTTGCCCCATAAATATGAGTATTGAACACTGAAGCATAAAGCAATATCATCTTTCATATCCACGCTTCGAGAACTGAACATTATTGAATCCGTATCTCTGCATTTCTCCACGTTCTTGAAAACATCTGGGTTTTTTTTTCTTTTCTTCTTTTGCCAATTATTTTGGATCAATATTTGTCACCCAGGAATTCTGCATGCTGACCTCTTGCTTTCATTATCCCCTGATCTCCTCTGTGTGTGTGTGTGTGTGTGTACATGTGTGTGTGTCTTTTGTACAAACCTTCTTCGTTCATTTATTGGATATCGCTATCAGAATGTCTAGATTTTTCTGTTTCAGTCTGTAGAGCAATCTTCGTCAGAATTCCATCATCATCATCATCATCATTATAGAACATTCTTCATCAGAATTCTATCATCATCATCATTATCATCATGTCTTCTACCCCATTGGCTGCAATGAGGCCTCTAACTTGCCGAGTTTTTTGTTTTCACAGTGCTGCCAACAGCCTCAGTCCAATCCACTCTTTTACCTTATCCACAAAACCATCAACCTCTTGCTCTTTTTCTCCCCCACCTACTCCTCCCCCACCCCACCCCCCTGTAGTATAGCTTTGGTTCTTGCACTACGTCTCCTGATATGACAAAAATATATTAACTCTTTTTTGTCCCCAAAAACAACATTGGCAGGGTTGGTAGAGCTATGTACAGTAAATAAATGCTTAGACTGATACTTACACGAAGTCTTAATAAACTGAAAAGTAGCGCATTTCTACCCCTAACCCATAGTTTTAAATCATAAAATAACTTCCTTCTAGTTTCTTTCTACCAAAGTTTCTCATTCAAAATTTTTTCTTGCAAAGCACGAAAAATAGCTAAGAAGGGAAAGAGTTAAAGTGCACTTCTTCGGTTCTAATGTTTTTCCCCTATTTCTTTTTTTTTTTTTTTCAATTTCAACTGATTTTGTACTTCTTTATTTGTTTTCTTTGCTGTCCATGAAATTCATCTTATGGCTATGTATATCCACATTTTAAGCGCCTTGGTTCTCTTTCCATGTTAAGTAATTCTTCATCACAAGGCGGCCAGGTTAGCTGAGTGGTTAGGTGCTCGGTTTACTAATCCGGTGGTACCGGGTTCCATCCCATCAGTGGAATTTTTTTTTTTTTCTTGTACACCCCAAAAAAGGCCACGGGGTCCACCCGGCCCTCCCTCTTTAAAAAAATGGGTAATCAGAGAAATCTGGGAAGGTAAATGCGGCCAGACGTGATACTGACCACATCAGACTTTCTTGTGCCCAAGGTCATGGAAAATACGGGCCTAACATCGTATTCCCAAATATGCCTTAATGGCGTGGAAACTAGAATTTTACCTTGTACTTTTCTTATATCTCATATCTTATATCCTTCCCGTGCCGTTAAACGTCACATAGGGCTCGCAAAGTAGTTAGCCAATTTTTCCTGTCTTCGGCGAGTCTTTCAACCTCATCAAAGGATTTTATGCCTGTTAATTTGGCCTCTCTTAACAATGTCCTCTTCAGAGTTTTACGCGGTCTGCCTCTTTTTCTTTGGCCTGTTGTGTTCCACTTGATAGCTTGTTTTGGGATTCTCTGATCATTTCTTCTCATCAAGTGACCAACATATGTCCATCTCCTTTTCCTGATCACCCATGAGACTGGTTGTTGTTCATTCATCTGTCTTATCTCTGCATTGTTCTTGAATTCGTTCCACTTGATGCCGAGTATTTTCCTGAGGCATTTGTTTTCAAAAGAGTCTAATTTCTCGTCTATTTCTTTAGTTGTTTTCCAACTTTCGCATGCATAAATAAGGGTGGATATTACATTTGAATTGAATAGTCTTAACTTGGTTTTTGTGCTTATAACTTTTGAATTCCATATGTTCTCAAGATTCTTGAAGATCGATGCTGCTTTTGCAGTTCTGATCCTAACTTCCTTTCTAGTGTCACCATCCTGGTCTATGTAGCTGCCAAGGTATGCAAATTGATTATCTTCTTCAATGTCTGTACTTTTCCATTTTGATTAAGGGGAATTTTCATTATTTTTGTTTTGTCCTTTTACTTTTACCACATATTAGTTACCATCCTGTTATATGTCATATGGAAGGCCATTTGTAACGTACCTCCAGCTTGTTTTGTCTCTGGAAAAACTCCGTCTTGTTCATCTTTTGAGGTTGTCCTTCCATTTCCCATACTTGATTGATTGACTAATTGATTGATTGATCTTTATTTCCAAAGGGTTAAGAATTGGGAAACGTAGGCCGGTCTGACATTCTTGCATAGTTCCAGTACATTAAAAAATATAAAAAATATTTGTTATGTCTCACGACATAACCGAAAAACAGCACTTCTTTGCGTATATTTTCTTTTCTTTTTTTTAAACATGACCTGTTATAAATAAAACTGCCAGGATATTGATCTATGTAAAAAAGGAATATTGACAAAAGCCATTAAAAACTATTAGAAAAGCCTAATAAATAATCGAGTTACTGCAAAGTCGACTGGTAAAATATCGACTTATTACATATAAAATTGGAAAGGCACTGACCTGTTACATCGATGTGGGATAAAACGGTGCCAATTTCAAAGAAGATAATGAAGAATATTAATCTTCTTGTGTCTATTCTGACTTATGAGGCACGTGTTTTATTCCTAGTTATGAGGCATGTGTTTTATTCTAACTTATGAGGCACGTGTTTTATTCCTAGTTATGAAGCACGTGTTTTATTCCTAGTTATGAGGCACGTGTTTTATTCCTAGTTATGAAGCACGTGTTTTATTCCTAGTTATGAGGCACGTGTTTTATTCCTAGTTATGAGGCACGTGTTTTATTCGTAGTTACGAGGCACGTTATGAAGCACGTGTTTTATTCCTAGTTATGAGGCACGTGTTTTATTCGCAGTTACGAGGCACGTGTTTTAAACTATGATGAAGTCTGAGTTCTCTATGCTAAAAGACCGAGAGTTCTTTTACCAGTGAGAGAGTATTTTATTAATAAAAAGTTTTTGTTAAACAAATGACACAAGAAAGCCAATCCAAATTCAAAGGACTCGCTTCTACGACAGGCAAGCTAGAATACATCATGACAACGGGAAAGACAGAGGACAAAGGAGATCGTGGTAGACAGAGGGAGAGAAAATGCTAGACGGAGTAACAAGGTGGCACAGAGAGACAGAGAGAGAGACAGAGAGGGACAGAGAGAGACAGAGAGAGAGACAAAAAGAGACAGAGACAGAGATTGATTGATTGATTGATCTTTATTTCAAAAGGGTTAAGAATTGGGCACTCAGGCCCGTCTGACATTCTGCCCTTTATCATACATCTTTCACTCTATTCCAGACATTCTACAAATATGCTGTTCATATAACAAACATAACTAACATTGAAGCTGAGAGACATAAAATAAAATATAACATTTACGTTTCGCTCTTAAACATTCACTCAGTACAAAAGTAACTACATACATTATAAATGACTATCTACTAAACAAAATTTTCGGGACTATTCAGAAAACAATTAATTGTAGTCGGTGTCTGTAAGAGCAGTTTAAGATAACTTTTAAGTTTTATAATTCATGGAGGCATGTAGTCGACATCAAATAGATATTGGGAAAGCTTGTAGTTGTAGAAAGGAGTATAATTTATATTTTTTATATAGGATGGGAGGTTATTCCAAAGATGAGCAGCAGAATAACTAAAGCTTTTCTTCTTCAGAGAGCAAAGGTGTTTGATTGTTTCGCATTCTTGAACGGGAAATGTCAGTGACAAACCTGTTGAGATGCACAAGGGAGAGAGAGAGAGAGAGAGAGAGAGAGAGAGAGAGAGAGATTGATTGATTGATTGATCTTTATTTCAAAAGGGAGACACAAGGCGAGACCCAAAGAGAGACAGAGAGAGACAGAGAGACAGAGACACAGGGCGAGATACAAAGAGAGACAGAGAGACAGAAAGAGACAGAGAAAAAGACAGAGACACAGAGCGAGACACAAAGAGAGACAGAGAGAGGGAGACATAGACAAAGAGTGACACAGAGACAGAGAGAGGGAGAGAGAGACAGAGAGAGACAAAGACACAGGGCGAGACACAGAGAGAGACAGAGAGAAACAGAGAGAGACAGAAAGAGACAGAAAGACAGAGAGACAGACACAGGGCGAGACACAAAGAGACACAGAGAGAGACAGAAAGAGACAGAGAGACAGAGACACAGGGCGAGACATAAAGAGAGACACAGAGAAACAGAGAGAGAGGGAGAGAGAGATAGAGAGAGGGAGAGAGAGACACAGAGACACAGATAGATACAGAGAGAGGGAGAGAGAGACACAGGGAGAGAGAGACAGAGAGAGAGCCAGCACAGCTTATACTCAACACTCGGAACAGAGAACTGCGGAAGAACATGACTGATTGATAGATCAGTCAGTCAGTCAGTCAGTCAGTCATTTGCGTGTGCCTTGAGGAACTTTGCCTCTCCTAACAGCTCTCCTGTAGGCCTCTCGGTTGTAAGTAAGATCCCCTGCTGCTGATGCATCCTATCGTAGATCATCAACGATGTTCTGCAGCCACCTCCGCCTTGGCCTTCCTCTCTTTCTTTTTGCCTTTATGCAGCCTTCCAAGACTGTCTTCTATAAAGTATCATAACGTTTAATGTGTCCAAAATATTTAACTTTTCTCTGTTTAATCGCCTTTCTATTGATAGATATTAACAAAATATATGAGCCCACTATCATGTTTTGGGAACATTTCGCCAACGAGAGAAAGACCCGACGCGTATAATGGCCGGTAAAGGTGGAACAGTAAACTTCTACAACCCTCTCCAACGCTCTTGCACGGATATAAGTAGCTGCCGAAGACTGACATCTTCTGTGACAGAAGTACTCTCACTAACGCGAGTTTACTGAGACAGTCGGGAAAAAAAAAACGCTATTCTCGCTTGCCATATTAACTCATCATTTTGTTTTCATCCACTACAGGCCCCCCCCCCACCCCTGACCCCCCCTGGGGCCTAACCTTAAAGCAGGGATTCACTGACTGGAATCCTCATCATTCCCTCCCCCCCCCCCCCCCCCCAACCCCCACCCTCCTAGACATCTGGCTTGCGTACGACTCGCGTAAAGTTGACCACATTCGCTTTAACTAATCTTAAGATTTGGGGGCCCCTGGTCGGCACGAGTTTCCCTGTGCCTCTTAACGTGCGACGAAGTCCGTGGGCTTTCCCTCTCGGCCAGCTCGACCAGGTTTATCCTTGGGAAGCAATTGCGCGTGGATCCTGCTGCTGGAATCTGCAATTACCGGGAGATCATTAGAGCCTCGTTGCCTGGACTAAGTAGAGACCACGAGTGTCTGTGGTGACAAAACAAGCGGACGGAGGAGAGAAGAAGGCGAAATCGAAGGAGACGGTCAGCCTCCCCGGGGGGCGGGGGAGGGGGTAGGATTTGTTGGAGTCATGAGTCACGAGATGTGTGTTTAATGTTAGGTCTGTTGGGGTCAGTGGTCCTAAAATATGTCATTGACTCGTGTGACACACTTGTGCTTACTGCCAGAAACAAAATGGCCATTTTCTTTCTCTTTCTCTCTCTCTTTCTTTCTTTCTTTGTGTTTCTTTCTTTCTTTCTTTGTTTTTTTTTCTTTCTTTCTTTCTTTCTTTCTTTCTTTCTTTCTTTCTTTCTTTCTATGTCTTTCTTTCCTTTCTTTCTTTCTTTCTTTCTTTTTCTCTTTTTTCTTTCTTTGTGTTTCTTTCTCTCTCTCTCTCTCTCTCTCTCTTTTCTTTTTTTCTTTGTCCTTTTTTCTCCCAGAGTTTTCCGTTCTCTAAACTATCCTTGCAATTTTTCTTTATTCCAAGTACACAGTTCTTGACTATCTTTTCTTCATTATATATACATACATACATACATACATACATACATACATACATACATACATATATATATATATATATATATATATATATATATATATATATATATTCAGTCATTCATTCATTTGCATGTCCCTTGCGGAACTTTGCCTCCCAAACAGCACTCTTGTAGGCCTCTCGGTTGTGAGCAAGATGGCCTGCTGCTGCGGCATCCATTTGCAGATCGTCAACGATTTCTGCAGCCATCTTCGTTTTGGTCTTCCTCTTTTTCTTTTTCCCATTATGTATCCTTCCAATACGGTCTTCTCTAAATTATCATGACGTTTAATGTGTCCAAAATATTTAAGTTTTCTCTCTTTAATCCTCTTTACTAGCCAGCCTTCTTCAATATTAAGCTCTTGTAGTATAGATATTTGTTTTGTCAGTTGTCATCAATTTATACTTGACCTCCACCTTCTTTGCACTAAAATGTAATCTATGTGATTCCTGGTTTTACCATCAGGTGATGTCCATGTGTAAAGTCTTCTAGGATGTTACATATATATATATATATATATATATATATATATATATATATATATATATATATATTTTAATTTAAGGGAAAAGAATCTTTCACTTCATTCTTCTGAACTTTTTTTTTTGGATACTATCGGACCAATTCATTCATCACTTGATATCGACTTTTGAGTCATTACGAAACAGCTTCCCTTTAGGGTCTCAAACTA
Source organism: Achatina immaculata (assembly GCA_009760885.1). NCBI lineage: Eukaryota > Metazoa > Mollusca > Gastropoda > Stylommatophora > Achatinidae > Lissachatina > Lissachatina immaculata. The sequence continues at coordinate 9,338,394 of CM019695.1, read as the reverse complement.
AACTCTCATAAGTTTAAAAAAGAAAATGGTTAAATCCAGACCTTAGCCACACCGTTTGTTTTGATTGATATCTTTTAAATAGCCAACGTAGGCGTACTTGTACAAATACCCTCTATGGTGGCTTTTGGGTCTCCTGTCCTATAGAAGTTCTGCAAGCTTACCTTACGTAGGGAGTTGATGTAGAGAAAGAGGCTACAAACTACTTAAGCTGTGCCAGAAAAAAGAAATATACGAAATTGTAAAGCAACAATGCATCTCACTTCTTACATCTTTCATCTGACGTCCTTTCCTTGCCGTTAAAAGTCACATAGGGCTCGCATGGTAGTTCGCAAAGTTTTCCTGTTTTCGGCGAGCTTTTCATACTCATCAACCCCTTTTTCTTGGCAGCATTCTTCTCTTGTGAACCTAGTTTTCACACGCACGCATGCACGCACAAACAAACAAACAAACAAACCCAACTCCCAGCATAGAGAGCCAACTCACTTTTTTTTCTGTCTCGCTTCCACATCTCCACAAAAGTTATGCCATCAGATCCAGTGTCTGTGATGTTCCAGTCGCTGATTAGCCCCCTGAAATTCCAGATAGAGGCTTTACCCCATTTCTTTGAGAACATAACCACAGGATGTTCGGTTTTACCTTTCAGGCCTGGGCAATGTTCAGTGGCTCAGAAATGTGTTATGTTGGTCGCATACCATCTCTCTCAGAAGTACTGGGATTTTTAAAGTGCTTGATTTTGCATTCGTGATTCGTGGCAAGGGTGGTTTTGTAAGATTCCTGCGGTAGTAGAGCGATTTCGTTGTTGGCAAGTTTTATTTATCTATGTGTATTGCTAATGCTATTTCTTTATATCAGTATGTCTTGCTATTATCTATCTATCTATCTATCTATCTATCTATCTATCTATCTATCTATCTATCTATCTATCTATCTATCTATCTATCTATCTATCTATCTATCTACCTACCTACCTACCTACCTACCTACCTACCTACCTACCTATCTATCTATCTATCTATCTATCTATCTATCTATCTATCTATCTATCTATCCATCCATCCATCCATCCATCCATCCATCCATCCATCCATCTATCTATCTATCTATCTATCTATCTATCTATCTATCTATCTATCTATCTATCTATCTATCTATCTATCTACTCATTGAAACTTTCTGTGAGGACCAGCAAGAGCTGATATATAACTGATGGATTGATCTTTATTTCAAAAGTGTTAAGAATTGGGCACGCAGGCCCGTCTGACATTCTTCCCTTTATCATACAACTTTCACTCTGTTCCAGACATTCTACAAATATGCTGCTCATATAACAAACATAATTAACAATAAAGTAACTGCATACACATAAAAATGACTAACTACATACACATAAGAATTACTGACTACATATACATATAAATGACTATCTACCAAGCAAACATTTCAATACTATTCAGAATAACAAGTTCGGTATCTGTAAGAGCAGTCTAAAATACGTTTTTAAGTTTTACAATTCATGGAGGCATGTAGTCCACATCAAATAGATATTGGACAAGTTTGTAGTTGTGGGAATGAGTATAGTTAATATTTTTTATGCAGGTTAGGAGGGTATTCCAAAGATGAGCAGCAGAATAACTAAAGCTTTTCTTGTAAAGATCAAGTAAAGGATTTGGAAGACATATGTTGTTCAAGCGTTGGCTACACTTTGGGCTAAATTTAAACAGGTTCCATAGATAAGGCGGAGCATGCCGTGAAAGAATTCGATGTACTAACGTGGCTATGTTGAAGATTAACCTGTTCTTTAGAGGCAGTATTTTGATACGTTTGTGCTGGTTAGCTGTTTGTATTTGATCTTTGTCACTAATAAGCTTTACTGCGCGCTTTTGAAGCGAGTATAACCTCTTTGTATTTGACACTGAGCAACCATCTCAGATTATTGAGCAATAGTCTAAATGTGTTTGCATATGTGATATGTAGTATATCTTCCTTGTGTCTTGGTCGATGAAGGACCAGCCAGAGCCATATCCAGAATAACGTGTTTTACATCAAAGGTAAAGATAAAATTTCCGATTAAGGCATATTGGGGAATACGGTGTGAGGCCCGTATTTTCCATGACCTTCAGCATATGAAAGTGTGATGTGGTCAGTATCACGCATGGCCGCTTTGCGTTATCCCTAGAATCAGGCTGTTGTGTTTCATGGGTTTCTCGGTATTAATGAATTGGTGGGAATATCGTATTTCTTATAAGAAATAAGAAGCCTATTAGCTCACTGTCCAAAATAATGTGTTCATCGTGATTTTTGCTTAAGACCCTATCCAAATTAATGTGTTACAAGTGATTTTTTCATAAGACCCTGTCCAAAATCTTCTTCTTCTTCTGCGTTCGAGGTTGTTGGTCACTTCAGATCCTGATCCCTGTCGACATGGCAAAGGTCGCAGTCCTCTCCAGATCCTGATAGGAGCCTCAAAGCTTTTGCCCCAAGCTGTGTCCTCTGGCCATGTCTCACTCCTCAGGTCTTTATGGTTTGGGTACTCTTGTAGGATATGTTCTGGGGTATATACTCCACTCTATCCAAAATAATGTGTTCCTCGTGATTTTTGCTGAAGACCCTATTCAAAATAATGTGTTCCTTGTGATTTTTGCTTAAGACCCTATTCAAAATAATGTGTTCCTCGTGATTTTTGCTAAAGACCTTATCCAAAATAATGTGCTCACGATTTTTGCTTAAGACCCTGCCCAAAGTTATGTGTTCCTCGGGATGTTTGCTGAAACCCTGTCTTTGCTTTCACGGGAGTGGGGATGGGGATGGCTTGTTAGTCGTTTAAGATCCTATCCAACCCAGCACGCGTTGCTCTGACAGCAGGCTGTCTCAGCACTACGGAATATGAGCCGACATTTTCCAGTGGCGGTGAAGCCTTATGAGAAATGAAAAGCATCACACTTTATAAGAAATCAACAGCATCACACTTTATAAGAAATCAACAGCATTACACTTTATAAGAGGTGAACAGCATCACACTTTATAAGTAATAAACAGCATCGCACTTTATCAACAGCATCACACTTTATAAGTAATAAACAGCATCGCACTTTATCAACAGCATTACACTTTATAAGAAATCAACAGCATTACACTTTATAAGAGGTGAACAGCATCACACTTTATAAGTAATAAACAGCATCGCACTTTATCAACAGCATCACACTTTACGTCCGATTACATCTTATTTTTAACTTCTCTTCCCCATACCCCCATACCCCCTCCCCCCACTACCCACAGCATCATACAGCCGCGTATATCACATAACTTAGATGCTGGCTTCCTCCAACAACAAACAATCTACACGATACGATGCTGTCAACACGACTAATTTACCTTACCCTGCCTGTATTCAAAACATGGACGCGATGTTCTTAACAGTTAAATATGACTAATTAACGAAATATTTTTAAAAAGCATTTGGACGCATTTTATTCCCTCTCTTTTGTGTGTGTGTGTGTGTGTGTCTTCTAGTCTGAAAGTTGATGGTGTATCGGAGATCTATCGTCCTAATGTTGATTGTACAGAAGCTCCTTCCTCCTTCACGCTATCACCAGAGTAATAAAAAAGAGAGAAACGGTTATCATCCCTCCCCCTGGCTATCAGTTCACGCACGTGCAAGAGAAAGTTGCACTTCCGTTCCTTTTCCCGATAAATGGAGCACAAGAAGCAGCCTCTAAATGCAGTTCCAGGTCAGTGTTGTTAGCGCGCCCTCCCCCCCCCGCCCCCTCCCCTTCCCAAGATAAACTGGCTTGCCCGGGAATGCGCTGAACCAAATTGTTTCGCTTGTAAATAAGGGGGGACATTCTCGTGGGCCTGTTTGCGGTGTCCTTGTTCGGAATTTGTACCGAAAGCGTCTTGGACAGGAAGTACCCAACTCCGAGCCACAGGGAGCTAAAGCCACAGAGCAGGGGTTCCCCGTGGTATACCACGGCTGCCTATAGCGCAAAAAAAACCAGGGATCAAAGCGGCCATCGTTTTTTTTTGTTTGTTTCTTTTTTTTTTGGACGATTCATACAATATATAACAGCACCTTACCGAGAGTCCAGATCCCATGTAAACCACCGAACTGAACCGACCAGTCAAGTTCAAGTCTTCTCCTACATACACCCTAAACCTTACTAATAGTCACGCCCATGAAGGAGATGGATAGAAGAGATAGCACAAACTTTAAACAGATCCTCACGGCAGAGCAACCCGCCGAGCCCGACCAAGAAGTCTTTGTCCCTAAACGCCGAAAGGCACACGAGGAAGGAGACTAGACAAAACGTTAGGAGAAAACAGTAGAGCAGCCATGGGCAACCATTTTGTCTGGTTGGTGGGAAAAAAGGACTTTTTTCATTGTTATTCAGGCCACACATTTTAAAACTTGTCAGATTTACGTACCTTAGAATCGCAAACCGTGTTTGATTCAATTTAATACATATATATATAGAGAGAGAGAGAGAGAGAGGAGATTATATTATTAATGTATCAAGTCATTCATTCATTCATTTCTATGTCCCTTGCAGAACTTTGCCTCCCTAAGGGCACTCCTGTAGGCCTCTCGGTTGTGAGCAAGATGGCCTGCTGCTGATGCATCCATTTGCAGATTATCAACGATGTCTTGCAGCCATCTTCGCCTTGGTCTTCTTCTCTTTCTTTTTCCCATTATGTACCCTTCCAAGACGGTCTTCTCTAGATTATCATGACGTTTAATGTGTTGTATCAAGTCAGGCATTGTAATTCTACAATATAAAATCAATGCTGTTAGCATTTAAAGCAATTTATATGTTTAACCCCCCCCCCCCAAAAAAAAAAAAACTGCCTACATTAGCCGCATGCAAAAAAACCTACCTAGATTACTCACATGCAACAATTTTTTTAAAAATGTGACTGCAGACCAAATGCAGCCCACGGGCCAAGATTTGCCCATATGTGCAGTAGAACGACCACCTTGCCCAAATGGTCTGAGTTCGGAAGAACTTTGTGTTTAACTGCCCTTGCTGAAATCTACGCCGGGGAGCAAAAGAAATCAAAATAGATCTGGAATCCTGCCTTTTAGGATTCTTTACTCTACAGCTAGACTATTTTACACAGAGACAAGTCATCATCATCTGTCGTCATCATTATCATCACAAAGTAAAATATATTATAAAGAGCTAGGATTCGAATAAAATGAGAAGAGAAACAGCGGAAAATTAAAATGGTGAAGTTGAAAGTTCACTTGCCTGCTCATCAGAAGGTCCCCGGTTCGTTTTCCCAACTGGACGGAATTTTTTCGTACCTACCAACACAGGGCTCTCTCTCTCTCTCTCTCTCTCTCTCTCTCTCTCTCAGTTCTCTACAGCCGTAGAGAAGACCTCGAATCATCAGAGGTAGAGTGTATTTGGGCGGAAGTTAAATTACCAAACCAGAGTCCGTTAGTTACTGGACTTTTGTACCGTAATCCAAATGCGTCACCCCTGTGGTATGATCACTTCACGACTATGATGGATGAGGTTTCAACCTTTAAGTTCAAAGATATTATCATTCTTGGAGATTTCAACATAGATCTAAAATAATCAAATCCAACTTGAAGCAGTATTATATTATCCTACAATTTTTATCGAATTGTTACCAAACCTACTAGAGTAACAGAAGTATCATCCACATTATTAGATCATATATATGTAGCCCACCCAGAAAACATAATTGAATGTAACATCCCTCATACTTCGTTAAGTGATCATTACCCAGTCTGCTGTACGTGGACAAGAAAGGGATATAATCTTTCTAAACACAATCACACCAGTATGAAATTTAGAAGCTTCAGAAAATTTAACCTAGAATCATTCCTTAATGATTTGCAAGCATCTTCATTTACACACGTGCACCAACTAACTGACCCCAAAATCTTCTTCTTCTTCTGCGTGATGAGGCAATAGATTATTGGCTAAAGATCTTCAGAGATATATTAGACAAACATGTCCCCATGAAAGAGGTGAGAGTAAAACACCAGACGAAGTCACCTTGGATAACACCTGAAGTATTACATGCCATGAGAGAACGTGACCGGGTGCACAAAATCAAGGACTTCATGACCTACCGTTCACTGAGAAACAAATGATTATTATCAAGACGGGGGAGAAAAAAATTACTTTAGGAATCTAGTACAGAATAAATCAAACAGTAAATCAATTTGGAAAGCCACAATTACCCTATCAAATAAAAGAAAAGAATTTGATTTTCAATCTATCAATCGTGCGTACGCTAGCGCACATATCAGTACATATTTTAGAAAAGAAATCAACGTTCCTAAGTCATCAATACGAGCTCTTATATGTGATTTACATGAACTACAAACATTCCTGGACAGCAGATGTACTGATTTTAAACAGTTACACATTTCGTTCTTAACAGTCAGTGAAGTTCACAGTTATCTCTTAACCTTAAAAAACAACAATACAGCTGGGCTTGATATTAGTTATAAGATCTTACGTTATGCTGCACGTGTCATTTCACATACACTAACATACATTTACAATCAGAGCATTGCAAAATGTTATTTCCCCGAGGCTTTTACAACTGCTAAAGTGTATCCTTTCTTTAAATCTGGCTCACCCAGGAATCTTTCCAACTATCGTCGTTATCAAAACCACTTGAAAAACACATATACAAAATAACACTACGACACATGCAAGAGAACAATTTACTCATAGACAGTCAATCAGGCTGTAGACTCAATCATTCCTGCCACACAGCTCTCACCAAAATGACAGAAAACTGGTTAGTAAAAATAAATGACGACAGATTATGTGGTGCCATCTTTGTCGACTTAAAAGAAGGCATTTTATATGATTGACCACGATATTTTTGTAAGAAAAGTAAAGACTTATAAACTGCACACTGACCTAATAAAAGTAATTGCATCATTTCTTTCAGACAGACAACAGGTAGTATTCTTCAACAATTGTCTATCAATTCTGCTATAGCTGACACTGGTGTTCCGCAAGGTTCTATTCTAGGCCCGTTGCTCTTTGCTATCTATATCAATGATCTTCCACTTCATCTTAAACACTTTTCTTGTGGCCTTTTCGCCGATGATTGCACAGTCTACACCAGTGACTACGATTGTATTAATCTAGAATCAACTCTTCAGGTCGAGGTATACAATTTAATTAGATGGAGCAAAAACAATGACATGATTATAAATATTGATAAAACAAAATCAATGCTCATAACAACAAGGCAGAAGCTACAAAACGCAACAAAAACTGCACTCCGGCTCTGTACGGAAATATCACAGATAGAAAACGTTAGCGAGCACAAAACATTAGGTCTTATTACTGAGCAACATCTGACCTGGAACAAGGTCTAACAAAATTCATGGCATAAAAAGTATATAAGTTAGCCAAAATTAAGCACTTCATTGATCAAGACACAAGGAAGATATACTACATATCACATATACAAATACATTTAGACTGTTGCTTAATAATCTGGGATGGTTGCTCAGTGTCAAATACAAAGAGGCTTTGCTCACTCCAAAAGCGAGCAGTAAAGCTTATTAGGATCAAGCAAAAACAACTAACCAGCACAAACGTATTAAAATACTGCTTCTTAAGAACAGGTTCCTCTTCAACAAAGCCAAGTTAGTACATCAAATTCTTTCACGGCATGCTCCGTCTTATCTATGGAACCTGTTTAAATTTAGCCCAAAGTGCAGCCAACGCTTGAACAACATATGTCTTCCAAAACCTAGACTTGACCTTTACAAGAAAAGCTTTAGTTATTCTGCTGCTCATCTTTGGAATAGCCTCCCATCCTGTATAAACAATGTAAATTATACTCCTTCACGGAGTAACTACAAACTTCCCCAATATCTATTTGATGTCGACTACATGCCTCCATGAATCATAAAACTTAAAAGTTATTTTAGACTGCTATTACAGACACCGAATACAGTTAATTGTTTATTCTGAATAGTCCCGAAACTTCTGTTTAGTAGACAGTCATTTATATATGTATTTAGTTACTTTTGTACTCAGTGAATGAATAAGAGCGAAACCTAAATATTATACTTTATTTTATGTCTCTCAGCTTCAATGTTAATTATGTTTGTTACATGAACAGCATATTTGTAGAATGTCTGGAACAGAGTGAAAGATGTATGATAAAGGGCAGAATGTCAGACTCACTGAGTGCCAAATTATTAACCCTCTTGAAATAAAGATCAATCAATCAATCTCTCTCTCTCTCTCCCTCTCTCTCTCTCCGGCCCATGCCATTCAGGTGTTAGTCGTCACTGATTTCCACAACCACCTGTCCTTTGTTCTTTCTATAAGATGCGTGTTGGAGCGTGTTCTGTGCCACTCTTTTAGTCCGTCATGTATCTTGTTTCATTGTCTTCCTCTGGCTATTTGTTGATCCAATTAACCCGTTGTCTCACAGTTCGCCACTTCTCAAAATGTGTCATACAAATCTAGATTGTCGTGTTCTGAATTTCTATCTCCCCCCCCCCCCAAACGCACTTAGAACCTCTTCATTTGTTTTCGTTGCTGTCCATGGTATTCTCATCATTCTTCTTAGGAACCACAACTCCGTAGTATATTTTGAGTGCTCTTGGTTACTGCCCATGCTTCACTTCCATATAACATACGGGTACAATGTTGTATTGAATAACACAGAGATTCATTGCATAGTGTTTTTCTTGTCATTTTCATAAATGCTGGCCTGTGTTCTTATTGTTCCTAAATACTTGAGTTTGTCTACTTGCTTTAAATCTCTGCCTTTCACTTTGGCGCTACATTTTCCTGGTGTCTCTTCCTTGGATGTGACTGAGGGTTTACCACGCCTTAAGAAAATGGGCTCTTTGGGTTTCCCTAGGAAAGCAAAGGCAGCCAGGACAGGGGTGCTGGCATCTCTCTACCTCAGATGCTGTAGTGCCCTAGAAATGTGAAGGCAGTAGCACTTCGTACCCCTACTGCATCCAGATGCCACGGGACATAGACCAAGAAGGCTATCGTATGGAAGTAAAGACTTTGCCTAAAGTTGAAAAGAGCTTGCCGAACTAATCATCATCATGTTTGATGTGACCTTTCCCTGTCATTTACTTCAAGAGCTAGGCGTTTCTACTGCTTACTGCTTCACACTTTAAGCCTGACAATACGACTGGGTACCACCATAACCTGCCGGCCATCTCCCCATTAACCCTTGACCTGGTAGGTGAGTTAACGCTCCTGAAAGCAGGATGACTGAGCAGGTTTCAGGGCGCATAGCACACATTATCACAGCCTCATTAAATTGGCCCTTTCAGTGCTGCCGCCCTTTTCAAGCATCATTTGTGTCATTGACTTCAGCTGGGCCCATCACGGTCACTTTTGTTCATAAGCAGCTTAATTATTGTGCCACCATGACTGCTAGCATCATAATCTCGTTGTACACAACTAAGACCAGAACTTGACCTCTGCAATTCCTTCCCTGCGAACATCTGTCCACTCCAGACACTCGCCGATCATTTCTCCGTCTTTCTTTTACGATCGTTCACGACGTGATGGAGCTTATGAAGAAGTCAGCCCAACTAGAAGGTCATGACCCATCTGTTCGTGTGCATCCCTGGAAACACATAAAAAAAGAGGAAAATCGGGCTATCATCATTACTTATCACCAAAAACCTCAGCGTAATGATCATCAAAACATAGAAGAAAACATGCCAGGATATACATACACACACACACGCACAAAATACAAACTAGATCGCCTGATTCCTTGAAAGCTATTCCACGCCTTCTATTTCTGATTCCCCAGTCTTCCACAGAAAAGTTAATCTTTTTTTCTTGATGAGAAACTTTCAAGTACCCGCAAATAAAGTTTGCCAGAGTTTCGCACATTTCTCGGGCCATTAGAGGCCCGCTATCACGCCGACGTAGTCAATATCAGCGCCATAGAAGCCACAATAATGGCTGGCAGTATCTCAGAGTTAAAGAAAAAGATCGATACGGTTAATTCAGATACAACAAATCAATGATAATTTAAAGATTGCTGGGGGAAAACAGCATTCAGAAAGAAAGCGCCAGCTCAGCAAGTAAAGTAATAATGTTCTCTCTCTCTCTCTCTCTCTCTCTCTCTCTCTCTCTCTGAACCTTAAGTGCCCAGAGCACATGGGGCTTCCGCAAGGGTTTTCCACAAATGCCTGTCCTTCGCCTTTTTTTCTGCTCTTGCCCAGGTGAGCCCTCTATTGCTCAACAATACATGTTCTAGGACGGAGTATAAACTGAGGCTGCGAAGTTAATCATAACAGTGAGAGTAGAGAGAGAGAGAGAGAGAGAGAGAGAGAGGAAAAGAATAGGAAGGTGTGGAGATGCTGTCCAAAGTGGGGTGGGGGGTGTGGGTGTGGGCACGGGTGTCAGCTACCCCATAACTGATATACTAGAGTCAGGGGTAGTGAACCATAGCCGGCCAAGACCCTATCAAACCTCTACTCTGGTGCGCCCGTCCCTCTCTCCTCCCCAGTAACGGGTCAGTCATGGCTACAGTCTTACGGTGGTGGATACTGCTAAAGAAGTCTTATACATGCCCCTCCCCTTCCTTGACGTTAGCTCCACCTAGGTGACTGACAAAAAAAAAATAGCCACATAAGTTTCCACTCGACACAACGCTTTGCTTCAACATCCTCACCTCGCGATCTCTGATCGTATCCGATAGGAAGCAGGTTACGGTGGCTATATATATAGTTCATAAATGGAGTTAAAAAGCAGGAGATATGCAAAAATTCTTTAACAGACTTGACTGTCATGAGGACCATGGCCATCCATGCCCCCCCCCCCCCTTTTAACCAGGTTAGGCCTGTTACTGGGGTTTCCACATGAAAAGGTGGGACAAGATCTTGGTGGGCTATGATTCGCCAACCCTGATGCTAGCAAGCCGGCTGAAGCACGCTGGCTGCCAAACTGGACATCGTCTTCCGCCCTGAATATAATATTTAATAAGTATGATGTATATAGTATGAGAAAACCAGCTGAGAATAATAAGAGAAGATTTAGAGCCAAGAAAACTAGCTGAGAATAATAAGAGAAGATTTACAACCAATAAAACTAGCTGAGAATTATAAGAGAAGAGTTAGAGCTAAGAAAAAAGCCAGCTAAGAAGAAAAAGAGAAGATTTAGAGCCAAGACAAAAATCAGCTGAGAATAATAAGTGAAGATTTAGAGCCACGAAAACTAGCTGAGAATAATAAAGAAGATTTTACAGCCAAGAAAACTGGCTGAGAATAATAAGAGAAGATTTAGAGCCACGAAAACTAGCTGAGAATAATAAAGAAGATTTTACAGCCAAGAAAACTGGCTGAGAATAATAAGAGAAAATTTAGAGCCAAGAAAAAAAAAAACCAGCTGATAATAATAAAAGAAGATTTAGGACCAAGAAAAAAACCAGCTAAGAATAATAAGAGAAGATTTAGAGCCAAGAAAACTAGCTGAGAATAGAAGATTCAGAGCCAAGAAAACTAGCTGAGAATAGAAAGATTTAGAGCCAAGAAAACTAGCTGAGAATAGAAAGATTTAGAGCCAAGAAAACTAGCTGAGAATAGAAAGATTCAGAGCCAAGAAAACTAGTTGAGAATAGTAAGAGAAGATTTACAGCAAAGAAAACTATTATAAGAGTTAAGATAATCTTGTCACGCTAAGCGCAGTCGCAGGAGTCTGTGAGACACACGTGATCAGGGACTTAAACTTGCAGGGAGGTTCTCAAAGGGGCACACGCTTGTAGTTGTCATAGCAAACTAGATTCCACATGTCAGTGTCAGGTCAATTTATTTTCTCATCAGTTACCGAACACGCTGCCTCTTGATTACTTCCGCTGTCACTTTATTTAATGTATATGATGCAGGCCTATGAGTTTGTTTTTTTTTTTTAAAGGAGATTTTCTCATGATTAACAACAGCATGTAAAACTGACACACATTGCTAGTGGCCGCCATGCATCTCTCCCCCTCTGACGTCACACTTCCTGCCAGTTTCTCGCAGTCACTCGACACCTTCATTCATTCCCCTTATAGTAGTACTTCTACAACAGCTCGTGGCTAACAAGGTATATCGTTACAACAACAACAACAACAACAACAATGGCAAGGACAAACATGGATCAGTGTGTGGTCACACTACAGTTGATGGAGCTTTCTTCACTCAAGAAAACTATGAAAACTGGGTCCAAGTCTGAGGTTAGTTCCCAATATTTTCCGCGATACCAGCATCGGATTTTCCACTTGTAGCGTGGCACTTCATTCGAACCTATCATTCACACTATTTACCAAACAGGCCATTTGAGAGGGGTTAGGGGAGGGAGAGAAAGAGAGCTTTTGGAGCCCAAAGTCCACCTCCTCTCTTCTTATAAGAGATAAATTTCAGAAAAAAAACAACATTGAACTGCTTCGCCTGTAGAGTTTTCTGGATTTATGAGACTTGCCCTTGTTTGGATAGAGGGCCCTGCTAGCACAGCTACTTCCCTCGTTTGGATACAGGGTCCTGCAAGCACAACTACTTCCCTCGTTTGGATAGAGGGCCATCCTAACATAGCTACTTCCCTCGTGTGGATAGAGGGCCCTGCTAGCACAGCTACTTCCCTCGTTTGGATAGAGGGCCCTGCTAGCAACTGACAGGGATACCCCATCCTGACTCCCCGCGGACCTGCCAATAAAAGCGCGCACTAGAAATTTTATCAACCCTTTCTATCGACCAGGCAGTCATTCAGGTTTACGAGCCACATCAAGGTATTGATCTCAGGCCTCGATATTGTACCGACTATCAATTTCATGATCGGTCAGACAAAGAAATATGTTAAGAACCTGAGACTTCGTCACGGCAAGAAGTCGCCGACTGGATGAATTAATTATGGCGGTGACGTTTCCGTTAGATCCCAGATTCGGCAAAGTATTCTTTTCACGGTCCCATGACTTCAGATTTAGACGTCTCCCGCACTGGAATTTGACAAAGGTAATCACTGATTTATGACCTTTTTTTCAAATGAATCTTTCTTTTCTTTTCATTAACCCATCACCACTTTTCGGACACGCGCGCGCGCGCGCACAAACACACACAGCAAAGAGCTATGGCAGAAAATAGAACTTTAGGAAATAGATGCCAACAGAGTCACTATTTAAAGAATCATACAGTAAACGCAGACAGGAACGTTACAGCTGTGAGGTCAGTTAATGTATAAATCTGCTCCACACTTACTTGAAAGGCGGTTTGGTTGGCTGAGTGGTTAGACGCTCGGTCTACTAATCCGGTGGTACCGGGTTCAAATCCCAGCAGCGGGTTTTTTTTTCTGGTACCACCACATCAGAAAAGGCCCCTGGGTTCACCCAGTCTCTAAAATCTGGTACCAGGTAAATGCGAGCCAGGTGTTATACTGACCACATCACACTTTCATGTGCCGAAGCTCTTAAACATACGGACCTAACACCGTATCCCCAATATGTCATAGAAACGGAGATCGTTCTTTTCATTATTTCTTCTCGCCCTGGATATGTCCATGTAAAATTGACGTGAAACATAGTAGTCCGAATTGGCTATTAGCTGCCGATAGTTGAGAGGCTAGCGTCAGGGCTTGCGAAGGATAGCTGACCAAGACCCTGTCCTACCTCTCCGTTGGTACCCCCAGTAACAGACCTAGCCTGGCTAATGGGGCAGGGGTCGTCATGGCCTCCAAGATAGTGGAGCCTGCTAAAAGACACCAGCTGGTTTTTTTTTTACCATCACTCATGATCAGAAAATGAAACCTATCCATCATAACCCGCTCCCAATCCGACACGATGCTATGCCTCAAAGCCTTCACCGCATCGGCTACAAAGAACACCAGCTCGCAGTTTCAGGAAGATAGAAGAAGAAGAAGAAGAAAGGAGAAGAAGAAGAAGAAGAAGAAGAAGGAGAAGAAGAAGAAGAAAAGAGAAGAAGAAGAAGAAAGGAGAAGAAGAAGAAGAAGGAGGAGAGAAGAAGAAGAAGAAAAGAGAAGAAGAAAGGAGAAGAGAAGAAGAAGAAGAAGAAAGAAGAAGAAGAAGAAGAAGAAGTTAGTTTAGATACAAAAGTTTATATTTCGTGATATTTCTTGGCAGTCTGATAATCCTGACTTTTACTTTAACGTTAAACGAAGAACATCTCTGAAGAAGAGCCCAAACACAAAAAAGATGAACGTGACCCATTCAAAGTGTAACTAGTACCTGGGAGCCCATCTTGTTTCGTTTAAGTACTTGTCACATCAAATTACTAAGCTATTTATTGCCACTGAAAACATGCCGCATAAATTCCCGCCCGTGCCCTCGTGGAATCTGACGGCCCCAAACCATACACTACAAGAATGTACTCTTAACGTAGATGTAGGTCGGAACATGCGGAAAGCCTGGAAGTTTTGCCAAAAAAAAAAAAAAAATCAAGCGGAAACCTTCGCTCTGACTGCAGAAGTAGATTTATCACGACTTAGAAGAAGAAGAAGAAGAAGAACATAATAATAATAATAATACGCTTTTCTGATCAGGTATAAATAAAGTAAATTATATAACAATATAATAATAATAGCCCTAAGAAGGATATAAAACGATTGATTAAAGAAGGATATAAACACAAAAATTAATAGTTATCACTTCCTTTTTTTTTAACTTCAAATAAATGGATAAAAAATTGGTAATTTCTTTGACCTTAATAACTGTATTCTTTACAATAGCCCCCACGTCAACTCGAGTATAGTTCAAACAAGAAATTAATACAGAAACAAACCCAAAAAAATCACTTCACTGTCCAGTGGTTTTCATTTCTCGTTCATCTGTTCACTGTATACCCTGTACCATGTTTTGTAGTATGGGATATATTTGTTGTGTTTTTTTTTTTGTATCCTTGATATTTGAAGAACTCTTCTGTAGCATTTACATTCAAAAGCATTTATGTATTTCTCAGTTGCGAAAGAGGATTAAACAGAAAACTTAAATATTTTGGACACATTAAACGTCATGAGAATTTAGAGAAGACCCGTCTTGAAAGGGTACATAATGAGGAAAAAGAAAGAGAGGAAGACCAAGGCGAAGATGGCTGCAAGACATCGTTGATGATCTGCGAATGGATGTCTCAGCAGCTGGGGCATCTTGCTTACAACCGAGAAGCCTACATGAGAGCTGTTAGGGAGGCGAAGTTTCGAAAGGTGCATGCAAACTGGATCATGTTTTGACCATCATGTTTTAGCATCTGTGTGGTCATTAAGTTCCCTTCCTCCTCCCCCACCTCAAACTCCCGTGCCACTTGATCAGTTCCATATGATTTTCTTCCCTTCCCTTCACTTTCCTATTTTCTTTTTTCCCTTAAGGTTTCCGGTGGTTATCTTAACCTCTTCAACATAATTTGATTAGTGAATGCAAGTATTGGATGGTTTTGGGTTGTGTCGTCCATCGATTTTCTCATTCCGCATATGACCACAGTAAAGAGACCAAACGGAATACTGGTGTCTATCTTTAGTATAGAATAAGCGTTCTTCTTCTTCTTCTTCCTCCTCCTCTTCTTCTTCTTCCTCCTCCTCCTCTTCTTCTTCTTCCTCCTCCTCCTCCTCCTCTTCTTCTTCTTCTTCCTCCTCCTCCTCTTCTTCTCTTCTTCCTCCTCTTCCTCTTCTTCTTCTTCTTCTTCCTCCTCCTCCTCCTCTTCTTCTTCTTCCTCCTCCTCCTCTTCTTCTGCTTCTTCTTCTTCCTCCTCCTCCTCCTCTTCTTCTTCTTCCACCTCCTCTTCTTCTTCTTCTCCTTCTTTCTCCTCCTCCTCTTCTTCTTCTTCCTCTTCCTCCTCTTCTTCTTCTGCTTCTTCTTCTTCTGCTTCTTCTTCTTCCTCCTCCTCCTCTTCTTCTTCTGCTTCCTCTTCTTCTTCTTCCTCCTCCTCTTCTTCTTCTTCTTCCTTTTCTTCTTCTATCTCTCTCAGACTACGAGCTGATTGCCAAAACAGGACAGCGTTTTCGCGCCGAAATCAAACCAAAAAGAAAACACACACACACGCACACAGAGAAATGCAGAGTGTGTTTTCTTAGAGCTGTTTGATAACACTGGATTATACACCTTCGTTCATCAGTAATTCCTTACACTGGCTGAAGTGTACAGTTCTACATAATCCCCATCTTGTATTTTCCCCTTTCCTAACTTTTCTAGATTCCCCGTTGTCCAAATCACAAGTGTTATCCCCAGACAAAAGCTGATAAATATTTATGTCAATAATTTTTGTCTTATACGTGATAGGATAACACAAAATTGTGTGAAGATTTTTTGTGGTAAATTACTGCTCCGTAGTCAATGAAATATAGGAACATACTGGGGAACATCCAGGAAACCATGCGGGAAACCATGAGGGAAAAGAAGAGAGCTTATCTATCTATATTCTTGCTGATTTCTGTATTCCGCGCCGTGTTCTCTCTAAGAGTGTGCGGTTCATGACCAAAATTTTCAACACATGAGAAATATACGTAGTGTAAAAAAAATTTATATATATATATATATATACATTTTTGTATGGAAATGTGCGTTGTAAGGTCAAATTACAAAGCATAGTTTAAAGTTCTCATTAAAACAAAAATCTGAAGAAATCATTAAAACAAACTCATGTAACTCTAGCATGTCTTAACTCTTCAGCACTACTGCAGCACGGAATAACACCAGCAAATTGAGAATAAAGTAGCAATTTTACTTTGTTTGCACGCTTTATAAAGCTTCGTGAGCGGCATGATTTTCTTTTTGTAGTATGTGTGTGGTCACGCTGCCGCGTAGCTTAGAAGGAGCATTGGCTGAGGTTCGTATCCACATTCATTGTTATCTTTCTTCTTCGTTGTACCTATGTATTGTCTTTTTCATTGTTTAATATATTCTATAGTTCTGAAATTCACCTACTGTTTTTTTGTTTTTTGAACAGCCTCTTAAGATTACATTTGCACGCGGAACAAACGTAATTATGTCACAGCGATGGCACAGTTATCAGGGCTACCGACTCAGCGCTGACCAAGACCCTATCCCATCTCTCCAGTGGGCCTGCTGGTAAAAGGCTTGGCTAACGAGACTTGACTCTCCGTTGACCCCCTCGAGGTAGATCTGCCAGGGGCTCCCATTTTGGGGGTTCACTCGGGGGTTTTTCAAACCAGGCGCTATAATCTACTCCAGGGCCGTCTTAACAGCGCAGTAGGCCCTGGACAAAGCAATGCACTGGGGCTCATACTCACACGAGACAGTCTTTATTCCACATAAAGAAGAGCTACACTGAAATTATTTGAAACGTAGGGCTCCCTGCGCAAGTGCCCAATGCGCCCATGCTTTAAGATGTTACTGATCCCCTTCCAGTCCTTACACGATACATGTAATTCAAATATCTTTGTAATGTCGACTGTTAACATCTTGTCATACATTCCGCTGTAAAATAAAACAAAGACCAACAGCAGCACAGGAAAATGTTAACATTAAATGGTAACGTCTCAGAGATCTGTCTGGTTCTGGAGGCGAAGACGCTGTCCAATTAGGCGATCAGCGACCCATAGCTGATGTGCTAGCGTCAGGGTTAGCGAACCATAGCTGATGTGCTAGCGCCAGGGTTAGCGAACCATAGTTAACCAAGGCCTTGTCCCATCTTTCCGCTGGTACCCCCAAGCAACAGATCTAGCTTGGCTAACAGGTCAGGGATTCAGCTAAAGAAGTGATGCATACGACCCCCCACCAAACTGCTTTTTATCTGTACTCCGGGACTGAAGAAAAATCTGCCATAACTCACGCCCACGCCGATATGTTGCTGTGCCCAAAACATCTTTACAGCATCGGCTGCAAAGAGCACCAGCTCGCAGCTCCATGGAGATAGCACAAGACAAGACACAAGACAAGACACAAGACACAAGGCACAAGACACAAGACACAAGGCACAAGACACAAGACAAGGCACAAGGCACAAGACACAAGACAAGGCACAAGGCACAAGACACAAGACAAGACAAGACACTTTTTTCTGTTCCTATTATTTGACAGCTTCACTCTTTGAATCTCATGTTCATGGAGTATGTTCTTCTCTCATTCTAAAGACGGTACATGTTACTTACATTCAAAGAAAAACTATCCCAGGTACAGCATTTGTTTTCCGTTATGAAGTTCCTCCGTCTCTTTGCCTGATTAAGCAATTATCGGTTGCCAATAACGCAAAAGGAACAACAAAAACATAACCGAGATGTCTTGTGTTTCAAGAACGAAAATATGTAATATAACGACGGATAAAAGATGCAGCGTATCGAGACTTAAAATAATGCAATAATGGAATTTTTCGCCATAGAAGACGGTTTACAGTCACTGCCCGGAAGGAAAGCAATGGCAAATTACCTTCTGGAAATACACTAAGAAACCCAAACAGCAACACGGAAGGTCAGATAGGAAAAAAAAAAGATCTCGTGGCGAGTCCCCCAGGCCAGATAGATCTAATTTTAACACTGGGGAAGAGTGTGAGACAGAGGTCAGTACTAGTAATTGTGATGACGGTGTTACTAAGGAAAACTCCTGCATCAAACTAAAAAGAAAAATAAGAGTAGGAACATGGAATGTGAGAAGTATGTATGAGGGAAAGTATCAAATAATAAGTGACGAGATGAAAAGAACGGGGATACACATTTTGGGAATCTGCGAACATCGATGGAAAGGATCAGGACACTTCAAGAGCGAGAATGATAATATTATATACTCTGGTGGAGAAGTAGGAGGAAAGAATAAAGTGGCTTTTTACTTGGACAAATCAACATCAAAACCATTACTAGGTTACAATCTAGTAAGCGAAAGAATCTTCACAATCAGACTTAAGGGCACCCATAGAAATGTAACAATCCTCCAGATATATGCACCTACATCAGCGGCAGAAGAAGAGGAAGTAGAAGACTTTTATAACACACTGCAAACGACGATAGATCAGGTACGAAAAATGATATTGTATTAATAATGGGTGATTTTGATGCAAAGATTGGTACAGAAAGAGCATAAGACGAAGGATATGTTGTAGGGAAATTTAGCATAGGACATAGAAATGAGGCAGGTGACAATCTAATAGCATTTTGCATGGAAAATGAGCTAATGATCGCTAACACACTTTTTAAACATCATCCAATAAAACTTTACACATGGACATCACTTGACGGGAAAACCAAGAATCAAATAGATTACATTTTAGTACAAAGAAGGTGAAGATCAAGAATAACATCAGCAAAAACTTTACCAGGTGCTGATTGTGACACGGACCATAAGTTATTAATAGCAAACATGAAGATAAGATAAAAAAAGACAGTTACTGGATCAAGACCACTCCGCTTTGATTTTTCAAAAATACCACAATAATACGGTATAGAAGTGAAGAACTGTTTCGAAATCCTGATGGCTGTACAGGAGGAGATGACGCCAGATGAAGTGGCTACGCAGGCCAGAGATATCGTAATAACAACAGCTAAAGACATGGTTCCAGTAAAGATTGATGGATTACAGCAGGTACACTAGAACTAATAAGACAATGTAGAGAAATGAAGACGAAATGGAAAGCGACAAACAACAGCAAAGAGGAATATAAAACTTTAACAAAAGAAGTAGAAAGAAACATAAGAAAAGGCAAATAAACAGTACATACAAGATTGTTGTGAAAGAATAGAAGGACATCAAAAGTGTGGAAGAGATAGTGAAATGTTTAAAGAAATGAAGACAGTGACGAAAAATGTCACACTTAAGCTAAATGTAATTTGTGATGAGATGGGGGAAGACAGAGGAAATTCTAGAAAAATGGAAGGAATATTGCAGAGGAATGTATGAAACAACTGACTGTGGAAACAGAAATCAACAGTGTGAGTTATTATTGGAGGAGAAAGAACCCGAACCGACAATTGAAGAAGTTTTATGGGCAATAAAGAATCTGAAAAAACGGTAAATCACCAGGATGTGATAAGATAACAGCTGAGCTTATTAAAGCAGGAGGAAAGGAATGTGCAACAATCTATAATGCAATATGTAAAAAGATATGACATGACATTCAGGTATTTGGCCAAAAGAATGAAAAGAACTGTATTCATACCACTGCCAAAAAAAAAAGGGTAACTTGAAATTATGCACAAACAACAGAACCGTTGCCCTGATTATTCATGCCAGTAAAATTATGTTAAAAATCATAATGGGTAGACTTCGTAAGAAAATAGAAGAAGAAGTCAAAATGGTCCAAGCTGGTCAGGCAAGGAAGAGGATCAAGAGATCATATATTCAATATAAGATTAATAATAGAGAAATGCAGAGAGTTTAATGTGAATCTATATTTATCTTTTAGAGACTATTCAAGGGCATTTGATTGTGTACAACACCAGAAACTTCGGGGAATAATGGAAAAAGTGGGATTTATAACACGTTTGATATAATTAACACCACTGCTGTATCTAGACCAACAGGCAGCAGTAAGAATAAATGGTGAAACAACAACTTGGTTTGACATAAAACAAGGGGTCCGTCAGGAGTGCATATTGTCACCCTACTTATTTAACTTGTATACTGAAAATATAATGAGGAATGTTAGAGATGATGTAGACAAAGAATATTCCGATGCCATAACAATTGGAGGTTATGAAATACCAGAGATTAGATATGCTGATAACACAGTATTACAGCTTCCATAGCAGTAACAGGATCACCTACCCTGAGTGCCCGAGTGACAAATTGGTTAGTAAACCAGTATCTCGGTTAGAGTAGTGGTTAGAGCACTCGTCTAGCAACTGAAAGGTCGGGGGTTCGAATCCCCAGCTGAGCAGGATTTTTTTTTCCCGACCAATAAGGCACCGAGGTCGACCAATGCTCGTAAAATGGGTACCAGAGAAAATCTGGGAAGGAAAGGCAGCAAGGAAAGGAACTAACTCATGCGCTGAGGGCCCAGCATAATGAGGTTTCTAACGCTTTATCCCCTACGGCATTTGCTATGGGACTATCTTCACTTTTTTTCAACAGTATCTTATGGCTAAGGTCGGCATTTCGAATCTGGCTGGAGGTGTGCTAGTCACAGAGCTGTAGAAATCAGTATCTGGCTTCTTCTTGAGCTGGGGAAGGCAAGGACGGGCAGACTGGCCACATCACCCTCTAGTGTGCCAAAAGATCAAGGGAAATATGGGCACTAACACCATACCCTCTAGGTGCCTCCATGGCAAGGCCATTGAAAAGCCTTTCAGAAACAGCAGAAAAAGGCCCCATGTGGAGCATGCGAAACAAGCATTGAGAACTTAAATAATTCCGTTTGGGATCTTAGCTAATAATATCTGTATCTCAGGATCTGAGCTAATAATACCTGTATCTCAGGATCTTAGTTAATAATATCTGTATCTTAGGATCTTAGCTAATAATACCTGTATCTTAGGATCTTAGCTAATAATACCTGTATCTTAGGATCTTAGCTAATAATACTTGAATCTCAGGATCTTAGCTAATAATATCTGTATCTCAAGAACTTAGCTAATAATACATGTATCTCAGGATCTTAGCTAATAATACGTGAATCTCAGGATCTTAGCTAACAATACCTGTATCTCAGGAACTTAGCTAATAATATATGTAACTCAGGATATTAGCTAATAATATCTGTATCTCAAGAACTTAGCTAATAATATCTGTATCTCAGAATCTTAGCTAATAATACCTGTATCTCAGGATCTTAGCTAATAATAACCTGTATCTCAGGATCTTAGCTAATAATAACCTGTATCTCAGGATCTTAGCTACACTGCTGGTGAGACTCTTCGGATGCCCCGCGTGGAGTGAAGCTTCTCCCGGTCAATGAAGAAACTACAGAAAAGAAGTAAGGGTTGCTGTGCGGCGCCGATGTGAAAAGGTGAAGGAAAGGATAAAGTGAAGTTTAATCGGTATGTACAGTAGTATCGCTGCGAGAGCTACACATACCACGGCGCCTCTGCTCTAGAGGCCGGCTACGTCCGAAATACACTTACACTGGTGAAATATGCCTAAACCTAACTTGATGGCTAGGCATGTCACGGCATGTCGTCCTCCTGGGCAAAAGCTCCATCCTGGTCACAACTAGGAAGGGTAGCGGCCACGACCACAAAATGCTGAAGTCGGAGACACTGGACCAGGGCAGTCTAGATAGGCAACCACCTCTCACCCGGCGGGGATGTATGCGTATCCTAATCACGCTAAGGTTTTCCCGGTGAGAAATGGACTGGATGGGCAACCACCTCTCACCCGGCGGTGATACACGGGTAGCTCAAAACACGTCCAGGTTTTACGGTGAGAAACTCCAACTCTGGACTAAACTGGTGCAACGAAAACCACGGTGTCAAGCAATCCCGCTTCTGAGACCCAAAAAGAATACAGGCTCAAGCCCTGCGATACTCTGAACCTCTTGTGGTCCTCTCGGGGATCTCGTGTGGTCTTTTCGGGGACCATACGGGAGACCACGGGACTTAACGAGGACCACAGGCGTAAATTCTGTAGTATCACAGGGCGGTCTGGATGGTAGAAGCGAACGAAGAAGAAGAAGAAGGATCTTAGCTAATAGTACATGTATCTCAGGATCTCACCTAATAATAACCTGTATCTCAGGATCTTAGCTAATAATAACCGATATCTCAGGATCGTAGCTAATAATAACCAGTATCTCAGGATCTTAGCTAATAATAACCGGTATCTCAGGATCTTAGCTAATAATAACCGGTATCTCACGATCTTAGCTAATAATAACCGGTATCTCAGGATCTTAGCTAATAATACCTGTATCTCAGGATCTTAGCTAATAATACCTGTATCTCAGGATCTTAGCTAATAATACCTGTATCTCAGGATCTTAGTTAATAATACCTGTATCTCAGGATCTTAGCTAATAATACCTGTATCTCAGGATCTTAGCTAATAATACCGGTATCTCAGGATCTTAGTTAATAATACCTAAATTTGAGGATCTTAGTGACTCACCTGATCTTTTTTCCCCTTCAGAATGCCACTGTCTGCCTAGTGCTGCCTTTTATCGTCATGCAAAGCCCAACATGTTTTTACCTTTTGTTGCCTTTTATAATCACGCAAAGCCCAACATTGTTTGCCTTATGCTGCCTTTTATCATCACGCAAAGCCCAACATTATTTACCTTGTGTTGCCTTTTATCGTCGTGCAAAGCCCAACATTGTTTTTACCTTTCGTTGCCATTTATAATCACGCAAAGCCCAATATTGTTTTTACCTTTCGTTGCCATTTATAATCACGCAAAGCTCAACATTGTTTGTATCTTTTGTTGCCTTTTTTAATCACGCAAAGCCCAACATTGTTTGCATCTTTTGTTGCCTTTTTTAATCACGCAAAGCCCAACATTGTTTCTGCCTTTTGTTGCCTTTTATCGTCACGCAAAGCCCAGCATTGTTTGCCTTGTGCTGCATTTTATCGCCACGCAAGGCCCAACATTGTTTGCTAATTCTCCCTTTTATCGCCAAGCAAGACCCAACATTGTTTGCTAATTCTCCCTTTTATCGCCACTCAAGACCCAACATTGCTTGCCCTGTGCTGCCTTTTATCGTCGTGCAAGATCAAACATATCTTTCGTTGACTTGACTCATTTCTGAGACAAGATTCGCCTTCCAGCTGCGATCCTTTATTCACACGGCTGGACTATCCGTTTCCAGGGGGCCCCGCTAGGAGTTAAATTAAGGTCTTGGTCGACTAGGAAAATTAAGGTCTTGGTCGACTACGAGTCTCCAGCCTCTGAGGCATGCGGTTGGCTCACTTGCCGTTGACCTCATTCAGTTTGTCCTGCAGCGTCATGTATTCTTTCCCTGACGGGGTTAGATCACTCCATCCCTCCGACCTGGATCGTCCTAGTTCGTTAAGGCCAATAACTTGAACAAAAAATGAAAAGCAACAAACCGAGATCAGACAGACAAGACACAACGGCTGTCAAGTCGGCCTCGCAGTGTACCGAGTGAAAGGTTCTAAAACAGCAGAAAGTAGAGCATAAAGCCCAGACAATGTAGAAATTAATTCCGAGAAGTGGAAAACCTGATTCCAGCAAAGATACTTCATTTACATTCCATTTTCTTGCCAACAGACGTTTGTGACTTACGGCTTAGTAGAAGGCGTCTCTCTTCGTAGAATGCCAGGCTCCAGATTCCGGGAAGTGCTAACATATTGATGCTACATTCTGGGATGTCTGTGGGGGGGGGGGGGGAATTGATTCCTAACGTTCTGGATGCCTTGCCCCAGCCCCCACCCCCCACCCCGTTGAAAAGAAACATGTGATATATGATGATTGCTTATTTCTCCCAAAAGGCTTATGTTTAAACAAAAAAATTTCTTTAGTTTTAAAGCTGTACTGGGAGGGTCATCTGCATGTGCGCATATTTTCCATTGTTTTGATGGTTCTTCTTAAACTTCTGTAAATTCTCATTGTTTAATGACACTTATAACAATGACAGTAGCTTAGTAGAAGAAGCGACAAATGTTTTCATATTTTTGTCATATTGCTTCTTTTTCTTCTTCTTCTTTCTCCTCCTCTACCTCCTTTTCCTCTTCTTCTTCTTCCTCCTTTTCTTCCACTTCTTCCTCTTCCTTTTCTTCTTCTTCCTCCTTTTCTTCTTTTTTCCTCTTCCTCCTCCTCCTCCTCTTCTTCTTCTTTTTTCTTCTTCCTCCTTTTCTTCTTCTTCCTCTTCCTCCTCCTCTTCCTTTTTCTCCTCCTCCTCCTCCTCTTCTTCTTCTTCTTCTTTTTCTTCTTCTTCGCTTAGTTTCATATATTCAGGCATCCAGACAAAGAGACATGTCCCCTCCCTGAATCCCATCTTCAGCACGAGCTCCTCATGAGTTCCATTTGTCCTGGATATGGTGAACAACAACCTGGTTGGCTGAGTGGTTAGACGCCCTGTCTGCTAATCTAGTGGTACTGGGTTCAAGTCCCAGCAGCGAAGAGTTTTTTTTTTTTTTTCTGGTGCCACCACGCAAAAAAGGTCCCGAGGTACACACAGTTTCTAAACATGGGTGCCAGAGAAACCTGGGAAGGTTAATGTGGCCAGGCGTGATACAGACTTATCACACTTTCCTGTACCGATGATCGTGGAAATACGATGCCTAACATCATAGGTATCCCCAATATGCCTTAATGGCATGGAAACGGGGGTTTAACCTTTACCTTTATATACGATATATGCCAGTCATTTATTAAAAGCAAACTGTGACCCAGGATTAGGACGCGAAAACCAGTTTACCCCATAAATTCTTAGTTAAGAATGAAAGCAGGTATACTCTTACAAGTATATCTAGGAAAAACAGAATCTGATCTTAATCTTTTTTTTTTCCTCCCTTTGTTGCGAAAATAGTTGTAACAGCAGCCACTTCCGCTGATGAAAATACACGACCTTCACAAACAAATACAGCATACGTGGCTCATTTACCATGGCATCGTACTCTGTTGATGATTCACATGTTGGGGCGAACAGCGAGAAAGCCACCATAAGCCTAGATCTAGTGTTGATAGGTGATAAGACCGGCCCAGCTAGCCTCCCCTGCTGTGCAGGAGAATTGAGTCCCGGAAATTCAAACCACTGTTTGTTGGAAACTCGCGTACCTGCTGTTCGGTTAGGCCACAGAACTCTGTATATCAATATGAGCACTTGTTTTTTGTTTGGGTAAAAATATACGTATTCAAGATTATTTAAAAGTTCTGGTGCGTTACTAGTATTTCTTTGTTGTAATTGCTGCTGATGGCGTTGCTTCTTCTTCTTTTTTTTCTTCTTCCTCCTTTTCTTCTTCTTCCTCTTCCTCCTCCTCTTCCTTTTTCTCCTCCTCCTCCTCCTCTTCTTCTTCTTCTTCTTTTTCTTCTTCTTCGCTTAGTTTCATATATTCAGGCATCCAGACAAAGAGACATGTCCCCTCCCTGAATCCCATCTTCAGCACGAGCTCCTCATGAGTTCCATTTGTCCTGGATATGGTGAACAACAACCTGGTTGGCTGAGTGGTTAGACGCCCTGTCTGCTAATCTAGTGGTACTGGGTTCAAGTCCCAGCAGCGAAGAGTTTTTTTTTTTTTTTTCTGGTGCCACCACGCAAAAAAGGTCCCGAGGTACACACAGTTTCTAAACATGGGTGCCAGAGAAACCTGGGAAGGTTAATGTGGCCAGGCGTGATACAGACTTATCACACTTTCCTGTACCGATGATCGTGGAAATACGATGCCTAACATCGTAGGTATCCCCAATATGCCTTAATGGCATGGAAACGGGAGTTTAACCTTTACCTTTATATACGATATATGCCAGTCATTTATTAAAAGCAAACTGTGACCCAGGATTAGGACGCGAAAACCAGTTTACCCCATAAATTCTTAGTTAAGAATGAAAGCAGGTATACTCTTACAAGTATATCTAGGAAAAACAGAATCTGATCTTAATCTTTTTTTTTCTCCCTTTGTTGCGAAAATAGTTGTAACAGCAGCCACTTCCGCTGATGAAAATACACGACCTTCACAAACAAATACAGCATACGTGGCTCATTTACCATGGCATCGTACTCTGTTGATGATTCACATGTTGGGGCGAACAGCGAGAAAGCCACCATAAGCCTAGATCTAGTGTTGATAGGTGATAAGACCGGCCCAGCTAGCCTCCCCTGCTGTGCAGGAGAATTGAGTCCCGGAAATTCAAACCACTGTTTGTTGGAAACTCGCGTACCTGCTGTTCGGTTAGGCCACAGAACTCTGTATATCAATATGAGCACTTGTTTTTTGTTTGGGTAAAAATATACGTATTCAAGATTATTTAAAAGTTCTGGTGCGTTACTAGTATTTCTTTGTTGTAATTGCTGCTGATGGCGTTGCTTCTTCTTCTTTCTTTTCTTCTTCTTCCTTCTTCTTCTTCTTCTTACGTATAGCATTTCATTAGCGATAATGCGTGGTACGCTGATTTTTGCGATGCGCCTTCTGGCTGGGTACCTCCGAATTCAGCAGCTTTCATTGTTAGGGCAGACTGTGGTCTTGCTAGGACTGCCATGAAGACAATGATGTAGGCTGGCCTGGCCAAAACGTTTGTTTTCCAGCCTCTGGTGGCTGTACTTAAGCCCCTTCTCCACGTCAGACTCAGCATGCAACACTGGCTGGCCAGACGGTTTTGAGACAGTTCTACAGAGACACTCCGACTTGGGATGAGGAATCAGATGAGTGCTTCAACGATTATCCATTCCCCGCCACCTATAGTCTGCTGGCTCTGTTTTGTTTACATCATTCTGACAGCCATTGTTGTAAAGACCCACAGGCTTGTCACGTCCTGGATTCATTGGTTTCACACCAGATTTTCCTCATCCCTGCCGGCAATCCCCATGTCTTCATCCATCCACCATCCTGACATTACATTTTACAAGAATAACAATTACAGTTAGTGTTGATTGCTACAGGTTTCTGGGCTACAGATGTAGGTCAGGGTTTTTTAAAGTGGTTCATGGTGTGGTTAAGATTTTGATATTTTAACTGTATGCAGGAAAACTCTCTACTGTAGAAAGCGGAACAACAACTCCTTCAGATCATCAGTGGAAGTGTCCACTGCCCTTGCTGTGCCTGTTGGACTGCCTTCTGGACCCGCTTGTCATCCTCTGAATTCCTTACTTCGCTGATGATCATATCCCTTCTTTTCTTACAAGAGGCCTTTGACCACCATTTGATTTCACCATGGCCAAATCCCCTTCTGTTGGTCTGGGGGTATCCTATTACTTCTTTCACCTCATGTGTTTCCCTGGCTACGGTCACTTCCTCACTTACTTTCCATTTTCGTCCAGTTTTAAGTGTTGGCTGCACTTCTCGTACCACCGGATCTGGTAGATACTTATAGCACCATTGCAAGCCTTGTCTTTCCTACCGTGTATTCTTCCACCACAGATTTGAATGGTAGCTGCAGTTTGGTCTTCTTGCAGTACAGCGCTACATCAGTTAATCCTGGTGGTACGCCCAGCCACTTTCTTATGGAGTTATTTATCTTTCTTTCGACTACCTCTACTGTGCTGGTACTTACTTCGTAAATGAGTAGTGGCTACATCAATTTTGGAATCAGCAGGAACTGGAGGCACCATATTTTGAACTTCCCTAGTATCCTGCTTTTGTCTGTGATGTCCAGTCCATTCTGTGCTATTTCTATGACCTGCTTCACCGCGTTTGAGTCTATTATGGAAGCATCATAAACTCTGCCAAGGCTCTTCATTGGCTCTTCCCCTACAGTTGGGATTATTTGATTTGCCATTGTGTATGATCTTTCTATCACTTTCCCCTTTATGAGTGACAGACTTCTTGACTTCTTTGGCTTGACGCTCATGTGGCACCATATGATAAGGCTATCCAAACGCTCTAACATCTTTCGTGCCTGTGCTTCACTGGTTGTTATTACTGTTGTGTCATCCATGATTGCTTTTAGTGGTGGCATCTGACATCCATTTCTGAACCTTGGGCCTTCTGCTGCTCCTTCTGCTGCTCTCAGGATTACTTGCATGGCTAGTACGAACAGTATGGGAGATAT
The DNA here is from genome assembly GCA_009760885.1 of Achatina immaculata. NCBI lineage: Eukaryota > Metazoa > Mollusca > Gastropoda > Stylommatophora > Achatinidae > Lissachatina > Lissachatina immaculata. The sequence continues at coordinate 9,309,872 of CM019695.1, read as the reverse complement.
GGTACAGCCCATTGCAATTCCTACCTTGAGCTCAATCCATCTTGTAATATATCATGATGTTCCAAATCTCATGAGGAACCTTGTGATGTACATTTTCAGCATCTTCGTGATTTCTTTTGGCACATGATATATGTCTAGTGCTAGCCATATCATTTGATGCAGTACTGAGCCATACGCATTGGCTAGGCCAAGCCATATTGCCTGTCGATCTTGCTGTCCAGATCTTGCCTGTTGAATAGCTTCTCAAATCATTGAAGCATGCTCGAGACATCCTGGGGAGCCTGGAATTCCTCCCTTCTGCACGGATATGTCAAAGGGAGGTATGTTGTTAGTCTCCTTGCCATTACAGAGAAGAATATATTTCCTTCCACATTCAGAAGTGAGATCGGTCTGAACTCATTGATTTCAATGGAATTCTGTTCCTTTGGAATGTATACTCCGTTAGCCTTTTTCCATTCTTTACTTATGAGTCCCTTGGTCCATGGTGTTCGTAGGAGTTTATGGAGCTTCTTTAGTACTTCGGGGCATCTTTTGTATAGTATGTAAGGGACGCCATTTGGGTCTGGTGCTGACTTGCCGTTAGCTTTTCCTGCGATGCTCTCTACTTCTTGTAAGGTCAGTGGGATGCATTTGAATTTGCTGCCTGGAGCACAGGGCCACACTAGACTTTTCATCTGCTCGAGAGGTGCATGCTGATTTTTATCAGAGTATGTCTTGCTCAGATGTTCCTCGAGCACCTCCTTACCTGCTTTCAGCGTATCTGATTTTGGCTGTTCAAATAACTGCTTGTCAAACCCGAAGGGATCTCTGTAGAACTTCTCTCTTGCCTATCTGGTTTCCCTCTTCCTTTTACATATTCTTTCAGCTCTGAGAAGGGCATTGTGCTGGGATTTTAGATATTGCCAAACTTGTCTTAGCCCTTGTCCGATTCATGTGCCTTCTTGAACATTTTCCGGGCATGGTTCTACTGCTGTCTTACTGTCTTCTGGACTTTCTTGGTGTTACTTTTTCTCTTTTTGCCTGTTTGATTCCAAACTCTTCGTGGCAGTGAAGATATATGATGTTACCAAATTCTTCCAGTTTTTTTCTCAAGGTTTTTTTCTTCTCAGCTGTTTGTCCAGTTCTTTGCATAGTCTTTTGTCCAGGTGTTCCCGTATGCTTTTGGCACTTGCTGGTGGGAAGTTAATCTTGTCTCTGGTCTCGTTGGAGGGTTGCGTTGCCTCCCCTGCTGCTAGACCTAACCTGAATATTCTCTGTACTGTGGTGACAGTGATCCTGACAGTGATCTTCTAATGTCTTATCTGAGACTGGCGTCACAGTGCTGTAACTGTATCTGTTATCTAGCGAGTGCACTCGTCAGCATTGGCTGTACTGTTGTTCAGTGATGGTTTGAAATCACGAAATGATACCGTTGTTCAGTGATGGTTCGAAATCACGAAATAATACTGCTGTTCAGTAATGGTTCAAAATCACGAAATGATACGGTTGTTCAGTAATGGTTCAAAATCACGAAATGATACTGTTGTTCAGTGATGGTTCAAAATAAAAAATGATACTGTTGTTCAGGGATGGTTCGAAATCACGAAATGATACTGTTGTTCAGTGATGCTGCAAAATCATGAAATGATACTGTTGTTCAGTGATGGTTCAAAAGCATGAAATGATACTGTTGTTCAGTAATGGTTCAAAACCACGAAATGATACTGCTGTTCAGTGATGGTTCAAAACAAAAAATGATCGTGTTGTTCAGAGATGGTTCGAAATCACGAAACGATACTGTTGTTCAGTGATGGTTCGAAATCACGAAATGATACCGTTGTTCAGTGATGGTTCGAAATTACGAAATGATACTATTATTCAGTGATTGTTCAAAATAAAAAAAATGATACTGTTGTTCAGTGATGGTTCGAAATAACGAAATGATACTGTTGTTCAGCGGTGGTTCCAAATCCCGAAATAATAATGTTGTTCAGTGATGGTTCAAAATTCTGAAATGATACTGTTGTTCAGAGATGGTTCGACATAACGAAATGATACTGTTTCTCAGTGATGGTTCCGAATCACGAAATGATACTGCTGTTCAGTGATGGTTCGAATTCAAGAAATGATCCCCCCCCCCCCTTTTCCTGTCTGTCCAAGTCTATGGGTGATCTCTATAAATGATATAAGTGGCATAGAAATGCGAAGGCACTAACACTTCACATCCCTACAGCATGCAAGTGCCACGGATCACAGATTCAAGAGATAATGTGGTAAAGATCCAGGTAGCTGCGATGTGACTAAGATCTTGGTACACGCGCTATAATTAATGTAATTGTAGCTTATCATAATAAACCGAAATAAGCGAATAAGCGAAGTCGCCATTTATGAAAGCAAACAATGAAAAACATACTATGCAATAAAGTCCTTTCGATGAACAACCAAATAGAAAGTTATTCACTGCTACATCGAACTCGTAATGTTATACGGATGCGATGCAAGAACAGTAACCAAGAGCACATAAAATCTCCTGGAAGCAACGGAGTTGTGGTTCCTATGAAAAATGAGGAGAATACCATGGACAGCCAAAAAACAAAATGAAAAGGTTCTAAGTGGGGCTGGGAAAACAGACTTTACGGCAAAATTCAGAACACGACAGTCTAGATTTGTAGGACATGTTTTGAGAACAAGCAAACTGAAACACCTAGTGGCAACAGTAAAGCTGGAAGGGAAAAAAGGGACAGAGGAAGACAAAGAAACAAGATAGTTGACGGGCTAAGAGAGTGGCATGGCGCAAGGTCAAACACACACTTTATAGAAAGAGCAAAGGACAGGTGGTTATGGAAAACAGTGACGGTCAATATCATGGACCAAAGAGAGAGAGAGAGAGAGAGAGAGAGGCATGATATGGTGAAGACTGTGGCAGTCTATTTTTTGGCGAAGATTAGGTGGTTTATTCTGTGACGAAGATCTTAGAACAACGACTAACAGATAGAATAAAGAATGAAAGTCAATGGCTTTCTGGGCTTTCCCGAAGTGAGCCTTCGAAATATGCTTGTCAAGAAGATCCACCATCAGGGAAAACATTTCATATGTAGAGATAGCGACCAATGTTCCCTCAAAGCAGCGCGGCTGTGCACATACAAATTTATGTCCCGCTCGAAACTTTATATACTGCGCAGAAGCAACAAAACTGATACTTGTATTTTTTTTCAATTTTGTGATGTTTCTCTGGGCTTTAGGAGCACTGATAGCGCTATATGAGTTTGTTTTCCTGATTTCTTTAAATTTTAGTAATTTTGTTGTTGTTGCTATGAGAACTTTAAAGTATACTGTGTAATTTAACATCACAACACACATATGCGCACAGAATGAACTTTTGAGTATATATATATATATATATATATATATATATATATATATATATATATATATACTCAATCATGGAAAGTCAAATAGGAAAAAGATCTGGTGGTGAGTCCCCCAGGCCAGATAGATCTAATTTTAACACTGGGGAAGAGTGTGAGGCAGAGGTCGGTACTAGTAATTGTGATGACGGACAAAATCCTGACGGTGTTACCAAGGAAAACCCCTGTATCAAACTAAAAAGAAAAATAAGAGTAGGAACATGGAATGTAAGAAGTATGTATGAGGGAAAATATCAAGTAATAAGTGACGAGATGAAAAGAACGCGCATACACATTTTGGGAATCTGCGAACATCGATGGAAAGGATCAGGACACTTTAAGAGCGAGAATGATAATATATTTATATATTCTGGCGGAGAAGTAGGAGGAAAGAATGGAGTGGCTTTTTATTTGGACAAATCAACATCAAAAGCATTACTAGGCTACAATCCAGTAAGTGATAGAATCCTAACAATCAGACTTAAGGGCATTCCTAGAAATGTAACAGTCATCCAGGTATATGCACCTACATCAGCAGCAGAAGAGATGAAGTAGAACATTTTTAACACTGCAGACGACAATGGACCAGGTACGGAAAAATGATATTGTATTTATAATGGGTGATTTTAATACAAAAATTGGTACAGAAAGAGCAGAAGATGAAGGACAGTTGTAGGGAAATTTAGCATAGGACACAGAAATGAGGCAGGTGACAATCTAATGGCGTTTTGTATGGAAAATGAGCTAATGATCGCTAACACACTTTTTAAACAACATCCAAGAAGACTTTACACATGGACATCACCTGATGGGAAAACCAGGAATCAAATAGATTACATTTTAGTGCAGAGAAGGTGGAGGTCAAGCATAACATCAGCAAAAACTTTACCAAGGCTTATTGTGACACGGACCATGAGTTATTAATAGCAGACATGAAGATAAAGCTAAAAAAGATAGTTATGGGATCAAGACCACTCCGCTTTGACCTTACAAATATACCAGAACAATACGGTATAGAAGTGAAGAACCGTTTCGAAATCCTGATGGCTGTACAGGAAGAGATGACACCAGATGAATTGGCTACGCAGGCCAAAGATATCTTAGTAACAACAGCTAAAGACATGGTTCCAGTAAAGAAAACACAAAAGAATAGATGGATCACAGCAGGTACACTAGAACTGATAAAACAATGTAGAGAAATGAAGACGCATGGAGAGTGACAAACAACAACAAAGATAAATATAAAACTTTAACAAAAGAAGTACGAAGAAACATAAGAAAAGACAAAAACAATACATCCTGGGGAGCCTGGAATTCCTCCCTTCTGCACGGATATGTCAAAGGGAGGTATGTTGTTAGTCTCCTTGCCATTACAGAGAAGAATATATTTCCTTCCACATTCAGAAGTGAGATCGGTCTGAACTGATTGATTTCAATGGAATTCTGTTCCTTTGGAATGTATACTCCGTTAGCCTTTTTCCATTCTTTACTTATGAGTCCCTTGGTCCATGGTGTTCGTAGGAGTTTATGGAGCTTCTTTAGTACTTCGGGGCATCTTTTGTATAGTATGTAAGGGACGCCATTTGGGTCTGGTGCTGACTTGCCGTTAGCTTTTCCTGCGATGCTCTCTACTTCTGTAAGGTCAGTGGGATGCATTTGAATTTGCTGCCTGGAGCACAGGGCCACACTAGACTTTTCATCTGCTCGAGAGGTGCATGCTGATTTTTATCAGAGTATGTCTTGCTCAGATGTTCCTCGAGCACCTCCTTACCTGCTTTCAGCGTATCTGATTTTGGCTGTTCAAATAACTGCTTGTCAAACCCGAAGGGATCTCTGTAGAACTTCTCTCTTGCCTATCTGGTTTCCCTCTTCCTTTTATATATTCTTTCAGCTCTGAGAAGGGCATTGTGCTGGGATTTTAGATATTGCCAAACTTGTCTTAGCCCTTTTCCGATTCATGTGCCTTCTTGAACATTTTCCGGGCATGGTTCTACTGCTGTCTTACTGTCTTCTGGACTTTCTTGGTGTTACTTTTTCTCTTTTTGCCTGTTTGATTCCAAACTCTTCGTGGCAGTGAAGATATATGATGTTACCAAATTCTTCCAGTTTTTTTCTCAAGGTTTTTTTCTTCTCAGCTGTTTGTCCAGTTCTTTGCATAGTCTTTTGTCCAGGTGTTCCCGTATGCTTTTGGCACTTGCTGGTGGGAAGTTAATCTTGTCTCTGGTCTCGTTGCCTCCCTGCTGCTAGACCTAACCTGAATATTCTCTGTACTGTGGTGACAGTGATCCTGACAGTGATCTTCTAATGTCTTATCTGAGACTGGCGTCACAGTGCTGTAACTGTATCTGTTATCTAGCGAGTGCACTCGTCAGCATTGGCTGTACTGTTGTTCAGTGATGGTTCGAAATCACGAAATGATAATGTTGTTCAGTGATGGTTCGAAATAAAAAAAAATACTGTTGTTCAGTGAGGCTCAAAATCAAAAATGATACTGTTGTTCAGTGATGGTATGAAATAAAAAAATGATACTGTTATTCAATGATGGTTCGAAATAAAAAATAATACTGTTGTTCAGTGATGGTTCGAAATCACGAAATGATATTGTTGTTCAGGAAGAGATGACACCAGATGAATTGGCTACGCAGGCCAAAGATATCTTAGTAACAACAGCTAAAGACATGGTTCCAGTAAAGAAAACACAAAAGAATAGATGGATCACAGCAGGTACACTAGAACTGATAAAACAATGTAGAGAAATGAAGACGCAATGGAGAGTGACAAACAACAACAAAGATAAATATAAAACTTTAACAAAAGAGTACGAAGAAACATAAGAAAAGACAAAAACAATACATACAAGATTGTTGTGAAAGAATAGAAGAACATCAGAAGTGTGGAAGAGATAGTGAAATGTTTAAAGAAATGAAGACATTGACGAGAAATGTCACACCTAAGCTAAATGTAATTTGTGATGAGATGGGGAATACCCTGACAGAGACAGAGGAAATTCTGGAAAGATGGAAGGAATATTGCAAAGAATGTATGAAACAACCGACTGTGGAAGCAGAAATCAACAGTGTGAATTATTATTGCAGGAGAAAGAACCCGAGCCGACAATGGAAGAAGTTTTATGGGCAATAAAGAGTCTGAAAAATGGTAAATCACCAGGATGTGATGAGATAACCGCTGAATTTATTAAAGCAGGAGGAAAGGAGTGTGCAACAATCTATCATGCACTATGTAAAAAGATATGGCATTCAGGTATTTGGCCAAGAATGGAAAAGAACTGTATTCATACCACTGCCAAAAAAGGGTAACCTGAAATTATACACCAACTACAGAACTGTTGCCCTGATTAGACTGCAGTAAATTCTGTTAAAAATCATAATGGGTAGACTTCGAAAGAAAATAGAAGAAGAAGTCAATATGGTCCAAGCTGGCTTCAGGCAAGGAAGAGGATCAAGAGATCATATCAATCTAAGATTAATATAGAGAAATGCAGGGAGTTTAATGTGAATCTATATTTATCCTTTATAGACTACTCAAAGGCATTTGATTGTGTACAACACCAGAAACTTTGGGAAATAATGGAAAAAATGGGATTTCCAACACATTTGATACAATTAACATCACTGCTGTATTAGACCAACAAGCAGCAGTAAGAATAAATGGTGAAACAACAAGTTGGTTTGACATAAAACAAGGGGTCCGTCAGGGGTGCATATTGTCACCCTACTTATTTAACTTTATACTGAAAATATAATGAGGAATGTTAGAGAAGATGTAGACAAAGAATATTACGATGCCATAACAGTTGGAGGTTATGAAATACCAGAGATTAGATATGCTGATGACACAGTATTGCTGTCCACAACACAAGAAGGAATGGAAAACTAATTATGTCAGTCCGAAGAACAGCGAAGAGCAGAACCTCTATCTTAATGCAAAGAAAACTAAAGTGATGACAACTGACAAACAACAAGGCAACTGAAATATGTATCAATGAGGAAAAACTGGAAGAAGTGGAGAGTTTTGAATATCTTGGATCACTACTAACTAATAATGGAGATACAATGAGGGAAATTAAAAGGAGGACATCTATTGCTCTTCAGAAAGTAAAATAAATAAAGAATCTGTGGAGAGGAGCAGACAGAACCACAAAAATAAGATTTTTAAGGGCATGCATCTTTCCCATCGCAACATATGCCTGTGAGACCTGGACACTTAACAAAACAGCTGAGAAGCACATAAATGCCTTTGAATGTAAATGCTATAGAAGAGTTCTCCAAATATCGTGGACACAAAAAAGAACAAATATATCTATACTGCAAGAGCTTAATATTGAAGAAGGCTGGCTAGTAAAGAGGATTAAAGAGAGAAAACTTAAATATTTTGGCCACATTAAACGTCATGATAATTTAGAGAAGACCATATTGGAAGGATACATAATGGGAAAAAGAAAGAGAGGAAGACCGAAACGAAGATGGCTGCAAGACATCGTTGATGATCTGGAAATGGATGCAGCAGCAGCAGGCCATCTTGCTCACAACCGAGAGGCCTACAGGAGTGCTGTTTGGGAGGCAAAGTTCCGCAAGGGACATGCAAAGGAATGAATGATTGATATATATATATATATATAATATATATATATATATATAATTATATATATATATATATACTCACGGTCTAACAGAATGTTAATCTGTTACAGATTTTTTGTGGAAACCCTGTTGTTGTGGTCAAACATTTATAGACCACCTCTCACTTTATGCTAGCACGGAAAGAAGGTATCTCCGTGTTCTGATTGAGGAATCAGTCACGAAATGATACTGTTGTTCGGTGATGGTTTGAAATAAAAAAATGATATTGTTGTTCAGTGATGGTTCGAAATAAAAAAATGATACCGTTGCTCGGTGATGGTTCGAAATCACGAAATGATACTGTTGCTCAGTGAATGTTCAAAATCCTGAAATGATACTGCTGTTCAGTGATGGTTCAAAATCACGAAATGATACTGTTGTTCAGCGATGTTTCGAAAACACGAAATGATACTGTTGTTCATTGATGGTCCGAAAGAAAAAAAATGATACTGTTGTTCAGTGATGGTTCGAAATCAAAAAATGATACTATTGTTCAGTGATAGTTCGAAATCACGAAATGATACTGTTGTTCAGTGATGGTTCAAAATCATGAAATGATACTGTTGTTCTGTGATGGTTCAAAATAAAAAAATGATACTGTTGTTCAGTGATGGTTCGAAATAACGAAATGATACTGTTGTTCAGCGGTGGTTCCAAATCCCGAAATAATAATGTTGTTCAGTGATGGTTCAAAATTCTGAAATGATACTGTTGTTCAGAGATGGTTCGACATAACGAAATGATACTGTTGTTCAGCGGTGGTTCCAAATCCCGAAATGATACTGCTGTTCAGTGATGGTTCGAATTCAAGAAATGATCCCCCCCCCCCCTTTTCCTGTCTGTCCAAGTCTATGGGTGATCTCTATAAATGATATAAGTGGCATAGAAATGCGAAGGCACTAACACTTCACATCCCTACAGCATGCAAGTGCCACGGATCACAGATTCAAGAGATAATGTGGTAAAGATCCAGGTAGCTGCGATGTGACTAAGATCTTGGTACACGCGCTATAATTAATGTAATTGTAGCTTATCATAATAAACCGAAATAAGCGAATAAGCGAAGTCGCCATTTATGAAAGCAAACAATGAAAAACATACTATGCAATAAAGTCCTTTCGATGAACAACCAAATAGAAAGTTATTCACTGCTACATCGAACTCGTAATGTTATACGGATGCGATGCAAGAACAGTAACCAAGAGCACATAAAATCTCCTGGAAGCAACGGAGTTGTGGTTCCTATGAAAATGAGGAGAATACCATGGACAAGCCAAAAACAAAATGAAAAGGTTCTAAGTGGGGCTGGGAAAACAGACTTTACGGCAAAATTCAGAACACGACAGTCTAGATTTGTAGGACATGTTTTGAGAACAAGCAAACTGAAACACCTAGTGGCAACAGTAAAGCTGGAAGGGAAAAAAGGGACAGAGGAAGACAAAGAAACAAGATAGTTGACGGGCTAAGAGTGGGGCATGGCGCAAGGTCAAACACACACTTTATAGAAAGAGCAAAGGACAGGTGGTTATGGAAAACAGTGACGGTCAATATCATGGACCAAAGAGAGAGGAGAGAGAGAGAAGAGGCATGATATGGTGAAGACTGTGGCAGTCTATTTTTTGGCGAAGATTAGGTGGTTTATTCTGTGACGAAGATCTTAGAACAACGACTAACAGATAGAATAAGAATGAAAGTCAATGGCTTTCTGGCTTTCCCGAAGTGAGCCTTCGAAATATGCTTGTCAAGAAGATCCACCATCAGGGAAAACATTTCATATGTAGAGATAGCGACCAATGTTCCCTTAAAGCAGCGCGGCTGTGCACATACAAATTTATGTCCCGCTCGAAACTTTATATACTGCGCAGAAGCAACAAAACTGATACTTGTATTTTTTTTCAATTTTGTGATGTTTCTCTGGGCTTTAGGAGCACTGATAGCGCTATATGAGTTTGTTTTCCTGATTTCTTTAAATTTTAGTAATTTTGTTGTTGTTGCTATGAGAACTTTAAAGTATACTGTGTAATTTAACATCACAACACACATGTGCGCACAGAATGAACTTTTGAGTATATATATATTATATATATTTATAATATATAATATATATATATACTCAATCATGGAAAGTCAATAGGAAAAAGATCTGGTGGTGAGTCCCCCAGGCCAGATAGATCTAATTTTAACACTGGGGAAGAGTGTGAGGCAGAGGTCGGTACTAGTAATTGTGATGACGGACAAAATCCTGACGGTGTTACCAAGGAAAACCCCTGTATCAAACTAAAAAGAAAAAAAAGTAGGAACATGGAATGTAAGAAGTATGTATGAGGGAAAATATCAAGTAATAAGTGACGAGATGAAAAGAACGCGGATACACATTTTGGGAATCTGCGAACATCGATGGAAAGGATCAGGACACTTTAAGAGCGAGAATGATAATATATTTATATATTCTGGCGGAGAAGTAGGAGGAAAGAATGGAGTGGCTTTTTATTTGGACAAATCAACATCAAAAGCATTACTAGGCTACAATCCAGTAAGTGATAGAATCCTAACAATCAGACTTAAGGGCATTCCTAGAAATGTAACAGTCATCCAGGTATATGCACCTACATCAGCAGCAGAAGAAGATGAAGTAGAACATTTTTATAACACACTGCAGACGACAATGGACCAGGTACGGAAAAATGATATTGTATTTATAATGGGTGATTTTAATGCAAAAATTGGTACAGAAAGAGCAGAAGATGAAGGACAGTTGTAGGGAAATTTAGCATAGGACACAGAAATGAGGCAGGTGACAATCTAATGGCGTTTTGTATGGAAAATGAGCTAATGATCGCTAACACACTTTTTAAACAACATCCAAGAAGACTTTACACATGGACATCACCTGATGGGAAAACCAGGAATCAAATAGATTACATTTTAGTGCAGAGAAGGTGGAGGTCAAGCATAACATCAGCAAAAACTTTACCAGTGCTTATTGTGACACGGACCATGAGTTATTAATAGCAGACATGAAGATAAAGCTAAAAAATAGTTTATGGGATCAAGACCACTCCGCTTTGACCTTACAAATATACCAGAACAATACGGTATAGAAGTGAAGAACCGTTTCGAAATCCTGATGGCTGTACAGGAAGAGATGACACCAGATGAATTGGCTACGCAGGCCAAAGATATCTTAGTAACAACAGCTAAAGACATGGTTCCAGTAAAGAAAACACAAAAGAATAGATGGATCACAGCAGGTACACTAGAACTGATAAAACAATGTAGAGAAATGAAGACGCAATGGAGAGTGACAAACAACAACAAAGATAAATATAAAACTTTAACAAAAGAAGTACGAAGAAACATAAGAAAAGACAAAAACAATACATACAAGATTGTTGTGAAAGAATAGAAGAACATCAGAGGTGTGGAAGAGATAGTGAAATGTTTAAAGAAATGAAGACATTGACGAGAAATGTCACACCTAAGCTAAATGTAATTTGTGATGAGATGGGGAATACCCTGACAGAGACAGAGGAAATTCTGGAAAGATGGAAGGAATATTGCAAAGAATGTATGAAACAACCGACTGTGGAAGCAGAAATCAACAGTGTGAATTATTATTGGAGGAGAAAGAACCCGAGCCGACAATGGAAGAAGTTTTATGGGCAATAAAGAGTCTGAAAAATGGTAAATCACCAGGATGTGATGAGATAACCGCTGAATTTATTAAAGCAGGAGGAAAGGATGTGCAACAATCTATCATGCACTATGTAAAAGATATGGCATTCAGGTATTTGGCCAAAGAATGGAAAAGAACTGTATTCATACCACTGCCAAAAAAGGGTAACCTGAAATTATGCACCAACTACAGAACTGTTGCCCTGATTAGTCATGCCAGTAAAATTCTGTTAAAAATCATAATGGGTAGACTTCGAAAGAAAATAGAAGAAGAAGTCAATATGGTCCAAGCTGGCTTCAGGCAAGGAAGAGGATCAAGAGATCATATATTCAATCTAAGATTAATAATAGAGAAATGCAGGGAGTTTAATGTGAATCTATATTTATCCTTTATAGACTACTCAAAGGCATTTGATTGTGTACAACACCAGAAACTTTGGGAAATAATGGAAAAAATGGGATTTCCAACACATTTGATACAATTAACATCACTGCTGTATTTAGACCAACAAGCAGCAGTAAGAATAAATGGTGAAACAACAAGTTGGTTTGACATAAAACAAGGGGTCCGTCAGGGGCATATTGTCACCCTACTTATTTAACTTGTATACTGAAATATAATGAGGAATGTTAGAGAAGATGTAGACAAAGAATATTACGATGCCATAACAGTTGGAGGTTATGAAATACCAGAGATTAGATATGCTGATGACACAGTATTGCTGTCCACAACACAAGAAGGAATGGAAAACTAATTATGTCAGTCCGCAAGAACAGCGAAGAGCAGAACCTCTATCTTAATGCAAAGAAAACTAAAGTGATGACAACTGACAAAACAAACAAGGCAACTGAAATATGTATCAATGAGGAAAAACTGGAAGAAGTGGAGAGTTTTGAATATCTTGGATCACTACTAACTAATAATGGAGATACAATGAGGGAAATTAAAAGGAGGACATCTATTGCTCTTCAGAAAGTAAAACAAATAAAGAATCTGTGGAGAGGAGCAGACAGAACCACAAAAATAAGATTTTTAAGGGCATGCATCTTTCCCATCGCAACATATGCCTGTGAGACCTGGACACTTAACAAAACAGCTGAGAAGCACATAAATGCCTTTGAATGTAAATGCTATAGAAGAGTTCTCCAAATATCGTGGACACAAAAAAGAACAAATATATCTATACTACAAGAGCTTAATATTGAAGAAGGCTGGCTAGTAAAGAGGATTAAAGAGAGAAAACTTAAATATTTTGGCCACATTAAACGTCATGATAATTTAGAGAAGACCGTATTGGAAGGATACATAATGGGAAAAAGAAAAGAGGAAGACCGAAACGAAGATGGCTGCAAGACATCGTTGATGATCTGGAAATGGATGCAGCAGCAGCAGGCCATCTTGCTCACAACCGAGAGGCCTACAGGAGTGCTGTTTGGGAGGCAAAGTTCCGCAAGGGACATGCAAAGGAATGAATGAATATATATATATATATAATATATATATATATATATATATATATATATATATATATATATATACTCACGGTCTAACAGAATGTTAATCTGTTACAGATTTTTTGTGAGAAACCCTGTTGTTGTGGTCAAACATTTATAGACCACCTCTCACTTTATGCTAGCACGGAAAGAAGGTATCTCCGTGTTCTGATTGAGGAATCAGTCACGTGGATTAAATGGCGGGATGTGGGAATGAGTTAGTTTTTCATCTGAATGTTGCAGAGACAAGTCGTGTGTGAGTGTTCTCTAAAAGGATGTTTGTTATAGGACATGGTTCGTTCTGTAAGTTTTGTAGCTGATTGTCCTTGTTAGGGCAGATGTGTGTTTAAGTTAGAATGTAGTTTTTGCTAGTTGATTGTCCTTTTTAGGACAAAAAATTATAACGTTTATTATGTAGTGTTGTAAGTTTGATTGCCTTTTTTAGGACAAAATGTGATTCTTTGCTGGAAGGCTATGTGTTGAGTTTTTTTCAGTGTATATGAAGTTAGTATGTTTTTTATGTTGTATGTTAGTGTGAGGGTCCCAAGGCGATGTTAATTGCCCGGACCATTTTTCTATCCTCATGGTAATTGTTTCCATCAGTTTACACACGACATCCATTTACAACATGCATTTAACAAATGGGAATTCATCATTAAACTTTTGTGATTTCTGTACCTGTTGGATCCTGTGATAATTGGATTCATGTTGAGTGTCAACTGTGGTGTTGAGTGATGTGATAACAAGTAACTGGTCATGTTCGTGTACGGATATGTAGTAGTTGTTGTCCTGAGCTTTCGTGTGTCACACAATGTGACGTCTGTTGTGTCACTTGTGTAGCCGTCAAGAAAATCTGCTCAGTAAACAGTGACGTTTGTAACAGTGAATGGAGAACATTCAGTTCCGTACTTCAAGACAGTTAGCTGCACGCACGCATGTATACTAGTATAATACAGTACAGCGTGTGGGCAAAATACGTGTGTAGTGTTTAGTGAGTGACGAAGTGGTTAGTGCACTGGTCTCTCATGGCGAAGGTCGGGGGTTCGAATCCGGCCGGAGGCACACCCAGTCACCCAGCTGTAGAAATGGGTACCCGACTTCTTCTGGAGTTGGGGAAGGAAAGGCTGCCAGGCGTGATACTGACCATATCAACCTCTAGTGTGCTGACAGGTCAAGGAAAATATGGGCACTAACACCATATCCCTATGTGCCTCTAAGGCATGACAGAACTACCTTTATCTTTTTAATACTAGTTCAACAGGTCTAGAGTTTTCCACACGAACGGCAAAAGCTTAGAGGGAACTTTGGTCGCGACTATTTTCTTTGCTCCTTTGCTCCACTAGTTTATCTCTTGTATCTTTACATTGCTGCTGCTTTATCTCCATCTTACTGCAAGAATGATGGTCTTAGAAGATGTTTGAGTACAGACATCACGTTGGTCTGAGTATGGGGTACGGTAGTTGGTTTGAGAATAGGGTACAGCAGCTGGTTTGAGTATGGGGTACGGCCGCTGGTTTGAGTATGGGGGGGGGGTACGGCAACTGGTTTGAGTATGGGGGTACGGCAGCTGGTTTGAGTATGGGGGTACGGCAGCTAATTTGAGTATGGAAAGGGTACGGCAGTTGGTTGTAGTACAAGGGTACGACAGCTGGTTTGAAAACCCGAAGCGAACCCCCCCACCCCCCCCCCCCCGCAAAAAAAAAAAAAAACTTGGGATGACCACGGAAAATCTTGCCTCATTTAGAAAGGTTGATTCTGCTACTAGAAGACCCCAGCACAGAGATTGGACGTCGCTTTTGGTAAAGCTGTCATAACATTGCTGCCGGTCTAGCACAGGTAATGTTTGCTACCGCGCCAGGGCATATTCTTGTGTAGCATTGAAATGTTTAAACCCGAAAAAGAATTGGTGCAGGAACTCGATGTTGCAGGTGACTTACCACTTCGTCGCTGATGGACATAAATCTCCCGGATGCTTTCAGTCTCGGGCACTGTACCCTGGGGTTATCATATTCTGACCACCCCCCCCGCCCCTTTTTTTCACAGCCAGATAGTCAATTGTTCGCCATAATCATTATACGAGTCAAGCGGGCGAGTTAATGCAGTTTACGGTACCTGCTATTTTGCCTGAAGTTGTCCTGGATTGTCACATGATTGGATTAAAGCCGGGTTCAGTATTCTTGATGGTTTTCCAAACTTCTTCCAGTACGGAGGCCACTGTGTACGTAAAGAAACAGCCCTACGACTTAAAGTAAAGCGCAAAGCTTGCAGGAGGGGCATTTTGACATACGCCTTATTTAAAGTCCATGGGTAGATGGGTAGTGTCACTCCACGCGTTTTTCTTTCTTGTTCAAGTTACGCCTTATACGACATATGCTCCTTTCACAATTGTCTGCCCCTGAATTTTTTTTCTTAAATTTTTTTGGGGGGAAAAAAGGGTCGGGGGGGGGGGGGGGGGAGGGAGGGGGGGGAGACGACCGATAAACTCTGCCACAGACCATTAAATCAGCGAATGTGCTGGGTTTTTTTTTCTAACCTTCTCTTGATTATTGTCATATATTTTCAGCGTTTACGTCCCTTTATTTGCGGTTACTTTTTGACTCGTCCTCGTATATATTTATTCATTCATTTAACATGCCCCTTGCGGAACTTTGCCTCCCTAACAGCTATCTTGTAGGCCTCTCGGTTGTAAGCAAGATGGCCTGCTGCTGATGCGTACAGTCGAAATTCATCAACGACGTCTTGCAGCCATCTTCGCTTTGGTCTTCCTCTCTTTCTTTTTCCCATTATGTACCCTTCCAAGGCGGTCTTCTCTAAATTCTCATGATATTTAATATGTCCAAAATATTTAAGTTTTCTCTGTTTAATCTTCTTTACTAACCAACATTCTTCAGTATTAAATTCATGTAGCATCGATATATTTGGTTTTTCTTTGTGTGTGTTCATGATATTTGAAGGACTCTTCTATAACATTTACATTCAAATATTTGAATGTGTTTCTCAGCTGTTTTGTTAAATGTCCAGGTCTCACAGGCATATTTTGCGATGAAAAAATAAATGCATGTCTTTAAAAATGTACTTTTTGTAGTTCGATCCGTCCCTCTCCATAGCTTGTATATAGTTGTTTTAACTTCTGAAGAGCTATATTTATTATCCTGTTTATCTGTCTTGTTATTATTTTTGAAAACTCTTCAACAGACCCATCTTTCTTTTTAATAGTTGTTTTGATGGGTTTTAGTTTCATGTTCCTGATCAAATTTCACGTCCACTAACCTGCGAAGACCTGCTTCTGCGAGGCCCATATCCTTACTTGGCTTTTACTTCCTTGTTTTCATGAATTGTTTTCATAAACTGGCTATTTTGTTTTCATGTGGTTACCCGGATGTTTCAGCATGCAGAAGATTCTAAATACAGGGATCCTTAACCGCGGGAGGGGGTGGGTGGGTGGGGGTGGGGGAATCCAGATGAAGAGGGTATGGATCTGGTTCTCCGGACAACGAGTGAAAAAGGAGATTCATCATCATCATCATCATCATCATCATCGCTTTTCACTCTCTTGAGAGCATAGGCCACGGATAAAATGCTCTCCAGTCATCCCTGTTCTTGGAATTATTCTCTGCTTCCTTCCACGTGCATCCCTTGTCTCTGAGCACTGCCATAATTTCTCTTCTCCGAGTAAGTCTAGGTCTTCCTTGCTTTCTGTTTCCTTGAAGATTCCATGTCAGTACCTGTCTTGCTATGCTGGTGTCAGGTTTCTCTCAGTGTGTGGCCAATCCACCGCTATTTCCTAGACATGATTTGTAGGTTGATAGGTTCCTGTCGTGCCCTTGTCCAGACCTCCTCATTTCTGATCTTGTCCCGCCATCTATTTTTTAAAGTCCTCCTCAGGCAGTGGTTCATGAATGTTTGTATCCTCTGTTGTATTGCCATGTCTCCGAACCATACAGCAGGATGGTTTTTACGTTTGTATTGAAAAGCCTAAGTTTGGTTCTTGTTTTGATGTTCTTAGATGACCATGTTTTGTTAAGTTGGATAAATGCTTTCCTGGCCTTGGCCATTCTATCCAAGGAGACTGCTGATAGTTTATGTTTTCCCTTCAGTTCTTCTATTCATAGCTGTCCATAAGTTAAGCATAACAAAGATGCTGACGTCTGTGAAGTTGTGCTGGTACATAACAGGATTAACGAGAGTGAGGATTTCAGCAGATATGAATTAATGTGTAAATCCATAGGGGGTATAGTGATATATCGGCAATATCTATAGGAGGTACAGTGACATATCGGTAATACATAGGACGCATAGTGAAATATAGGTAATACATAGGAAGTATAGGTAATACATAGGAAGTATAGTGACATATCACTAATACATAGGAGTTATCCTGACATATCAGCAGTTCATGAAAGGTGCAGTGACATATCAGTAATACATAGGAGGTACAGCGACATACCAGCAATACTCAGGATATACGGTGACATATCTACAATATATAGGGGGTTATAGTGACATATCAGTAATACATAAAAGGTATAGAGACATATCAACAATCTATAGGAGGAATAGAGACATATCAACAATCTATAGGGGGTATAGTGACATATTGGAAATACATTTGGGGTATAGTGATATATATATAGCGGGTATGAGAACATACTGGATAATTGTTGAGGATATGAGGGCATATTTTCAATTCATACGGGGTATGGGGACATAGAGACAGTTTATATGGGGCCGTATTCGAAATGCATAGAATGACATGTAATTGTGAATAGGTTTTTTTTTAAAAGCTTAATATTATAGGTCATTTATTTCTGATTTCATTTATTTTTTTTTTTTCATCTTGGCCTTGAATAAAAGGGAATTCCTTTTTCATGTCATTGAGGAATAGAGAGAACATGCTTTAATGCCCTTATTCTACACGTCCTGTTCCATATTTCTGAAGCATGTAAGAGATGCGAGGAGGCCAGTGCTTATAGTTGGAAAACTGGAGGCTGATATCGTCAGCATCGCTACAGACTGCTTTCCTTGTAATAGCTGCACGTACAGCCAGGCACCCAATTTACAGCTAGTTTTAACGGGGGGGGGGGGGGGAGACTGCTCCAGTTGGAATCTAACCACTGCCCTGGTAGACGATTAGACAAACCACATCGCTACCCTTTCGCTCCGACTTTACATTCTTCACTTTTGGGTTGTCTGCAATGCATGGGTCTTCAATCCACTGACTTGGTGTTGAAATTAGATTAGTTATGAGCTGCATTTTTTCATGTGATCTATGTGATTTTATATGAAAAAAAGTGAATGTGAAATCACGTCAGGAGAAAAAAACAAATACACAGAACAGTCTGGGACTAGACTTCTTTGACTTGAAGAGTTTTTGTCTAACCAAAACGGCTAACTTTGAAACCAGGCGGTAAAAACATAATTTGTCATTACATTTTTTTTTTTTTTTTGCAGTCTGGGAGTCTGATTAGTTAATACCTGTTCCAGGTGGAGCTTTCTAAGAACTTTGATTCCTACAGTATGGCCGGGCTAACAAGACTATAAAGGCCCCCCTCCCCCCCCCCCCCAAAAAAAAAAAAAAATAACCGCCTGGACAACCTCCAGCAACTGCACAAGAAATCACGACTTGGACCCAAACTTCTTCCACATTAGTCTCGGAGTCAAAGGCTTGGCTATAAAAAAACTAAATGCTCGCCACATAATGTCATCTAAAGCAATTATTGAGGAAAGACGCTGGGGATGGTTGGGACGTGTGCTTTGGATGACTGACAACTCACTATCAAAAATAGCACTAAGATGGACACCACAGGGGAACAGAAGTAAGGGTAGACCACAGGAGACATGGAGAAGAACAACAGAGAAGATGTTGAGCAATAGAGGGCTCACCTGGGCAAGAGCAGAAAAAAAGGCAAAGGACAGGCGTTTGTGAAAAACCTTGCAGAAGCTCCATCTGCCTTGGGCACTTAAGGTTCAGAGAGAGAGAGAGAGAGAAAGAGAAAGTGAGAGAGAGAAAGAGAAAGAGAGAGAGGAGAAAGAGGAAGAGATAAAGAGAAAGAGAGAGAGAAAGAGGAAGAGAGAAAGAGAAAGAGAGGAGAGAGAGAGAAAGAGAGAGAAAGAGAAAGAGAGAGAGAAAGAGAGAGAGAAAGAGAGAGAGAAAGAGAAAGAGAGAAAGAGAAAAAGAGAGAGAAAGGGAAAGAGAGAAAGAGAGAGAGAGAAAGAGAGAGAGAAAGAGAAAGAGAGCAAGAGAAAGAGAGAGAGAGAGAGAGGGAGAAAGAGAGAGAGAAAGAGGATATCATCTAAACCAGTCCAGTGAGTGTTTCATGACACTGAATTCTGCCCCGAGAAAGTCGCCGGATGTTCTTTTCTAAAAAAAAAAAAAAAGTACCACAAGCTTGTGAACTAAAAGGTATACTGTCTCGGTTGAACGAACATTGCTAGCATGCTTCACTTGTGTCGCGCGTTTACTGCAGTCATTACAGGCTGTAGATGATACAGATCCTCGGTTTGTTTCAAAATACGTTCACTTTTATTTTCTCTTCTACTTCTTCTTAAACTTTGTAAATTAAAAAAGAAATGAAATGTTATAGAAGTGCACTTAGAATACCATGAAGAAGAAGAAAACCAAATAAAAAGATGTTGATGGGATTAGCTGTCGTACAAAAACTGGTTTGTAAACACCGCGAAAGATTAGAAGGGTGAGATACATCGGCTACATCTCTGAGAGACATAATGACTGGGAGAGGTTGACAGCACAAAAACACAGAGAGCCCGACACACAAAAAAAAAAAGGGTAAAGGGACACAACCTCGCCTTAGGTGAGGCTCAGGGCATCACGGAAAGTCTGAATATGTCACTGCGAAACGCCGGTCAACTTGTGCAAGACCTAATTCCGCTTAGGGAGGCAGTGAGAGTGACAACGCTCTGGAAAGGACACGTCACATGACCTGACATGACATTTTCTTACAATTAATAAAGCAATTTCCCCAGCAGTATTACTTCCTGGTTCTAAATTGTTATCTTCCTTGGCCGCATCTATATTTAGCCAACAAAAATGGCAGGTATTAAATTACTTTTTCTGAACATTTTGATATGGCTGGAGGCAACTCATTGTTCTTTGTTATTTTCCCAAAATTAAAAAAAGGAATACATCCTTAGCGATTGCTTCTTTCTTTTTTTTTTTTAGAGAGGCCTTGTCATGCAGATATCTTGTTCTGAAGCAGCTTACAAGAGTTTATTTTGTGTGTTACGTTTAACTCTTTCACTCTAAACAACCCTGACAGATCATGAAGCAGTGTTTCAGAACGATAGTTAGGCAAAGTTTAAGCAGACAAATAAGTAACAGTTTCTAACCCAAGCCATATTGTAAAGTTACATACTGGCTTATTTCTACTAGAATTTCTCTTCAGAATGTATTCCGACAGAAGCATGAATGTTATATCGGGAGTGAAAGAGTTAATGTTTCTATCTTCATTTCCTTTCTTGTTCTACGCTAATAGTTGTTTTGTTTGACGAAGGTGCGAGTCAATGAGTCAGTTTTTGTGTGTGTGTGTCTGCTTGTAAGCTACATTTAGCTGCTTTTATCTTACTTTTATCTGTAGGTTAATGAGTGTGCGTATGTGTGTTTTTATCCTTTTTTACTGCGATGTGCGACTGCAGAGCAGATATGCCACTGTCCTAATTGACTGCAGAGCAGATATGCCACTGTCCTGATTGACTGTAGAGCAGATATGCCACTGTCCTGACTGACTGTAGAGCAGATATGCGACTGTCCTGATTGACTGTAGAGCAGATATGCGACTGTCCTGATTGACTGCAAAGCAGATATGTGACTGTCCTGATTGACTGCAGAGCAGATATGCGACTGTCCTGATTGACTGCAGAGCAGATATGCCACTGTCCTGATTGACTGTAGAGCAGATATGCCACTGTCCTGATTGACTGCAGTGATGCTACTTCCAATCAGTCCATCCATCAGTCTCTCAGTCATTTAACTTTTGCCATCTATAAGGCAGCTTATATACATATCCCCACCCTCTCCCTACGATAGGTTCTGCGATAGTGTAGTGGTTAGAACACTAGCTTACCCATCACAAGGTCTCCGGTTAGAATTTTTACTCGGGCGGAATTTTTTTGTTTCTAGTTCAACCGGCACCTGGGTTCACCCAGCCTAAAAAAAAAGGGTACCTGTGGCTTCCCTAGGAACACAGAGGTAGCGAAGACAGGTGTGGTGGTGACATCCCTAGAGAAACCATGCTGTAGTAGCCTAGAAATGTGAAGGCACCAACACTTCGCACCCCTTACGGCATGCAAATCTCACGGGGCATAGGTTATATATTAGAAGTTGTAAATGTTTGTTGAATGTTAATCTGTGACCAGAATGCGACCATATCTGTTAACACACAACTACGTACAAAGTCTGTCAAGAATTCAACACGATTTCTCTGTATCATCATTTGAGAACCACTTCAAGCCCACAACAGATCTTCCAACTTTGAAAAGAAATCTTATTATAAATGGTATCGGTAAAAGATAACATTCTCGTTTCCACGCCATTGGGCATACTTGGGGTACGTTGTTAGGCCCGTATTTCCAAGACCTTCGGCACATGAAAGTACTACTGCCTGGCCGGCATCTACATTCCCGGGTTTTTGTGGTACCCATTTTTAGAGGCTGGATGGATCCAGGACCCTTTTTTTTTTTTTTTGGTGTGATGGTACCAGAGAAAAACCTCCGCTGCTGGACTTGAAACCCGATACCACTGGATTAGTAGACCGAACTTATTCCAAATGAGCTGTGTGGTTTTTCGCTTTCAACCGGTCAGTCCAGCCACGTTTCCTCTGTGCTCCAGTTCAGGTACAAATTTGTCAGATGAGGAACAACGAAGCTTATGCACAGTACAGCAGCAGCAGCAGAGATAAAGCATGGTTTTGTATGACTAGCCTTGGAAAGATACAGTTAAATTTCGACGTCAGAGAAAGGAAACTAGTCTGAGAATAGACGTGACCATAATTAATTTGATAATTTTGCTACACGTTTCCGCTTTATCAGAGTTTTAGCGCTCCCATCATCTCCATCTTTTGCTGTGTAAGTCAGGATCCACTGAGACAGATCTTCAGTTTGTCCTGTCTTTTGCCGTGAATGAAGTTCTAGACACATCATCATCATCATCATCTTCATCGTCATCGTCATCGTCATCATCATCATCATCATCATCATCATCATCATCATCATCATCATCATCATCATCATCATCATCATCATCATCATCATCTTCATCGTCATCATCATCTTCATCATCATCATCATCATCATCGTCATCGTCATCGTCATCGTCGTCATCATCATCATCATCATCATCATCTTCATCGTCATCATCATCATCATCATCATCATCATCATCTTCATCGTCATCATCATCATCATCATCTTCATCGTCATCATCATCATCATCATCATACGCTGCTTTCAGTAAGACAGTTAGCGATAATGAATCTCCAGTTCCCTCGCTCCCTCTCCTTGATGGTACGCTCAACCAGGCTGTGCCCTGTCCATTCTCTTGTTATCCTCATCATCTACATATCTGTCTTCTTCCCGGCCTTTCTTCTTCTACCTTTTCCTCTAGTATGGTCTTCAGTATATTGTTGTGTCTTTTTGATGTAGTCAAAGGAGTTTCTTTTCTTGATTCTCACTTCGTTGAGAAAGTAACATTGTTCGTGTGGCTGTTCTAATATCTGTGCATTTTTCTTTTCATTCTCCATGATATATGACCTACATTTCTGTACATCCATTGTGTGGGTTTTTATTATTTTTTATTTATTTATTTCTTTTTTGGTTGTAATCATCAAAAGACCTCGATGGGCCTATCTCGGCCACGTTCTCAGAATGGACGAATCCAGACTCCCTCGTCAGGCCCTCACATGGTCATCGAAGGGCAAAAGAAAGCAAAGCAGGCCAAGGGAGACTCTACGTAGAACCATCACTAGAGAGAGAGTACAACTTTGGGATTCAAGTCCACCCAAGACCTACAGCGGGCGGCGGCGAGTAGTCAGACATGGAAAGATATGATTTCCGACCTATGAGCCAATGTTGACCCTAAAGGAATGTCAATCAAATCAATCATTCTCATTAACTTTTTCCAGATTTCTTTTCGTGGAGCATAGATCTTGCACTTTAATAAACTAGTTCAAATGTCAGGATTCCGAACTCAGTTCCTCTTATTATCCTCTCTCTTTTTTTTTCTTTAGATTTATCTCCCTGCCGCGGCTTGCAGTACTTTGTTATGCCTGTTAATATTACAGGGTACTTTTTATAACATCTGAGAAACACATAAATGCCTTTGAATGTAAATGCTACAGAAGAGTCCTTCAAATATCGTAGACACGGAAAAGAACACATATATCCATACTATTTGATACTGAATAAGGTTGGCTAGTAAGGAAGTTAAACAGAGATAACTTAAATATGTCCAAGACTTATATTATGATAGTTTATGGAAGACCGTCTTGGAAGGGTATATAATGGGGAAAGAAAGAAAGAGAGGAAGACCAAGGCGAAGATGGCTGCAAGACATTGTTGATGATCTGCAAATGGATGCATCAGCAGCAGGGCATCTTGCTCACAACCGAGAGGCCTACATGAGAGCTGTTAGGGAGGCAAAGTTCCGCAAGGGATATGCAAATGACTGGGTGATATTTTAAATTATTCCACTTCTGAATTCCAGTTTTTGTTAATTTTATTTGCCTTCGTTTCTTTTCCCTCCCTCCCTCCCCCCTCCCTCCCCCCCGGGTCCAACACACCCTCCCCCACCCCCTCTTCCTCAGTTCCACGTCCATATTTTTATTTTCGTCTTTACAACCGATGCAGGCAAAATAGTAAAGTTTTATTAGCCATATGGTTCTGTAAAAAAAAAAACAACATACAAACATACAATTCGAGTTGTTTATTCGCCATATAAAAACACACGGCTCTGGCTCGTTCGGAACTTTGTTGACTGTTAACATTTGGTCAATACGTGAACATTGCTTGTTAGCACAAGTTTGTTTACGGTTAAGGCCAGCGAGATATCGAGTTGTAACGATTATTCTTCGTATTACAAACAAACAAAAAACTCCATCAGTGGCGGTAGATGGGCGCGCGGACACAGAAGTTTTGGATGCAGCGCAAGTTTGACTACCTGCACTTTACCTGTCTGTAATTTCCTAAGTGGGTGTTCCACTGTCGCTTTTTACTTTACGTCTTCAAGCAGCGTTAAGCTTCTCCTTGGTGTTCTGTTACTGTAGACAATGCTTGACAGGTCAGAAAGTTCTATGAAACCAGTTATGTCTCTGTTATCAAACAGCAGGGGCCCTAGTTTATTTTTTAAACAAATTTTTTAAAAAAACCTCACGTTATAAAGGAGGGGATGTTTGATGCACCTGCTTTTATAAGTGAAACGAACTGAGGTTTTTGCATTGTAAAGTAAGGCAAATTGAATGTTTAATTCTAAGTGCCAATCACGCATGGCGTATGCGATCATTTCTCTCCATAATTCCCTGTCTTTTGCGCTGATTATGAGATCCGCCGGTGACCTTTTTCCTAGCCATACTGACAGCCAATCCAGTAACATCTCTCTCTGTCTTCCTACATCTCTTCTTCCCTCGATTTTTTCAGTTGCCACATTGTGTTCCAATTTTTCTCTTCTCAGAAAATGTCCTACAGATCTCGCTTGTCTGCCTCTGATCTTTGCTGTAATTTGCCTTTTAACTCTAGCCTCTCTTAAGACTTCTTCATTGGTTTTTTTGGCTGCCCATGCTACCTTCAACATCCTTCTTATAAACCACATTTCCATGGCCTCCATTTCTCGCTGTAATTGGATGTACTAGCTCTATAAATACGATAAAGCGAAGTTTTTGCATTATAAAGTACTGCAAAATGGATATATTTACTATATAAGTTCCGCAAACAAGATATTTATTTATTTATTTTTTGCCATGTAAAGTAACGCACATTAGATTATCCGTTTTCTAGATATCTTTAAAAAATAGTTTTTGCATTGCAAAGTTTTTTTTTGTAATGTGAAGTACCGCATACTGGCTGCTTTTATAATTCAGCGTATGGAAAACTAAAAGTGTCTGCTGTATGAAGCACCATGTTCATGAGATATTTGCATTTCAATGAAACTTACTATGGAAATTGTACAGTAAGGGGAAGATAAAGAGAGGCAAGACACTAGGAACAAGTAGACGCACAGTACAAGAAAGACTACAGGAAGCGAGGAAGACATGGTTTTGAGGTATCGTGAGTTTCTCAAGACAGGATTGGTCTGGGGAACCCTCTGTTGAAGACTTATTATACTTTTGGTAGTACTGAGGACTGATGATGATAGTAATGCATAATTGAACGTTTTGCAAAGTAAACAGCGGCTGTTGCATAATTTTGAAGAAGAACAACCTGATGGCCATTGTTTGCACCAGAAACAGCATTTTGATCATTGCAAGAAGGACAACGTAAAGACTGTCCTGCTTTATGTTTCGGAGAAATGGGTTTATGACAAAGAACATACAACACACAGAGGATACACGCATTCATGAACTACTGCTTGAGAAGGATTTTAAACATTAAATGGCAGGACAAGATCAGGAACGAGGAGGTCCGGGAAAGGGCAGGACAAGAACCTATGAACCTACAAATCGCGTCCGGGAAATGGAGGTTGATTGGCCACACACTGAGGAAACCCGACACCAGCATACCAAGACAGGCACTGACAAGGAATTCCCAAGGAAACAGAAAACGAGGAAGATATAGGCTTACTTGGAGAAGAGAAATTATGACAGTGCTCAGAGACAAAGGATGCACATGGAAGGAAGCAAAGACTATTTCCAAGAACAGGGATGACTGGAGAGCCTTTACCCGTGGTTTTTGCTCTGAAGGGAGTGAAAGGCGATGATGATGATGATGATGATGATGATGAAGCAGGACACAGTGGGAAAATAAGGACAAAAAAGGAAACAAACTTTTGAATCGTTAACTATGTATACTGAAGATTTTCAGATGGTCACTTAAGGGACAAGAAAATAGACCCATTTTTCAAGTGCCTTGGTCTACCGCGTTGCTGAAGTATGAAATATGCATTAAAAATGATTTTACAACATTAAGGCTCAACATATCTCATAACAGTTTTGCCGTTATTAGGTCGTAATCTATTTCTGTCCGTCCAATTTCGATTCTTCTCTATCTGTTCCGTAACACTAATCTTTTTAACGGAGATAGCCCCATGCTCCAACCCCCAACCTGGAGGCCCATAAAGGATACCAAAAGTGAAGAGCTAGAAAGAACACTGAACTTAACAGCTTATTTAGTCACAACGAATTATAAATGTCTTGAAACTGAACAGACCACGCTGGCTGGGCCATCGAAATAATGGAAGAGAACAGACAGACGAAAATGGTGTGTGCACAAGAGATGAGGGAAACAAGACCAAAGGGTAGACCAAGACAGAGATAGAAATGCGACTATAGAAGAGGATATAAAAGAAACTGGTGTCACCAACTGGAGAGAGAAGATTATGAATAGAGAGGAATGGAGACGAAATTTATCTGCAGCAGTGAGCTTTAATATATCGGAACACAGAAGAAGAAGAAGAAGAAGAAGGCTCAACATATGGTTCTGCATAATTGGTTTGCTGTTTGTTTACCTTGAGCTTCAGCGTTTGAGAATCTTTACTCTTGTACGCATCAGCTAGTACGCCTCTCTGCGCTTCTCCCGCGCTCACAATCTTTAACTTATCAAAGCTCGCGGGAGGTACATTTTGCCGAAAGAGAGAGAGAGAGAGAGAGAGAGAGAGAGAGAGAGAGAGAGAGAGTATAAGAAAAGAATCGTGAAATGCAGTTCTCCAGAGAGATGGTAAATTAAGCTGTCAATGCTGTGCCCCCAATCTGCTGTACAAGAATCCTGGAAACGTTAACTTGCTATCACGAGAACATTATCCTTAAACAGAGCTCCAAGGACGTGAAAGAAAAAAAAAAAGAACAAAATCCCTGGCTTAAAACACGTCAAGAAACAGGTACATTTTGCTGTGGCACGCCATCTATGTCATAACTTATGAGGACAAAGGAAACAAACAGCCACGTGCTAAACAAATGCGCAGGCATCAAGTTTGTCAGCGATTTCGTGAGCAGTAAATGGGTCGTAACGTTAAGACTTCCAAGCTTTTGTTGTACAGGCTTCGGGGTTCAAACACCCCCCCCCCCCCCCATGAGTCTGCAAGTTTTCAAGACCCCGGTAAAAATCTTTTGCGCATTTTTGAAAACAATTCTCGGCACCGTGTGATGCATGATGGGGGAAAGAGCCATCGTTAGCGAAGACCTCCTAACTGGAAGAAGTCATTAAACTTCTGAAGCGAGCAATGGAGAATCATACCAGCAGTGAAAGAAAAATTGGTCCCGCTGTTGGCAGAAAAGGGCGCAGAATTAGACAGCAGAGTATCCTGCAGGGAGAGAGAATGAGTCTTGGTACACCGTGAAACTCAGGAGCAGCTCTGGCGAAGGAGTCATCAGTGTACAAATTTGATTTTTTTCCCCCTCCTCTTGTTACACAAATTTATGACGATAACAATTTTTTTTTTTTTTTATGTTGGGACTTTGTAGGGGGGGTCATCAGTGAACCCGTGTCTGTGGGATGTAGGGATCACTTTGTGAAGTAAAAGATTTCAAAGTGGACTTTCATCATGTGGTGGAATTTGATGGTTCTTTCTTTCTTCTTTCTTTTGTTTTCTTCCTTTCTTTTGTTTTCTTTCTTTCTTTTCTTTGTTTCTTCCTTTCTTTGTCTCTTTCTTTCTTTCCTTCCTTTCTTTCCTTCCTTCCTTTCTTTCTTTCCTTCCTTTCTTTCCTTCCTTTCCTTCCTTCCTTCCTTCCCTCCTTCCTTCCTTCTTTCTTTCCTTCCTTTCTTTCCTTCCTTCCTTCCTTCCTTCCTTCCTTCATTACTTTCTTTCTTTGTAGTATGTTTTGGTGTGTTTTATTCTCATTGCAAATCAACCAGTCACTATTTATGCGTAATCTCTTTAAAGAATTCATGTACTGTTTGAGAATATGTCCCTTTTGGCAGTCAGCGATTCCTAGCTGATCAAGACCCTGTCCGCCTCCCCGTTGGTACTCCCAGTAACAGATCTGGCCTGGCCAACGGTTGGCAGAGATCGTCATAGTTCCTATGGTGGTGGAGTCTGCTATAGAAGTATTGCACACACACCCCCCTCCCCCCTGTTTTTCTAATGGCGCTCAAGGGACTGAAAAGAAACAGCTGCCACAACCCACTCCCAAGCCGACACTTATGATGTGCCTCAACATCTTCACCACATCGGCTGCAGAGAACACCGGTCCGCAGTTTCAGGGAGACTGACGTAGAAGAATATATTTACCAGCTGCTTTAAACCGAAGTGAACTCGGATCTTCGACAACGCAGCTGAAAACTAGATAGATATCATCGTGTAATAACAACGCTGTCACGTGACCTCTAAAGCAGTGCCACCGCTGATATATAGTCACTATCAACACCACTCTCCGCCCCCCCCCCCCCCCCATCCAATCCTCTCTCCTTCAGCTTCGATTCACCCTCGTCTTCTTCTAGATCTCATCACCTATTACCTCACAAAGCGGTAACAAACGTTTTTCCCCCAAGTATCCCCTAGAATGTTTACTGAAGATACACTTTCTAGTAAACTCTTGATTTAGCCCGTTGCCGTGCAAAAGGTCATCCCAGCAACTCTTCCCTTCGACCTGTATCCAGCCGTGACTTTACAGAAGGAACGCAGAGCCTCCGATCCCCAGAAACTCTTCCCTTCGACTTGTGTCAGCCGTGACTTTACAGAAGGAACGCAGAGCCTCCGATCCCCAGAAACTCTTCCCTTCGACTTGTGTCAGCCGTGACTTTACAGAAGGAACGCAGAGCCTCCGATCCCCAGAAACTCTTCCCTTCGACTTGTGTCAGCCTGGACTTTACAGAAGGAACGCAGAGCCTCCGATCCCCAGAAACTCTTCTCTTCGACTTGTATCAGCCACGACTTTACAGAAGGAACGCAGAACCTCCGATCCCGAGAAACTCTTCTCTTCGACTTGTATCAGCCACGACTTTACAGAAGGAACGCAGAACCTCCGATCCCCAGAAACTCTTCTCTTCGACTTGTATCAGCCACGACTTTACAGAAGGAACGCAGAACCTCCGATCCCGAGAAACTCTTCTCTTCGACTTGTATCAGCCACGACTTTACAGAAGGAATGCAGAACCTCCGATCCCCAGCGACTAGTCTCTTCGACTTGTATCAGCCACGACTTTACAGAAGGAATGCAGAACCTCCGATCCCCAGAAACTCTTCCCTTCGAATTGTATCAGCCTGGACTTTACAGAAGGAAAGCAGAATCTCAGATTTTTTTTTTTTTTATATCCAGGGGCTTTAACTAGTCCACACGCATTTTTCCAGGTCTGCTATCTTCATTCATCAGCCGCCGGTGAAACAGTTACCAAGGATGAACCCCCACCCCCACCCCACCCAACCCTTGACTTGCAGGAGGTAGAGGATATGCTAAAAGTGGCTTTGACGATCTCCTGGAGTTTAGAGCGACTTAGCACACCCGCCAGACCAGATCATTAGTGCGCTGACGTACCAGGGACTTTCTTTCCCCCTACATCTGTTGCCGGATGCTGATTGGTTTTAAAGGAATGAAACCGTAAAGATTTCCTCGATTTATAACGATTATTTTTGGGGCAAGGAAAAGAGGGGGGCAAAGAGGAAAAATAAGACGAATTCCCCTCCCCTCCCCCCACCCTCCGTTTGTAAAATGTGAAACATTTACAGATATCCAGTGGAAGTATTTGGGAACCGTGCCTACTTTCTAGAGGCGTCCAAGTGTGTCAGCGACGTAATGTATTTTCGCTACGAATCATTATCCAGATCTGAGATATGTTTACGGGAAAAATAAGCGGTTACTGGATTTCTTGTTATATTTTTTTCATTTCTACCCAAAGCTACATATCTATTTCTCTTAGGAAGCTAAAAAACAACTAAAGATGCTGTGCAGAGGGACATATAGAACTACATAAAAATAGATTTTTAAGGACGTGCATTTTCCCCATCGCAACATATGCCTTTGAGACCTGGACATATTAAACGTCATGAGCGTTTTGAGAAAACAGTCTCGGGGAAAAAAAGAGAGGAAGATCAAGGCGAGGAAGGCAACAAAACATAGATGATGATTTCCGGATGGATGATGTATCAGCAGCAGGGTATCTTACTTACAACCGAGAGGCCTTCAAGAAAGCTCTTAAAGAGGCAAAGTTCCGAAAGGGACGTGTTAATGAATGAATGAATGAATGAATGAACCAAGCCGTGAAGTTTGTATGACACAAATTTTCTTGTCTCTTTTTTCTTGTCTCTTTTTTTCTTGTCTCTTGTTCCCATGGGAACAGCTGTGTTAAGAACACACTTCATCTTCACAGTCTTTGTGAGACAGGGAACATAGATATGCTCAAAAACTCTGACCTACTTCTGCAGCCCAGAAACCTGTAGCAATCAACACTAATTGTAATTGTTTTTTTTTTTGTAAAATGTAATGTAAGGATGATGGACAGATGAGGACATGGAGATCGCCGGCGGGGATGAGGAAAGTCTGATGTGAAACCAATGAATCCAGGACGTGACAAGTCTATTGGTCTCTACAACAATGGCTATCAGAACGATGTAAACAAAACAGAGCCAGCAGACTATAGGTGGCAGGGAATGGATATCGATGAAGCCATCATCCCAAAGTCGGAGTGACTCTGTGGAACTGTCTCAAAACCGTCTGGCCAGCCAGCGTTGGACGTTGGATTGACGTGGAGAAAGGGCTTAAGTACAGCCACCAGAGGCTGGAAAACAAGATTTTGGCCAGGCCAGCCTACACCACTGTCTCCATGGCAGTCCGAGCAAGACTGCAGTCTGCCCTAGTAAGGAAAAGTGCTGAAGTCGGAGGTACCCAGCCAAAAGGCGCATCGCAAAAATCAGGGTATCACGCATTATCGTTAATAAAAATGCGTACGAAGAAGTAGAAGAAGACAAACCGTAATCTTTTCCGCTGTTTATTGATGCATTTATTTATTTGGATATAGTTCCAGCTTACATAGTAGTTTCATTATTCTAGATAATAGCTGTCTTATTGACTCGTAAACCATCATCATCATCATCATCATCATCGTCATCATCATCATCACCTTTCACTCCCTTGAGAGCAAAGGCCACAGATAAAGGCTCTCCAGTCATCCCTGTTCTTGGAATTATTCTCTGCTTCCTTTCATGTGTATCCCTTGTCTCTGAGCACTGTCATAATTTCTCTTCTCCAAGTAAGTCTAGGTCTTCCTCGTTTTCTACTTCCTTGGGGATTCCATGTCAGTGCCTGTCCTGCTATGCTGGTGTCTGGTTGATTAGGCCAATCCACCTCCATTTCCTAGCCATGATTTGCAGGTTCATAGGTTCTTGTCCTGCCCTTCCTCTGAACCTTGCTCCATTATAATTAGATGTTTATCTACAGTTAGTGCTGTCATTAGGCTCAACTTGGCTGCCGCATAGCCCGCAGACCTTAGAGGGCCGTAGCACTGACCTTTGGGGAACATGGTTTTATACCGACTAGTCTGCCTTGCCTGTGGGCGCATTAAATAGCCTGATGATTGTTGCTCATGTCTGTATTATTCTTCTTTTATACAGCAATTCTATTTTTATTATCATCAGCGTTTTGAGAAAACAGTCTCGGGGAAAAAAAGAGAGGAAGATCAAGGCGAGGAAGGCAACAAAACATAGATGATGATTTCCGGATGGATGATGTATCAGCAGCAGGGTATCTTACTTACAACCGAGAGGCCTTCAAGAAAGCTCTTAAAGAGGCAAAGTTCCGAAAGGGACGTGTTAATGAATGAATGAATGAATGAATGAACCAAGCCGTGAAGTTTGTATGACACAAATTTTCTTGTCTCTTTTTTCTTGTCTCTTTTTTTCTTGTCTCTTGTTCCCATGGGAACAGCTGTGTTAAGAACACACTTCATCTTCACAGTCTTTGTGAGACAGGGAACATAGATATGCTCAAAAACTCTGACCTACTTCTGCAGCCCAGAAACCTGTAGCAATCAACACTAATTGTAATTGTTTTTTTTTTTGTAAAATGTAATGTAAGGATGGTGGACAGATGAGGACATGGAGGTCGCCGGCGGGGATGAGGAAAGTCTGATGTGAAACCAATGAATCCAGGACGTGACAAGTCTATTGGTCTCTACAACAATGGCTATCAGAACGATGTAAACAAAACAGAGCCAGCAGACTATAGGTGGCGGGGAATGGATATCGTTGAAGCACTCATCTGAACCATCATCCCAAAGTCGGAGTGTCTTTGTGGAACTGTCTCAAAGCCATCTGGCCAGCCAGCATTGAACGCTGGATCTGACGTGGAGAAGGGGCTTAAGTACAGCCACCAGAGGCTGGAAAACAAGATTTTGGCCAGGCCAGCCTACACCACTGTCTTCATGGCAGTCCGAGCAAGACCACTGTCTGCCCTAGTACGGAAAGGTGCTGAAGTCGGAGGTACCCAGCCAAAAGGCGCATCGCAAAAATCAGGGTACCACGTATTATCGTTAATAAAAATGCGTACGAAGAAGTAGAAGAAGACAAACCGTAATCTTTTCCGCTGTTTATTGATGCATTTATTTATTTGGATATAGTTCCAGCTTACATAGTAGTTTCATTATTCTAGTTAATAGCTGTCTTATTGACTCGTAAACCATCATCATCATCATCATCGTCATCATCATCATCACCTTTCACTCCCTTGAGAGCAAAGGCCACAGATAAAGGCTCTCCAGTCATCCCTGTTCTTGGAATTATTCTCTGCTTCCTTTCATGTGTATCCCTTGTCTCTGAGCACTGTCATAATTTCTCTTCTCCAAGTAAGTCTAGGTCTTCCTCGTTTTCTACTTCCTTGGGGATTCCATGTCAGTGCCTGTCCTGCTATGCTGGTGTCTGGTTGATTAGGCCAATCCACCTCCATTTCATAGGCATGATTTGCAGGTTCATAGGTTCTTGTCCTGCCCTTCCTCTGAACCTTGCTCCATTATAATTAGATGTTTATCTACAGTTAGTGCTGTCATTAGGCTCAACTTGGCTGCCGCATAGCCCGCAGACCTTAGAGGGCCGTAGCACTGACCTTTGGGGAACATGGTTTTATACCGACTAGTCTGCCTTGCCTGTGGGCGCATTAAATAGCCTGATGATTGTTGCTCGTGTCTGTATTATTCTTCTTTTATACAGCAATTCTATTTTTATTATCATCAACTGCAACAGTGAGAAATTCCTTGGCAAATGGGAAAGAAGGAAGGGGATTGTAGGGGTTTTGTTTGTAGAAAAGGGGGATGGAAGGGGAGACACTGGGATCACAGACAGACAGATTCAAACAGTTGGAATATTACTTGCATATTATTTATACTACATTTTCTGGGTAGACAAACCTGGAACGAATGAAGGGAAGGTGGGAATGGTATTCTGTCTTACGTTTAGCCGAGGGGCGGGGGGTGGGGGGGGATGGGGGAGATGGGGGAGAGCGCGCTGGTTAATCCGTCGCTGGTAAATGTATGTTCTCTGTTCTCTTCAATTAATAAGTTAAACGGTATTTTCTCTTCAATTAATAAGTTAAACGGTATGTTCTCTTCAATTAATAAGTTAAACAGTGTGTTCTCTTCAATTAATAAGTTAAACAGAATGTTCTCTTCAATTAATAAGTTAAATAGAATGTTCTCTTCAATTAATAAGTTAAAACAGTATGTTCTCTTCAATAAATAAGTTAAACAGAATGTTCTCTTCAATTAATAAGTTAAATAGAATGTTCTCTTCAATTAATAAGTTAAACAGAATGTTCTCTTCAATTAATAAGTTAAACAGAATGTTCTCTTCAATTAATAAGTTAAACAGAATGTTCTCTTCAATTAATAAGCTAAACAGTATGTTTTTTTCAATTAATAAGTTTAGCAGTATTTTCTCTTCAATTAATACGTTAAACGGTATGTTCTCTTCAATTAATAAGTTAAACAGAATGTTCTCTTCAATTAATAAGTTAAAACAGTATGTTCTCTTCAATTAATAAGTTAAACAGAATGTTCTCTTCAATTAATAAGTTAAACAGAATGTTCTCTTCAATTAATAAGTTAAACAGAATGTTCTCTTCAATTAATAAGTTAAACAGAATGTTCTCTTCAATTAATAAGTTAAACAGAATGTTCTCTTCAATTAATAAGTTAAACAGAATGTTCTCTTCAATTAATAAGTTAAACAGAATGTTCTCTTCAATTAATAAGTTAAACAGAATGTTCTCTTCAATTAATAAGTTAAAACAGTATGTTATCTTCAATTAATAAGTCAAAACAGTATGTTATCTTCGGTTAATAAATTACAAAAGTATGTTCTCTTCAATTAATAAGTTAAATAGAATGTTCTCTTCAATTAATATGTCAAAACAGTATGTTCTCTTCAATTAATAAATTAAAACAAGACAGTGATTAATTGACTAAACATCCACAAAAATAATAAGTATCATCATCATCATCATCGTGCCGTGTCGACTGGCGCTGGCTATTATATTTCTCCGTAGTACCCGATCCTTTATGCAGACCATCAGTTCACGTGGTGATCTCCTCTCTCACACCATCTCGCAGAACTATCAACTATCAGCTTTCTCTGCCTTCCCCTTGGCTCTTCTTCCCTCTATTTTTTTCCCTGTTGTTAGAATATTTTCAGTGCCCCCCTCCCCCTCCTCTTCTCATTGCTCGTCCTATGAACGAACATTGTCTTCCTCGTACTTTTAAACATTTTTTGACAAGATTTTTTGTGTGCATCTCCCGCTTTTCTCCTACATTCTTCATTAGTAATCTTTACTGTCCAGGGAACTCGCAACATTCTTCTACTTAAACCACGTGTCTACTGCTTCCAATGATCTTCTTGCGGACCTGCTTATTGTCCATGATTCACTCCTATATAATAAGATAGGCTCAACACAGCATTTTCAGAACACGGTATTCTAGCATTCACTGATAATATGAATGTGTGTATAGACTCCCCGGCATTATCCACAATTATTTTAGCCCTAAGACAGCGAAAGTAGGCCATATCTGGCCGTGTTTAACAATGGCGACCAAACTTCTTATTGTCTTCTTACTGATTTCAGTGCAAAAACTCCAGAAGGGTTAACTGGAATCTCTGCGGGATGGGGAGGAAGGGAGAGAGGGAGAGGAAGGATGGGGTGAGTGAGTGGGTGGATAGGCAGTCTTCTATGGCACTGGTACAAATTAAGAACCTCTGGGACAAGTCTGTCTTGGCATAACAAAGACCATTACGGCCACACCAGGAGAAAGGGATTGTTCCGTAGGCGATTGTTGGGAGGTAGAAAATTATGCTCGGCAAGGAAGTACGACAGCCAAGTTGAAGTAACCAACAGTTCTGCCTGTAATAGCAGGGAGGGTAAAGTTTATAGGTGTAAAAATAGTAAAAAGCCGAGGGAGTAGGGAAAGGAATGGGTTTGGGAATTCCTGTCTCCTCAAGTACGCTATACCCCACCACTAGCTTACAAAGAGCGTATGTAGGAGTTTACATAGAGTATATTGTAGGACCTTACATAGTGTATATGTACCAGCTTACATAGTGTTTATGTACCAGGTTATATAGTGTTTATGTACCAGCTTATATAGTGTATATGTACCTACTTACATAGTGTATATGTACGAGCTTACATACTGTATATGTACCAGCTACATAGTGTATATGTACGAGATTACATGGTGTATATGTGCCAGCTTACTTAGTATGTATATGTACGAGCTATCTAGGCATATAATTTAAAATTATTTCGGAACCAGTCTTTCTTTCCTTCTATATTTCAGTTCATATAATTCCATTCCTAACACCTAGTCACAAGAGAGGAAATGAAGGGACAGAGGGACAGAGGAAGACAAAGAAACAAGATACTTAACGGACTAAAAGAGTGGCATGGGGCACGATTCAACACACACCTTATAGAAAAAAAGCAAAGGACAGGTGGTTGTGGAGACCAATGACGACCAGCACCTGTGTGACATGGACCAGAGAGAGACAGAGACAGAGAGAGACAGAGACAGAGTGAGAGAGAGAGAGTGAGAGAGAAAGAGACAGAGAGAAAGAGAGAGAGAGAGACTCCATTCCTGAAGGGCAGCAACCTTCATTGATGCGCCACGGGGGACTATGTTTTACGAATGGTCTGTGAACTGCCAAAATCTAGCGTAGCTTCAAAGACAGACTAAATAAATTAAAGAAAAAAAAACTGCAAATTAAAATCTAGGAATATGAAGAAAACATTCCATGGAGATGAATTCCGAAATTCTTAGGTCTTCCTCGTTTTCTATTTCCTTGAGGATTCCTTGTCAGCGCCTGTCTTGCTATGCTGGCGTCGGGGTTCCTCAGAGTGTGACCAATCCACCTCCACTTCCTAGACATGATTTGTAGGTTGACAGGTTCTTGTCCTACCCTTTCCCAGCCTTCTTGCTCCATCCTTGATCCAGGCTGGACCTACCCTTACTCCTTCACAGACAGAACCTATCTTGCACGGACCCATAGAAGATCTCGCCTGGATCACAGATTGGGAGCCCCTGTTGGTCGCCAAAGGATGGCGAACATTTTGAAGGCTGAATGTTAAAAAATAGTTATTCTTTTATTGTTTTTTGTAAAATAAATTTCACCTGGCGTGTCACTGCTTAAGGAGAATTTTGAATATTAAATGGCAGGACACGATCAGGAACGAGGAGGTCTGGGAAATGGCAGGACAAGAACCTATCACCCTACAAATCATGTCTAGGAAATGGAGGTGGATTGGCCACACTCAGAAAACCCGACACCAGCATATAGAAAGACAGGCACTGAGTCTAATTCTCAAAGAAATAGAAAACGAGGAAGACCTAGACTTACTTGGAGAAGAGAAATGATGACACTGCTCAGAGACATAGAAGGAAGCAGAGAATAATTTCAAGAACAGGGATGACTGGAGATCCTTTATTCGTGGTCTATGCTCTCAAGTAAGTGAAAGGCGATGATGATGATGATGATGATGATATGTCACTAAAAAATGTTATTCTGAATTGTGAAATTGTGGGTCGTCATGTTCTCTCCCCTCCTTCCACTTCTAGCTCACGTGGCACTGGTTCGCTACTTCTAGAGGACTAATCATCTCAGCATGCCCCTCATCTAACTACTTGCGTGAGTGAGTGTGAGAACAATGTTTAATGTCAAAGACAAGACTCAGCAGCTTGGAGATGAAACAAGGGTCTACAGCTACAGGGAACTTGTTTACCCCCATGAGCCACAATAAGCTACAGAAAACAGCCTGCGCGTACTTGGCGAGACCGTGTCAGACAACAAACACCACAGCACCATAGGCTTCATTTATAGGACATCATTTTCATAACATGGAAAATGTCAAAACTGATAAATACCAGTGGAACCAATTTACCAGACAAGAAAACATCTATTTTAACCTTTTCTGCCTTTCTTCCCGTCCTTTGGCTTTCTTTGTTTTTCTGGTGCCGTTTGATCGTGGCCATGTGCTGTGTTCTGCGAGTTCTTGGCGAACGTTTGGTAAGAAACGCAGCGAAAGATATACTATATTTAATCACAGGTGCATAATAAACCAGTGATTTCCAACTTTTTAAGGACTTGAACCCTTGGAGTCAATGATAATTTGCTGTGGTCCCATCAGTATACAACGTCCACTTGATTTTCCATTGCAACATATGCCTGTGAGAACTGGACACTTAACAAAACAGCTGAGAAACAAATAAATGCCTTTGAATGTAAATGCTACAGAAGAGTTCTTCAAATATCTTGGACACAAAAGAGAACAAATATATCTAAACTACAATAATTTAATATTGAAGAAGGCTGGCTAGTAAAGAGGATTAAACAGAGAAAAGTTAAATATTTTGGACATATTAAACATCATGATAATCTAGAGAAGACCGTCTTCGAAGGATACATAATGGGAAAAAGAAAGAGGAAGTCCAAGGCGAAGATGGCTGCAAGACATCACTGATGATCTGCAAATGGATGCATCAGCAGCAGGCCATCTTGCTTACAACCGAGAGGCCTACATGAGAGATGTTAGGGAGGCAAAGTTCCGCAAGGGACATGCAAATGACTGACTTGATTTTAAAGCAAAAAACTTCAATATTAGAAATCCGAGAGTTTCAGGAGCAATTTTTTTTTTTTTTATAAATAGGAAACAACGAGGTTTTCGTACGGTAAAGTAAGAGAACACAGTTTTGTAGGATTAGACCTGGAAAAAATCGTAGACAAAGCACTTTAGTGAGACGTGAGAGAAAGAAACATCGCAAGAGAATTACCTGGGACTCGAACACGGACTCCAGTAGGACGAGCAACCGTTTAGCCACGAGAGAACCAACTAAGCCAACTCATCATCATCATCATCATCATGTGCCGTGCCGACTGGCGTTGGCTATTATGCTTCTCCAGATTACGTGATCCTTCATGCAGGCCATCAGTTCAGTTGGTGATCTCCTCTCACACCATCCCGTCAGACTGTCCAGTATCATTTCTCTTGGTCTTCCTCTTGATCTTCTTCTCTCTATTTTTCCTGTTGTTATAACGTTTTCAATGCCCCCTCTTCTCATTGCATGACAGTATTTTTTTGTCTCTCCAGCTCTTCTCATACATTCTTCATTAGTTATTTTTGCTGTCCAGGGGATTCGCAACATTCTTCTAATAAACCACATTTCTGCTGCTTCCAATGATTTTTGTGCAGACTTGCCTATTGTCCATGATTCACTTCCATATAACAAGATAGGTTCAATATAGCATTTTAGGACTCGTTTTCTAACATTCATTGACAAGGATGTGTTAGCTAATATGTTTCTCATTCTCTGAAATGCAGTCTTTGCTTGGCCTATTCTGTTCCTAATTTCTGTTGTGCATTTCCCATCTGAAGTTATTACTGCTCCAAGGTATTTGAATTTCTGCACCTGCTTTAGAATAGTTCCGTTTAATTTAATACTGCATGTTGGTGGATTCTGTTTCTTAGATATAACCATAGTCTCTGTCTTTTTGATGTTCAAAGTAAGGCCTTTCTAAGCCATCTAGCACCCCCCCCCCCAAAACGATCCCTTGTGTCTACTGAACAGTTACCAATGACTATGCCAATAAACACCTTTTATTGGGGGGGGGGTGTGCTAGTTGGCTAACTTGTACTAAACAAGTAGGCTGTTATCTCGTGGATAGACGGCTGCTCGTCCTACCAGAGTCTGTGGTTCGATTCCCAGGTAATTCTCTTGTGGTTTTTCTTTCTCTCACGTCTCATTAAAGTGCTTTGTCTGCGACTTTTCCTGAGGTCTAATCCTACAAAACTGTGTTCTCTTACTTTGCCTGACTGGGCTCTTTGCGATGTACAAAAATGAAAACACGAAATACTTTTAAAATGTACTCCCACGGGACATTTGGCAGCCTCCACAACTACACTAAAAATATGAGAGTTCTTCGTGCCTACCCTACATTCTCCCATCAATGCATTTTTTTTTCATAGGGGCTAAGTTTTGACTCTTTTTTGAGTCACTATTTTTTTAACGCTGAGGACTTTTTTTGTTGTTGTTGGTTTGTGCAGAGTAGGGTTTGTGCATCCTCTATTTTTTTTAATGGCTACGCTGTGGGGTACTATTGTCTTGTAGTCAATCATTTATATGTCCCTTGCGAAACTTTGCCTCCCTAACAGGTCTCATGTAGAACTCTCGGTTGTAAGCAAGATGCCCTGCTGATGATGCGTCACTGTGCAGATCATCAACGATGTCTTGCAGCCATCTTCGCCTTGGTTTTCCTCTCTTTCTTTTTTTCCTTATTATGTACCCTTCCGAGAAGGTCTCTAAATTCTCATGACGTTCAATGTGCCCAAAATATTTTATGTTTAATTCTCTATACCAGCCAACCTTCGGTAATATTAAGTTCTTATAGTATGAAAAGACTTGTAGACGAAAAACATATTCAAATTAGGGGTATCTTGGGATATCAGAACGCAATGACGGGGGTATGGAACTCGATCTTTGAAAATTTTTTTTTTAAAAGTTATTCTTCTTACATTAGAATGTGAATTCGACTGCTGTGAAACAATCCGTAGAGATTAAAACAAAGCTATGGCAATATTTTTAAGACATACAGGCACCTAATAAGACTGGTGAATACAATGGTTTCAACAGTCTGGTGAAAAGGATATAGGGACAAACTGAGCAATAACATCAAGGTCTGTAATCATAAAAAGCTTGAGAACCTCTGGTCTAAACTACCACGAAAGCAAGGGTTAAACTTGTATTGTTTTCAGCGGTGTCAGATGAGATTCATATAACTATTGAGAACTCTGAAAAGTAGACTCTGTCTCGTCCTATCATGACATGCCTTTAATAGCACGAGGGGGCATTTGTCTGCGCTACCCCTTTAATAACAGGCTACCGTGCCACCGATGGCTGGATAACGGGTACCCCTCAGCCTGTTAAAGAATCTGTTTCTTGTGTGGGCCCTGAGATGTTAATGAGAGGCCTCATTCTTGACCGTAAATGTCACTGAGCTGGATGGGGAGTGGGTTGTATTCGGGAAGTTGATCCAACAAATAAAATTTTCACCACAGATGACACAAAAATGGAAAAAAGGAGGGGGGGGGGGAGGGTATTTCGCTCTGCTATTCGAGTGGCGAAGGTCGCAAATAACTGAATACGTGAGCATCACCAAGAGGTAGACTAGATTCTGGCCCATCCCTAGATTGCTTGACTTTACAACTACCTATAAAACCAGTCATCTTCATTCATATATCACACATATATAAATAATGTTTAAAAAACTATATTCACTCTTGTAAACAGTACATGTGTTTATTTCCACATCAAAAAGTATGACAAAGATTGCGTGCTTATGTCGCTAGTAGGCTCACTGTTTTGTTGTTCTCTGTTTATTAGTAATCTAACCCCCCCCTCCCACCCCCAGAAAATAAACCCTCTTATTTTATTCTACAGACTCTTGTAGCAAGTATATGTGTAGTCAACATATCTATATACAGTATAGTTTTTGTATTTATTTTCAAACAGAAATGATACATAAAACAAGGTAAGTTTAATGACTGAAACAACCACTCTGCTTGCCTTAAACATGATGGGGTGAAGACCCCAGTCCGATGAGGCAGTCAGCGACCCATAGCTGATATGCTAGCGCACCATAGATGAACCAAGACCCTGTCCCATCTCTCCGGTGGTACCCCCAGTAACAGGCCGTGAAAGGGACTTATCTGCTTAATTTACGACGATGTAATGATAACTGGCTACTCTTTCGAAAGGAGGGGTTATACACTGAGCCTCTGCGCGGTCAGTCACCGCGCACGACAAAAATGGTACCCAGCACAACTTGTGACAGGTAACAAGGCAGCGAGCCTGAAAGCTGGTAAATAAAACTCCAAAAAGACGCATTTCACGAAGGAGGAAAAACAAAACACAACAAAACAAAACAAAAACAAAATGAAGGCTGTAAAACATGGTTACTCTGTGATGTTTTAATGTGTTTCTGGACTGATCTTACAGATGATGGCAAGACAAGGCGCTGCTTCTTATCAGTGTTATACGTTCAGGCATTTCTTTTCATGTGTATCTCCAGTCAAAATCCAACGACTAAGAGACAGCATAAGCAACCACACAGGAAGCAGAGAGAGGGGGAACTGCTCGATTAAGTTCCCTAGAACAGTCGTGGAGGCTTGGCTTGTAGAATAAAAATACAGTTAAAATAATCACCGCCTCTCTCCATACTGCACGGTTTCAGCACATCCGTTGTGACCGCTACATTGAAGACCTCAGTAGCGCGTGTTGTTGCTGAGAATATAAAACTTGGACAATTCCTAAATATAACATTATATATATATATATATATATATATATATATATATATATATATATATATATATCAATGCGAGCAAAAAGAAAAAAATGAGTTCCTGGTATAGGAAATCATATCCAGACAGATTAAATGAGAGGTGGTGGCTCTCCAGAAGGGATGTCAGGCAATAAATGATTTCGTGAGCCACACCGGTGAAGAAGTTCCTAAGTTGATCAGAACATCTTAGTTCGGTTCCATTTTGTCCAGTCCGCTTCGTAAATGGAGTCTGGCAGCTCTGCTCTGGGCGAAATACGCTCGAGAGCGTCAAAGTAAATCAATTAAGCTACAACTATGATCATCACTGTCATCAAAAATCATCATCAGAATCATCAACATCATTCACTCACGTTCACAACATTCGGAATAAAAATAAGATACATTGCTTGCCAGCAATCCTCTAGAGTGGAAGACATGGTGGAGCAGTGTCTTTGCCCTCATGAAGCGTGTTGATATAAATGTACAGTCTAAACGAATGGAGGTTTAATCAGTCATTGTGGCAGCTACAGCTGAAAAGCTGAAGTTCTTGTCACGGTTAAAATCTTACTAAACAGATACACTATCATACAGTAAAATACATCTTGTGCAACAGATCCGTCTCAATGGAGACAAGATTCCGAGTACTTAAATATTACATCGAGCCAGTTTTATTTTATGGGTGTGAAACATGGTCTATAAATAAGAGAGTACAGTGAGAAATGGAGGCCATGGAGATGTGGTTTATAAGAAGGATGTTGAAGGTACCATGGACAGCCAAGAAAACCAATGAAGAAGTCTTAAGAGAGGCTGGAGTTAAAAAGCAAAGATCAGAGGCAGACAAGCGAAATTTATAGGACATTTCCTGAGAAGAGGAAAACTGAAACACACTGTGACAACTGGAAACATTGAAGG
This sequence comes from Achatina immaculata, assembly GCA_009760885.1. NCBI lineage: Eukaryota > Metazoa > Mollusca > Gastropoda > Stylommatophora > Achatinidae > Lissachatina > Lissachatina immaculata. Next base: position 9,266,820 of record CM019695.1, on the reverse strand, counting down.
AAGTAGAGACAGAGGAAGAGAGAGAGAGAGAGAGAGAGAGAGAGAGAGAGAAGTTACTGCATGGGTTGTCAGTATGGCTAGGAAGAAAGTCACCGGCGGACCTCATAATCAAGTATAAAGAATTGGAATTATGGAGAGAAATGATCGCCTACGCCACGAGGCATGGCACTTGAATTGAAAGTATGGTTCTCTCTTTACTTCTCCAAGCCAATCTAACGAGCAGGATATTCAGCAAAAGCTCCACTACCATAAAGAATAACAAAGACCTCATGCTTTGGTTAATCACAAAATATCACATCTGTTTAAATGGACGAACATTTGTAGGCTATAAGCGATCTTTTTCCCAGTTAAACTTCACCGTCTCTGGAGGCGTTACTATCCCACTTATAGTTGGCTGTTACAGTCTTACTGTTACTATTTCCGGCGAGTTCACAATGAAAGTGTTTGAACATTTTCTGGTGAATTATTTCCTCGACTTATTCCCAGCTTTACTTCCCGGACTCAGACAAGTCAAAGAGAGGTACGATTCTAGCAAACCATGACTTCCTAAATCTGTCTGGTAACCATGGCAACCGATATATTTCTGGCCCGTGTTCATAAGGCGTGGTTGCTGAGGCGCCATCTTGACATACGGTCTGGTATGTATCATTACCCCGGTCTCCTTCTCGCTTTCTGGTGTGAATCACGATGCCTCTCTCTGCGAGGGTGCCAGGGATGGTGTTGTCTAGAAAGCAAGCGAAGACACCTCCAACAAAAGAAGGATTAGACAAGCACAGGATAATGATATTGTCAATTTCTCTGTTCCCCGTGTTAATGCTGTCATGGTTATTCGTGCACCAGTGTGGAAGCATCATACCCAGCAGTAGAGCAATGCCAATGATACTCACGTTACGCGTTGAGTTCAGGTCAATGAGCTGCATGTACGACAGAATCACCCCGATAAGGATTCCGAAGGTGACAATCTCGGAGCCACCAATCACGGAGTATGGGATTGTAGAGAAGAATGCGCCAAGTTTCCCAAGAAACGCGCAGATAATGTAGAAGATGCCGACCACCTGGAACACGCTGCGACTCGTCACTTTGCATATGCTCATAGCTCCAATGTTTTCCCCATACGACACAGTGGCGTGCCCGCATCCAAGAGCTCCGCTGAAAAAACTCATCAGACCCTCTATGGCGATGCCCCTGTTGAGAGCAAAGGTAGGCGGAGGCGGGGCACCGGATATTTTGGCACTGGCGCTGTAGTCTCCTATAGAATCCAGTACTGATAAAATAGTGCTGACCATAAAACTGACCAGGGCTGCGGTACTGAACGATGGCGCCCCAAACTGTCCTGGATAAGGAACAAAGAACCAGTCCGTTTCGTCAATGACGTGAAACTGAGCATCGGTTCTGGCTTTGTACTGTTTGCTGTTGGGGTCATCCGACAAAGCTCCATATTTAGTCATGATATAACTGACCAACCATCCTACTATGACACTGATAAGGAGTGAAAAAATCTGATGGAACGGCTGCCACACGATGTGAAATCCCTGGGCTCGATTCCATGCTGGAATGGGTGTGTTCCGATTGTTCAGGTACAAAGCTAGAATGATGCAAACTCCGGCTGTAATGGCTGCTACAGACCAATTTGTCTCCGAGAAGCTAACCACCACTTTGTGTATGTAGATACCGAATAGAGTTACCACTGGTACGATGGTGATTGGACCAACAAAACGAGCGATTACACCAACGAATCCCGTCACACCAACGAGGCAGTGGACAGCCCCGGATATCATTAAGCTTCCGGCGTAAGCGTTGATTCTAGCAACAGCAACTTGTTCATTTCTCACCATCGTGTTGTTACCAAGCACGGCCATAAGAACCGTTCTGTTTGTCTGGGGATCTAGCATCTTAATAGTCTCTGGACATTTTAACTCCGGAAGCGACATCATAACGATGAGCGGAATGATGTACGACGGCGCTGGACCCTGGAAAATCGGAAGTCTGACCCCGAAAGTTGTAATGGCAAACGTGGAAACGCCCATCATGAGCATTGTGGAGCTGAGAATCCTAACCTTCAGCGCGGACTCGTCCGTGGCACAGACGCCCTGAGCGACAATCGCTGCAGTTCCTAGCGGTGTAGCAATGGCCAGGCAGCTCTGCTGAAGGGCAAACATGATCAGGTAGTGGATCGGTGGCCTGTCCGTCAAACCGTAGATCAGCCTCTTCGGAGAAATGACCTCCACGTCAGGCGACCGCTCCTGAAAGTTTTCTTGGCTTTCCATGGCGGGAACATTACCTACCACACAATCACAAGCCGTCTTACCGTTGTTGTTAGGCTCAAACGTAGCATCCATAGACGGCACGGTCCCTTCCAGTGAACAGCTCTTCATATCTACCAGAGCGCTTACGGTCGGCACAGTAATATACATCCCAGGGTTCTCTTTATCTCGGACACTAGCACGGCCTGAAGTTGACATATCTGTGGAAAGTCACGGCCATTATCAATTATAACACGAGGCAAAGGCATCTGGAGCAAGTCTTTACAAACAAGGTGCCTAATCTCTCCTTATCTAAACACACTCCAGTCTTTCACTCGTGTTTAAGTGACCTGCTTGGTAATTGTATCTGTTTAAGTGTGACAGCTGCGGTCATGTCAGTCCATTAGCTTACCCTGATTATGTCGCGTCACAAAAACAAAAGATCAGTTTAACGTGCAGTGTTAGTCAAGAACTTCTGAACACAGGTGCTGTTATAGACAAGTTATCTTTGAAAGCCATTGATGATGCTGGTGTACGTTATAAATTATCCATATTGCGAACTCCCGTTCTTCTTCTTCTTCTAACTCACCAGGAACTACGAGCACATCTTCTTTTGCAGCCGACGCGGTGAGGATGTTGAGGCACATCATCGTGTCGGAGATGGGAGCGGGTTACGGCAACAAATTTTGTTCAGTTCTTGAAGGGAGCTAAAGATGTGTTACTGGAGGTATGACCGAAGAGGTGGAACAGGGTCTTGGTCAGCTGTGGTCCACCAAACCTAACGTTAGCATGTCAGCCAATGGTCCGCTGACTGCCACACTGGGCAGCGCCATCAGCCCCCTTTATAACTCAGAGACTACCTGAACTTTCCTATATCAAGTTTCTTATTCACTTTAAATTCATTTTGAACTATCAAGATTCCCGTATACTTTATAATACCATCTGAACTATGAAGTTTCTCGTATACTCTATATTAATATTTGAACAATCACGTTTCTCGTATACTTTATAATACCATTTGAACTACGAAGTTTCTCGTATACTCTAAATTACCATTTGAACTATGAAGTTTCTTATACACTATCAATCAACTTCTGAACTATACACACACTTATCGACAGCTTCATACAAGTCGCCCCGGGCTCTCCCACCCAACCCCCCCTCCCCCCATCTCCCATCCCTCCCCTTCCACGTCTCCCTTTCATAAAATAAATGTAAAATTAGACTTTCTCTAATTCCCTTATTTCTTCGTCCTATATGTTTTTGTGTGACTTAAGACACAAGCCAGAAAGTTTGAGTCGTGTATTTTGTCAGCTGTTAAAGGTGGTCCAACGTTTCAAATAAAAGTCTAATTATCAAGATTCTTATCCACTGTAAATTACCACTGCTTATCCACTGTTGTATTATCATCGTTTTTCTTCATTACACATGACAGTCCATACAATCATGTTTATATTCTATAAATCACTTTCTGTACAATCATGTCTATATGTTGTAATTCACGATCTCTATACTCTGGTTACGTATATTGTAAATCATCTACTCTGTAAATATGTAAATCACCTTCTCTACAGCCATATTTATATTTTGTAAACTACTTTCTCTGCAATCATGTTTATATATTGTAAATTACCTTCTCTACAATCATGCTTTTAATTTGCAAATCACCTTCTCTACAATCATATTTATAATTTGTAAATCACCGTCGCTACAATAATGTTTAGAATTTGTAAATCACCTTCTCTACAATCATGTTTATATGTTGTAAATCACAACGTTAGATATGTATACTTTGCTAACGAACGAAGCTGTCTCTATCTTTTTAGAAATAGCCTGTTTTATCAAGTGTCTTATTCACTGTAAATTACATGCTACATTATCATCATTTCTCTATGTTATAAATCGCATTTCTACAGTCTTGTTTATATATTGTAAATCACTTTATCTTCGTAATATTTATATATTGTAAATCACAATCTCTTCATAATGTTGATATATTGTAAATCACAATCTCTTCATAATGTTGATATATTGTCTTCTTCTTCTTCTTCGTTCGCACTGTCTGTCTATATCTGCAGTCCTGTCTCTTGGATAAATTTCACTGTTTTTTGTAACTCATGTATGGAACTGTAGAGCTTATCTTCTTTAGTGGTTTCACTGGGCCAGTAATTATTTCTCAGTGTCTCGTAGTTGATGCAGTTCTGGAGGATATGTTCCACGGTTTGGGGCACCTGGGCACATGTACATAGATTAGTAGGACCAACCTTAAACTTTGTATACATATGACTTCGGAGTCGGCTGTGTCCTGTTCGGAGACGGAAGATGGTGACTTGTTCCTTTCTGTTTAGCATGTGATAGTCATCATGTGGTGGTGTTTGTGGCTTCCTGTAGGTTTTTATCATGCTTTTCTTCTGATTATAGGTGACTGGTATGTCTGGTTGCTCCATTTCAGTGCCCTCTTTGGCCAGATGGTCAGCTTTCTCATTGCCTGGTATCCCACAGTGGGAGGGAATCCATTGCAAAGTGACTCCATGTTGTAAGCCAATTTTTGACAAGGCATCCTTAAGGTCTGGTAGTTTGTTGCACTGAAGAGCCTCCAGTACTGATCTTGCATCTGTGAGAATTACTACAGGACATGTATCAATTCTGGAGTCTGATAGTTTTTCAACTGCAGCAATAATTGCCCTAACTTCTGCATCAAAGTTGTTGCAGTATTTACCTGTGGGTATGGAAATCTTGTCAATGGTGTTGTTTGGATATTCAATATATGCTCCTGCCCCACCATTCTTTATGGCATTATGTGCAGATCCATCTGTATACACACGTATCCAGGTGTCACATGGATATTTGTCATCTAGAACACTAAGTGTGGCTGTTGATCTTACAAGACTGCTCTGCATCTCACCATTCTGCACACCTTTCACTTCAGTCTGAATAGTTATTTGTGTATAATCTGCTTCTTTCCATGGTGTATGCTCTGGTACAGATGATAATGGAGTGACTACAGTTGGAAGGTCAGGTATCAGCTTACGCATACGCTTGGCCTGATGAATGAAGCTGCTTCTTTTAAGCCGTCCTAATGCCAAGTTATTGAATCTCTCCTTCAGGGGATGGCTTACAGAGCTAAGGAATTTTTCTCCCATGGTCATGACCTTTGTGTCTCTACGTTCCTTTAGCGGTTGAACACCAACTATTTTCTGCATTTCTACTATTGGTGTGGACCTCATGGCACCTGTGATAATCCGTAGTGACTGATTTTGAACCTTGTCTAGATTATGCAGCGTAGTGTTTGATGCTGTGCACCAAGATGTTGAGCCATATTCTAAATGTGGTAGAATACTTTGCTGATATACATTCTTGAGGATTCTTTCACTAGCTCCCCATGTAGTCCCACTCAATTTTCTTAATATGGCTAGTTTTCTTCTGGCTTTTGCTTCTGCACTGTTGATGTGTTGCTTCCAAGTCAGTTTTGAGTCAAGAGTCACTCCTAAGTAAGTGGGTTGGTTGTCCATCCTTAAGGGTATTTCATTTACAAAGATCTTACCTGCTTTCTGTTTAGATGAGAGGGTGAACAGAGTGGTGCTTGATTTCTCTGTGTTGATACTTACACACCATTTGTTTGTCCATGATGTCAAGATGTCTGCTGCTCTTTGGAGTCTCTGTGTAGCAACTGTCGCATATTCATCTGTACACCACATGACCAGATCATCTGCATACAGTGCTGCTTTGATTCCATAGGGAAGTTCCTTGACCAGGTCATTAATGAATACAAGGAATAGTGTAGGCGAAAGGACTCCTCCTTGTGGTACACCGTGTCGCAGAAGTACTTTCTGGCTTTTGTGTCCATCCATTACTACTCTAGCTCTTCTATTGTGTAAATAGGACTTTATCCAGTTGTACAGTCTTCCATTCACATTGCAGTTTCTTAGTTTCCACAACAGACCTTTTTTCCATACTTTATCAAAGGCTTTCTTCAGGTCTATCCACGCTGCTAGTACAAGGTTTTTCTCTTGGAATGCATCCTCAATCTCTTGAGAGAGATAGGTCACTTGATCTTCCGTACTGTAGTACTGCCTAAATCCTGCTTGTTGTGGAACGAGAAGGTTTTCACTTTCTAGGTACCATTTTAGCCTCAGGTCAATGATGCGTTCCATCGTTTTGCATAGGCAGCTAGTGAGACTGATTGGCCTGTAGCTGGAGGCAGTATCACTGTTTTTCCCTGGTTTTAGCAGTGGTACCATGCTTGCTTCCTTCCAGATTTGAGGTAACTTACCTGTGCTCCAGCACATATTGAAAATATCCAACAGCTTTCCCATTGCTGCCATTCCCAGGTTCTTGATCATTTCATTGGACACTCCATCTGGTCCTGGTGATTTCCTTGGTTTCAGTTTACTAACTGCTAGGTCTAACTCACTGCGTGTGATTGGTGCATCCATGACCTCCACTTTTCTGACTTGTTCCTCCTTTTTCTGTGGCTCGATGCGCACTGTACGCTCCTTCTCTGGATGGATATCAATGTTGCAGTCCTGTGCAAACATGCGAGCAAAGTGATCTGCTACCTGCTTACCTGTAAGAGTTTTCCCATCCTCTATTAGTGTAATCTTTGTACTTCTTCCAGTACTCTCATCATTTAACTGTTTGATTAGTTTCCATAGTTTCCTTCCATCCTTTTCAAAGTTTAGGGACTCTGTTTTCTCTCTCCAACTTTCCCGTCTGGCTTGCAGCTTTGCTCTCTGAAATTTGGCCTTAGAATGTTGGTAATTATTGTGGTGTTCTTGGCATGGTCTATTTTCTGCTTGCTTTCGAGCTGCTTCCACATCATCATGGAGTTTTCCCAGCTCACTAGACCAGTATGGTTTATAGTCCCTGCGAGCTCCTCTGGGAATGGTTTCACGAGCGGCCTGAAGGATACAAGCATTGAATTCCTGTTGATATATTGTAAATCATAATCTCTTCATAACGTTTATTCAAGTATATTTTAAATCAATTTCCCTCTAATCATGTATATATACTGTAAAACATCCCTTGCTCTGTCATTACAAAAATACATTGCAAATCACTTTCTGCGTTGTTTAATCTGTTTATACGGCGAAGAAGCTGCCCGGCACTGTTCTCTAGGTGACATGCTAGCATCAGGGTAGGCGAACGACTGCCGACCAAGACACTGTCCCATCTACCCTTTGGTACCCCCCCCCCCCCAGTAACAGACCTAGCTTGGTTAAAGAGGCAGGGATATACACTGATCCCCATGGTGGTGGAGTCTGCTAAAGAAGTATTGCATACTCCTCTGCTTTTTAACTGCACTCAGAGATTGAAAAAAAAAAAAATGACGGCCATAAACTGCTCTAAATCCGACACGGCGACGTGCCTCAAAATCTCCACCACACTGACTGCAGAGAACACCAGCTCATGGTCTAAGAAGACGAAGAAAAGGAAGAAGTCTGCTATACGGTGCAAACCACTGGTGCTATAGAAGTTTGATCTATGTTCTATATATAATGTCTGTTTTGTTACATTATTATGAATCACCTGCCTTCACGATTACATTTTTCAAAATGTAACAATAGAAGTAAACTACACATACAACGAAACAAGATCTTAGAAGTACATCTACTAAACAACAGAAATAAATTATACATATAATGAAACAAAATCGTAGAAATACATCTACTAAACAACATAAATAAATTATACATACAATGAAACTAGATCATAGAAGTACATCTACTAAACAACAGAAATAAATTATACATATAATGAAACAAAATCGTAGAAATACATCTACTAAACAACATAAATAAATTATACATACAATGAAACTAGATCGTAGAAGTACATCTACTAAACAACAGAAGTAAATTATACATCCAATAAAACAAGATCATAGAAGTACATCTACTGACAAGATCACACTGCTGTTAGAAAAAAAAGTATATCCTGGTAATGAATGCGTACAAACTGTCACAGGTCATGTTAGTCAATGAGAGTTGAGGCACTTGACAGACGTATTACGTCGCCCTGTACGTCAGCAAAGACGACAGATTCCAAGTGATAAACTTTAAATATTTCAAGAGCTCGGGGGGTGAGTACGTGTAAAGCTGGGTGTTTTCGTGAAACAACTCATAGAGGAGGCTTGGCTCTTGTGTTACGCATGTCATCAGTTTCCGTGTTTTTGTCGCTGTTCCGCTGTGAATTGTGGAGTGATCTTAAGAAAAAAAAAAAAAGAGGCTAGGAAGTGTCTTTTTTTTTACGTGAGTATCTGTCTGTTGTTTAATACACTGGCAGTCATGTATACTACGAACTTTTTCTGCGTCTCAGCTTCCAGTTTATATATTATATATATATATATATATATATATATATATATATATATATATATATATATATATATATATATATATATATATATATATAATATTTCGGAGGTATTTTCTTTTCCATATTGTGTGTCAAGTATTGATTTTTGTGCCGCTATACTGACTGCAACTAGTCTACAAGCATTCTTCTTATGCATGAAAGTTCAATTCACTATGCCGATTACCACTCTTGCGCTCGGAGATACCTGGGAAAAATTATGTTGTTGAGATTTTTTTTTTTTGGACACAGACATAAAGTAACGAAAGAAATAGAGAGAGAGGGAGAGAGAGAGAGAGAGAGAGAGAAAAGAGAGAGAGAGAGAGGAGAGAGAGAAAAGTGACTATGGAAATGTCACGTGCGTTAAGAACATGGATTTGTTTGCCAAACTTCATCATCATCATCATCATCATCATTTCTTCCTCTTCTTCTTCTTTCAAAAGAGCGTTGGCCACAATTATGTCCACGCAGTGCTTTTTTGCACGACTGGACTCATCGGATTTTTGCTCGGTGTATTTTTGAGACCGAGTACGCCTTCCCATTGCGATCCCTATTACACTTTCCCATTGCGATCCCTATTACACTTTCGCATTGCAATCTCACTCACATGGCCCAGGCTACTGTTCGCTTCCAAGGGGGCACCGGTGCGAAGTGGAATAAGGTCTTGAATAGGTTGGAGTTAGCCAACCCTGACGCAAGCAGTCAGGTATGGGTCGTGGACCGCTAACTCATTCAGTCAGCCCCCCCCCCCCCCCGGTCATTCGCTTCCTCGTTCTTCAACGCTTGACTTTTGTTTCACCGGCTTCTGTATGAAACCTTCTTCCTGTAGTTTCAGTCAACGATACCTGGTCTTCATTTCTAGCTAATCCTGGACATAGTCTAACAGCGTCCACGAACACAAGACAAGGTTCGCATCACAGAACGCGACTGCTATCAAAGAAACGTATTACAGCTGACAATCACGTGGTCGAATCTCTCAGTGCGGCTTAGTCACCGTCCGATCTGGGAGTCACCTACCCACATATGGCATACCAGCATCACTTGGATAGCTGGCCAAGACCCTGCCCCACCTCTCTGTTGGCATCTACCGGTAACAGGCCTAGCAGGGACCGCCATAGTTCCCATGGTGGTGGAATGTGCTGAAGAAGCAGTGCATATCCCCTGCTTGTTTATCTCCACTCACTGACTGAAGAAAAATAAACGTCGTAACCAGCTCCCAATCCGACACGATGCTATGTCACACTATCTTCATCGCATCGGCTACAGAAGAACATCAGCTCGCGGTTCCAGGGAGAAGAAGAAGAAGAAGAATCTCTAGAATCTCATAAAAAATAAGGATTATATACACAAGCAAAATAATTAAATAAGTGAATTTTAATACCTGGGCAGTATCCTCCGTCAGACAAAATAGTGAATGACCGAGCAAAACACAGTTAAATAAGTTAAAATATAACCAACGCCTTACTCCTGTAGTTAAAAAATATAACCAACGCCTTACTCCTGTAGTTAAAAAATATAACCAACGCCTTACTCCTGTAGTTAAAATATAACCAACGCATTACTCCTATAGCTGAAATATAACCAACGCCTTTCTCCTATAGTTAAAATATAACCAACGCCTTACTCCCATAACAAACTATTTCAGCGATGGCTGCTAAGTCAGAACACTCGGAAGCTTGTTCTACCGCCGATAACGTAAAACTTGAATGACTCTCAGAGACAACAATGTCTTTATATTAATGCTCGTAAAAATTAGTTCCTGGTAGAGGAAGCCAGATCCAGATTGGATTAAATAAGAAATATAACCACAATGACTCGCTCGGCCCCCACCACAGCAACATCCTGAAAGAAGCTAAGAAGAATTATTTTAACAGTTCTGAAACATTCTTAAGAAGAGAGTCGTTCAGGTCACGAAGGCTGCAACGAAAGAATTCCAAAAAAAAAAAAAAAACCCGTCTGTCAATTGTGACAATGATGAATACAGCGTCACTGCGGCTTTGGCGAACGGATTGAGAGAAGTCGCCTTCCTGTATGACCTGACAGCTAACAAGTTTTATACAACAGCGTGCAGGGAGGGCCTTTGTTTACGGTGGGGGGGGGGTGGGGTGGGGGAATCTTGTTTTAAAAAAAAGCCCACCATTAACCTAACAGTTCAACCATAAAAGCGAGGAAGGGGGGGGGGGGGGGGGAGGGGAGAGCTTTTCGTGTCTAGCGGCGACCCGCGGATACCTGGTACACTACTTCTACATAATGTCGTTGTTCAACAACATGCCCGAAATAATTAGGTCATCAACACGTATGGCTTAGCGTCTCTGTGTAGCGTGTTTTAAGCATACACGCCTGTTGAAGTACATGTCCAGCAACCTCCATGTTGAGGATGTTTTTTTAAAGTTTCTTGAAGTTTCTTTTACTCTCGCGCGAATTAATTTCCATGCTCTTTCTGGCAAGAACACACTTCGCAGAGAAATTTTTGATAGAAAGAAACTAAGAGGAGGTTACTCTGATAAATGATGGATTTGTAATATTCTATTTTTCATTTTATTTAGGTTTTAAAAAAATGTAAAAACGAAAATGATGTATGCACAAGAGATGAGGGAAACAAGACCAAGGAGTAGACCAAGACGGAATTGGAAAGACAGCATAGAAGAGGATATAAAAGAAATTGGTGCCAACTGGAGAGAGAAAATTAGAAGCAGAGAGGAATGGAGGAGAACTTTATCTGCGGCAATGAGCCTTAATGGCTTGGACAGTTCAAGAAGAAGAAGAAGTAGAAAAAGGTAAAAGGTAAAATCCCGGTTTAAATGCAATTAATGCATATTGGGGATATAGTATTAGGTTTGTATTTCCACGACCTTCGACTCATGAAACTGTGATGTGGTCAGTCTCACGCATGGCTACATATATCTTCCCAAATTTCTCCGGCACTCATTTTTAGTTATTTTATTTAGACTTTGTCTAAATATCACCCTGAGCACTGATTCTAATAGGCGCGCAAGATCTGTCAACCCTGCCATTGTTCTTTTCGAATGAAAGAGTTAATCTTACTCTTAAAATTTTGCTAATGTAGCTACGTCCCTGTTTCGTATTGTTGGTCTAAATTTGAAAGTAAAACTAATAACAGTTTTTAATATGAACCTCACTGACACGATATTCCTTTTTCTTGAAATTCAGAACGAACACATGTAGCTGAAATGTAAAAGTTAAAACACGAAAATGTAAGAGTAAACACAGAGTATAGCGGGCACTGGAAATGCTTATAATAGAAGAATGGAGCTTTTCTTCGTCTAAGAAAGACTAGGATGAGTTTTTATATTTTACGGAACTAAATTCTGCACGATTTTCTATTTTTAAATGGCAAAACAAGCTGAAACTGTCATTGTAAGATTATATCAACAACAAGCACACAGGCAGGAGTTGTATCAGCACAAATTCTGTAACTGTATCACCGGTTCTTGCTTTCGTGTTGAAAAGAAAATAGAATATGGACGCTTCTTCGTCTGAATATTCAACGCAGATTCTCTCTCTCTCTCTCTCTCTCTCTCAACCTTAAGTTCCCAGGGCACTTAGGGCTTCCGCAAGGGTTTTCCACAAACGCCTGTCCTTTGTCTTTTTTTTCTGCTCTTGCCCAGGTGAGCCCTCTATTGCTCAACACCCTCTCTGGTGTTCTTTTCCATGTCTATTTGGTCTACCCTTACTTCTGTTCCCCTGTGGTGTCCATCTTAGTGCTATTTTTGGTAGTGAGTTGTCAGTCATTCGGAGCACATGTCCCAAACATCGCCAACGTCTTTCCTCAATAAATGCTGTCAGTGGCTTCATCTGCATTTCTGCCAACAAGATATTTCTTATGGTGTTCGGCCAAAATATTTTTTTAATTCCTCGTAAACATTTAGTCTGGAAAGAATTCAACTTGTTTTCTATGGTTTTGGTGATTTTCCAGCATTCACTTCCATAGAGTAGTACACTTAGAACATTACTCTTAAATATCCTGATTTTCGTATTTATGCTTAGTTTTTTTAGATTTCCATATAGTCTGCAGCACTGCAAAAGCCTGGTTTGCTCTAGTAACTCTGCTGTTGACGCCCTCTGTGCTGTCTCCACTTTCTACTACTCTACTGCCAAGGTATACAAATTCGTTGATTAAACTAACTTAATCCCTGGGACTAAACAAGTTCATTCTTCATACTTTTTCTTCTTCCGCCTTCGAGTGTTTGGTTAGTCATGCTACACCTGCAGCCCCGTCGCCCTGACAAAGTCCCCCGGCCGCCTTCTATGGACTTGAACGTGAGCCCCACAGCTTTTCTTTCCGCTCCCTCCCCCCCCCCCCCCCTCAAGACCTGTCCTCGGAGGTTTGAGTAGGTCGGACAGGTCTGGACACTAAAAGCCGCAGGGCGTTAGTTTGCCTGTGACATCTTAAGACGATAGAAGTGGCCCAGGAGTCTGTAGTATACCCTTCTCAGACGGAGAACTGCAGTTTGTTCATATTTCTGTAGCTATTCTTCGCTCATCCAATGATCTTCAAGCAAACCCACCGTAATCTACCACTTTTTTTTCCCAACACAGTTGTCGCGTCACAAAATCTTCACGGCGTCGGTTGCAAACAGAATAAGGAGTTACAGATTCAGGAGGTTGGAACCTAAATCGCCAGGTTTACTTGCACCACGTGATGAGATGCTTCCGGAACAGGTCTGAAGAAAAGCCGCGTGACTCTGTCCTTGAACTGTGAGATTGTTTTGTCGCTAAGGACATTTTGATAGGATTGTTTTTTTCGCTAAGAACATTTTGATAGGATTGTTTTGTAGCTAAGGACATTTTGATAGGATTGTTTTGTAGCTAAGGACATTTTGATAGGATTGTTTTGTTGCTAAGAACATTTTGATAGGATTGTTTTGTCGCTAAGAACATTTTAATAGGATTCTTTTGTCGCTAAGAACATTTTAATAGGATTGTTTTGTCGCTAAGAACATTTTGACAGGAACTAAGGACAGCCAAAGAACAGAAAGCTAAATACAATAATTGGTGTATAAGTATACAACTATACACTAAACAAAGCTAAATAACAGCTAAATAAAAGGTAAATAAACCTACCTATACCATAAGCGCTTTAAAGAACCTATATATATATATATATATATATATATATATATATATATAAAAGAGGTCGACCACGTGAAACTCTGAACAGGACATTGTTAAGAGAGGCCAGTTCAGTGTTCATTACACCCCTTGATGAGATTGAAAAGCTCGCTGAAGACAGGAAATCTTGGCGAACTACCATGCGAGCCCTGTGTGACGTTTAGCGGCACGGGAAGGATGTAAGATTGCTATACGATTGTGAAAATGGAACAGTTAGCAAAAAAAAAAAAAAAATGACAAATAAGACTAGAAGCAACAGAAATGTGGTTTTAGAGAAAGATAGCAACAAATACTCTGGACAGAGAGAGAGAGAGAGAGAAAAACAAAGGTGATGTCTTAAAAGAAGTTTCAAGACAATGAAAACTAATTAAAACCACAAGAAAAGAAGAAACGTATTAGACATATCATAAAAAGGCGGAAGTTTTGAAAACTTAGTAATAACCGAAAGATTCATGAGATGAAGGAATAGAGAGGAAGGCCAAGAAAAAAAAGAAGAAGAAGAAAAAAAAAAAACAACCTCAAGGGACTTGACCAAGTGGCATAGAAAAAAAAAGTATTTGATTTGATCAGAAATAGCAAAGATCACACAAGACGGAGAAGCATGATCACCAACGCTATCCGGCACCGCACGTAACAGATGCAATTAGCGTTTAATTATCTCGCAAAATGTGTAACTTGTAATCTGTGACCACAGACTGGCATCCCGGCACCTCCAGCATTCCCTTGTGTGCCCCGCCTGAAGGTGGTTGTCCTAGCTCTTCTTTCCGCTGCTGGCATCAGTATCGGCCTGGCAGCACGTGCGTTGAGATAAGGGTTCCGCTAGGAATATGCTAGCTATCATTTTATTTAGACTTTGTCTAAATTCCGCTCTCTTAACCGTGTACAAAGTACAAGATTCGAGCGCATTGAATAGTAAAATATCAGATTCTCCCTCTTACTTCACTTTATCTCCTTCCGATATTACTGGGGGAGAAGAGCTGTTGTTCTTATCTGCCGATGCTGCGATGTTGGCTAAACAAAAGGCGTGGTATTGGATGGGAGGTACATTACAGCGACATGTTTAGAGCAAGCCCCTTTTGGAGACCATCTCGTACATTACAGCGACATGTTTAGAGCAAGCCCCTTTTGGAGACCATCTCGTACATTACAGTGACATGTTTAGAGCAAGCCCCTTTTGGAGACCATCTCGTACATTACAGCGACATGTTTAGAGCAAGCCCCTTTTGGGGACCATCTCGTACATTACAGTGACATGTTTAGAGCAAGCCCCTTTTGGAGACTATCTCGTACATTACAGCGACATGTTTAGAGCAAGCCCCTTTTGGAGACCATCTCGTACATTACAGCGACATGTTTAGAGCAAGCCCCTTTTGGAGACCATCTCGTACATTACAGTGACATGTTTAGAGCAAGCCCCTTTTGGAGACTATCTCTGCAAAGACCACATGGAAGCTCCCCTAGGTAATCAACTTAAAGGAGCGCACCAGCTTGTTATCATTGTGAACTGGTCTTGTGGTCAAATGGGCTTCGCTAGCCAACGACTTATATATATATATAAATATCCTAATACTGGGTGCGCGCGCGCGCGTGTGTGTATGTTTGAACACACTGGGTGCGCGCGCGCGCGTGTGTGTATGTTTGAACACACTGGGTGCGCGCGCGCGTGCGTGTGTGTATGTTTGAACACACTGGGTGCGCGCGCGCGTGCGTGTGTGTATGTTTGAACACACTGGGTGCGCGCGCGCGCGTGTGTGTATGTTTGAACACACTGTCCGTTTTGGCAATCAGCGACCCATAGCTGACATGCTAGCGTCAGGGTTAGCGAACCATTGCTGATCAAGACCGCTTGTCCCACCTCTTCGTAGGTACCCCTAGTAATCACCATAATCCCCATGGCAGTGGAATCTATCAAAGAGGTATTGTAGAACCCTCCCCCCCGCTTTTTTTTTTGGGAGTACCTGGGACCCAACAAATAGGTGGCATGACCCACTCCCATGTGGACACGATGATGTGTCCCAACAACTTCACCGCATCGACTGCAAAGAGCACTCAATTCGCAGTTTCAGGGAGATAGAAGGCAAGGGAGAGCACTGAATCATTTGCATGTCCCTTGCGGAACTTTGTCTCCCTAACAGCACTCCTGTAGGCCTCTCGGTTGTGAGCAAGATGGCCTGCCACTGCTGCATCCATTTGCAGATCGTCAACGATGTCTTGCAGCCATCTTCATTTTGGTCTTCCTATCTTTCTTTTTCCCATTATGTATCCTTCCAATACGGTCTTCTCTAAATTATCATGACGTTTAATGTGTCCAAGATATTTAAGTTTTCTCTCTTTAATTCTCTTTACTAGCCAGCCTTCTTCAATATTAAGTTCTTGTAGTATAGATATATTTGTTCTTTTTTGTGTCCACGATATTTGGAGAACTCTTCTGTAGCATTTACATTCAAAGGCATTTATGTGTTTCTCAGCTGTTTTGTTAAGTGTCCAGGTCTCACAAGCATATGTTGTAATGGGAAAGATGCATGCCCTTACAAATCTTATTTTTGTAGTTCTGTTTGTTCCTCTCCACAGATTCTTTAGTCGTTTATTACTGAGCAACCACAGGAAATAGAAAATCCTTATTTACAGAATAATTAATCCTTTCTAATAGTTTGAGAGGGAGGATGGGAAGGTATAGTCATGTCTAGTGTGTTTCGGCCGCGTTAAACGTGAATAAAAGCATCATATTTGTGTGAAGCGATCCTTTTAGAAGCGAGACTAATGAAGTTTAATCGCAAATTAGAGGCGTGCTAGTTGTAGCGGGAACACTTTTAATACGACCTGTTTTCTACCAGGAAACTCGAAAGAGGGGATGGGCTAGTGACGTGGAAAGTAAACAGTGCAGCCGGTTAGATAACGTCCCAACAGCAATAGGATCATTTCAGCTGATAAAAACATATTAAGGCGAACAAGGTTTCAAAAACATGTTTTAAATGTCCTTTTTTTCCACCTTGAAAATCACAAGTACAGGAAACTCTCTTCTGTACAGAGTGGAACAACAACTTCCTTAGGTCATCAGAGGAAGTTGCTCCCGCCCCGCTCCCCCCCCTCCGACAAGTGTTTCGGCCCTATTAAACTCCTGACACACTGGGGGTGGGTCCCCCTGGATCGTGACTCCCCGGGGGGGGGGGGGGGCTGAATTTTTTTTCTTTTTTTTTGGGTCCCCGTCCCTGGATTTGAACCATGGTCTTCCAAGTGGCACATGTAAAGACTGACCTCTTCCTGGTTGTTTATGTTGTTGCTGTTTATGTTTGCCGCGATTTTAAAGTCCTCTGTACGTGCAGTGATGGAGAAGGTCTTGTGCTATCATATGGTCCCGAAGCATTTACAGCTTTCTTTGCTTTCAAGGAGACTTAAAAAGCAAAAACTTCCCAGCAAGCTCCACCTCCCTCCCCCCCCCCCCCCCACTGTTAGTACACAAGATCTTCATCCTGTCACAACAGCCCCGCTACGAGGAGCACGATTAAATGTCGTCTTAGACCATCTGTTTCATCTACTCTGATCCAGACTAGCTGGACTAATAGAAGGATCGCCTCCAGGAGTCCTAATGTCAGCAGGAGCTCCTCATGCCTTATCCACAGTGTTTTCTTCCTGGCGCCAGATTTAGGCTTTTAATTCTTTTGTAGACAGCACAGTTTCACATGATATGTTCCGGAGTTTGTAGACAGTTCTGGCACGTGCTGTCTAGGGTCTTTGGGCACCTTTCAGTTTATGAAGGTGTTGCTGTATGGGATTGTGTATTTAAGTTTCTGAGCAGGGTGTGTGAGAGTACAGCTGTGTATAATTGACTGTTCTTATGTGTAGTACCACTGCGCATGATGTGAGATTGTTTTTTTTTATATACCTGCGGAGCGCTGTGTAATACCAATCTTGGGAGACTGTCAGAATGTGTGAGTGTTTGTTTGTTGTCTGTTTGATTGCATGTGTTAGTCGTTTATACCGGCGTGTGCAAGCCCAAAGGGGGGGGGGGGGGAAGGGGGGGCATACGATGCTTCGCTCTGGGGTTCTGATGGCCTCCCTTGTTTTAAAGAGGACTCAAAGGGCTTTCTCTGTTTTAAAAAGGACCTAGAGGGCTTCTCCTGTTTTAAACCCCAGTGGACTTCCCCTGTTTTAAAGAGAGGACCCAAAAGGCTCTCTTTGTTTTAAATATGACTCAGAAGTCTTCCCCCTGGTATAAAGAAGACCAGCAGTCTTCCCCTTTTTATAAAGAGGGTCAGCAGGCGTCCCTTGTTATAAAGAGGACCAGTAATCTTCCCCTGTTATAAAGAGGACCAGAAAGCTTCTCTTGTTATAACGAGGACCAGGAGTCTCCCTTGTTATAAAGAGGACCAGAAGTCTCCCTTGTTATAAAGAGGACCAGAAGTATCCCTTGTTATAAAGGGGACCAGTAATCTTCCCCTGTTATAAAGAGGGCCAGAAGTCTTCACCTGTTATAAAGAGGACCAGAAGGCTTCCCCTGTTTTAAAGAAGACCCAGGGGGTTTCCCTGTTTTAAAGAGGACCCAGAGGGTTTCCCTGTTTTAAAGAAAATCCCTTGGGTTTCCCATGTTTTAAGGAGAACCCAGAGGGTTTATCCTGTTTTGAATATGACCCAGAGGGTTTCCACTGTTTTAAAGAAAATCCATTGGGTTTCCCATGTTTTAAGGAGAACCCAGAGGGTTTATCCTGTTTTGAATATGACCCAGAGGGTTTCCCTGTTTTAAAGAAGACCCAGAGGGTTTATCCTGTTTTGAATATGACCCAGAGGGTTTCCCTGTTTTAAAGAAAATCCCTTGGGTTTCCCCTGTTTTAAGGAGAACCCAGAGGGTTTATCCTGTTTTGAATATGACCCAGAGGGTTTCCACTGTTTTAAGGAGAACCCAGAGGTTTCCCTGTTTTAAAGAAGACCCAGAGGGTTTATCCTGTTTTAAAGAGAACCCAGAGGGTTTACCCTGATGTAAATAGGACCTAAAGGGTTTCCCCTGTTTAGGGTCGGGGTGGGTGGGTGCCGTAGTGGTCGAAAACAGAATGGATGATCAACAGTATACCCGGGAGTAGTGGGGGAGGGGGGAGAAAGGGAGGTCGGGGAAGGGGTGGAAGAACAATTATTGCGAAATTCCTCTGGGAGGGCTTGAGCACGTGACCTCGTCTGCCTCAACAAATGTTTGATGTTTTGTCAAGCAGCGCGCATCTAACGCTGTGTGTGAGTTACTGGAACATACTAGACGCTTCATATCTTCGTCTTAAAAGCCGTGTGTGTGCATGTCCGGGCATTTATGGTAGTGCTATCTGGTATGCTCTGTTGTTCTTTCTTCTTCTTTCCTCCGTCTCCTGCGCTATCTTGACTTTAGCCTGCAGCGTCTGTGGCAGGAGTGGCCCAACGTGCTTAAAGTAAGGGGGCCACATGAGATAACCTTCTGATGTTTTGCTGGGGGTGGGGGGGCAACAAAAGGTGGGGGGAGGGGTAAGAAATCATTAAGAAACCGGAGTCACAGTTCTAGGGACCTGGGCTGTTGAGTGGAATATAAGTTATATAATATGGCACGCCATTATGAAACCTACCATGGGACCTATTCAGGATCAGGGGGAGTAAATTCAGTAGGATCACGGGGCGGTCTTGGTGGTAGCAGCGAATGAAGAGGAAGAAGAAGAAGGAAGAAGAAGAAGAAGATTATGAAACTTGACAAATTTTTATTTACTTTTGTTTGTTTGTTTGTTTGTTTTATTAATTGTGATGTTAAAAAAATTATCAGATTTCAGCCAACATGTTTTTACACGCCGCACATTATATGTCAAAGTGCCGTATGCGAAACGGGAACCGAGGTTTGCCCATCCCTGGTCTGTTGTTTTGTGTCTTCCATTTATAAAGAAAACCTTAGAGGACACGTCAGCGTGTTATCTTAGGCCGGCTGAA
This sequence comes from Achatina immaculata, assembly GCA_009760885.1. Classification (NCBI taxonomy): domain Eukaryota; kingdom Metazoa; phylum Mollusca; class Gastropoda; order Stylommatophora; family Achatinidae; genus Lissachatina; species Lissachatina immaculata. The sequence goes on along the minus strand of CM019695.1, from coordinate 9,247,159 downwards.
CAAGCAACAAGTTTGTTTCGTGCAAGAATTACTGGCTATAGTTTTATCTTTTGTCCGTTTCCAGAATCCAAAGTAACATTTCGTAAAAAAAAAAAATTAATAATCACGTTTCATAATATGAAATTAATGCTTAGAACAGTAATTCTCAACATTATTTGCCGTGCGCCATTTTCGCCATGTCAGAATGTCATATCCCCTCACTCCCCGGTTTCTTCCAAGATTATCTGGCCCCTGTTTCTTCCAAGCTTATCTGGCCCCAGTCTCTTCCAAGCTTATCTGGCCCCAGTCTCTTCCAAGATTATCTGGCCCCGGTTTCTTCCAAGATTATCTGGTCCCGGTTTCTTCCAAGATTATCTGGCCCCGGTTTCTTCCAAGATTATCTGGCCCCGGTGTCTTCCAAGATTATCTGGCCCCTGTCTGTTCCAAGATTATTTGGCCCAGCTTTCTTCCAAGATTATCTGGCTCCGGTTTCCTCCAAGACTATCTGGCCCCGGTTTCTTCCAAGGTTATCTGGCCCCGGTTTCCTCCAAGATTATCTAGGCCCGGTTTCCTCCAAGATTATCTGGCCTCTGTTTCCTCCAAGATTATCTGGCCTCTGTTTCCTCCAAGATTATCTAGCCCCGGTTTCCTCTGAGATTATCCGGCCCCTGTTTCCTCCAAGATTATCTGGCTCCTGTTTCCTCCAAGATTATCTGGCCCCGATTTCTTCCAAAATTATCTGGCTCATTGTAAATAATATGCGTATAGTGTTCTATCTGAGTATCAGTCTGTTGTCATCAGGTTCTCCTCCTGAAACCAAAATTCTCCTCTGAGGAGGAAGGAGGGGGAATTCCCCACTGCCTGAGATTACCACCCCCCCCCCCCGGGTTTATAATATATTCATAAAATTACATAAAACCTTTCATCACTAAGTGGCTCTTCATGATGGAAAACCCGGCTCTGTATCCGTATTCTGCGTTTTATTTCGTCATCCTTCACGCCGGGTAAAAAGATTGTTAAAAACTCTGATACACTTCCGCTTCTCGTCGCTTCCAGTTCCGGAAACCTGATAAAAGCTTGCGAACGTCCAGGTGGACTTTCTCCTTCCGTATCTGATCCCCGCCAACTTTAGCAAAGGAGTGCCTGCAGAAATGTCGAATAATCCTATGAAATGATCTACTTAATCTCAGGCTCAGTCATATCCACGCTTGGCCCCTGCGTTGGGATGTTGGAATCATCATCATCATCAGGTGCTGTGCCGTTAGAGATCGGCTGTCGTGCTTCTCCATAGATCTTGGTTCTTGATATTTTCCATCAGTTATAAATTGCCATGAACTTTCCCCTCGTTCTTGGTTTAACCCTGTCTCTTTTCCCATTTATCTTTCCTGTTGTTATGATGTTTTTAAGCCATCCCCTTTTCATTGTTTGTCCAGTGAATGATGACTCGTTTTCTTACGGATTTAGATTCCTTTCCATAGTTGCCTTTGTTGGATATTCCCTTGTTTGTCATGTTAGTCCATGGTATTCTTAACTTCTCCTGAGAAACCACATCTCCGTTGCATCCAGTTCTATTTTTAACAAACCTGGCGAAGGAGTCCTGAAGCAGAGATATGAAAAGATGAACTGCGCATGGAGACGGATAGAAGAAACAGCCCAGGACAGAAACAAATGGAGGGCCCTTATTGATGTCTTATGCCCCAAATAAGTGTAAAGAAGGAGAAATATATACAGATTCTGACAAACTGGTGTGCTACATCTTACAGATAGATATTTTGAAAACACACAGAATATTCATGCGCTGTACTAGAATACGGTATTTCCTCAAGGAAATAGAAAACGAGGAAGACCTAAGACTTACTTGGAGAAGAGGAATTATGACAGTGCTCATAGACAAGGGGTGCACGTGGAAGGAAGCAGAGAATAATTCCAAGAACAGGGATGACTGCAGAGCCTTTATCCGTGGCCTATGCTCTCAAGGGTGTGAAAGGCGATGATGATGATAACGATGATGATAATGATGATGATGATGATACTAGAATACACATATTTCAAACAAACATGGTGTAAATGAGAGGTGTGTGTAGCTTGAGGTATGTATGAGAAGGCCTGGAGAACCCAAAAAAAAAACTTATGGACGGGACAGTGGTTAGGCGCTCGGTTTACTGATCCAGTCGTACCGGGTTAAGTCCCATCAGTGGCATTTTTTTCTGGCACTCACTGAAAAAGGCCACTTGGGTCCACCCAGACTCTAAAAAATGGGTACTAGAGAAATCTGGGAAGGTAAATGCGGGCCAGGCCGTGATAAAGACCACATCACGTTTTCATGTCCCGACGGTCTTGGAAAATACGGGCCTAACATCGTGTTCCGAAATATGCCTTAATGACGTGGGAATGGGGATTAAGGAAGGAACAGGACATTGAACGAAAAGACTCCTAAGCTTGACTCCTTCAGAACGAATGGCTGACAACAACAGTGGGTGCCCTCTTGTTGCCCAGCGCCTGCTTCAGCAAGACCATTTTAGGGCTAAATTTAGGCTGTTATCTCCCTTTTTGTGTACTGACTGTTTCAGTTATATCTGTTTTCTTTCATTCCTGCTCTGGCAATTCAGGAGAATGAATAACTTTGCCTTGTCTTTTGGCATTAAGAATGTGATAGTTACCCTTCGCCAGCACCGTCGGGTCAGCTGAGCTGTTTCAAACCCGGGTACTCGACACACTGTGCTGGGAAAATCGTTTTCTGAAAGATAGGGAACAGCTGTCTACAAAAGGAGGCATGCCGGAAAGTACGCCCAGAAACATGGTTGTTAGTGGATTAATGGAAAATAAATTCTTATTATTATTGTTCCTGTTCTTCTTGTTTTTGTATTTTCTCGTTCTTCTTGTTCTTGTTTTTCTTATTAATCTTGTTTTTCTTGCTTTTCTATTTCTTGTTCTTGTTTTTCTTGTTCTTTTCGGTCTTGTTCTTGTTGCGGTTGTTTTTCTTGTTCTTCTTCTTCTTGTTCTCGTTTTTCTTGTTCTTGTTGCACTTCTTCTTCTCCTTCTTCTGCTACCTTAAACTGCGTATTGGTGTTCCTATGCCGTGAAGTAATATAGTTAGGAGCGGGGGGGGGGGGGGGGGGTGCACGGCGGCTATCTTTTCAATCCCTGACTAAGCTAAAACAACAGAAGGCGTGCATTACTTCTTTATCAGACTCCACTACCAGTCAGACAATGGCGATCCCTGCCCACGTATGCCAGGGCTAGGCCTGTTACTGTGGGGGTTGCCAGCGGAGACAGGGTCTTGGTCGGCTATGGCTCGTCAACCGTCACGCTAGCATGTCAGCTACGGGTCGCTGACTGACAAATCGGACAGTTGTCTACCGGAAAAATAGATTATCGCGTGTAGGCAAGTCCCATAATTAAGGAACTTCGCTCAACCCTATAAACGGACAGCAGGGGAAAATAATAATAATAATAATAATAATAATAAAGAAAGCAACTTTTGTTGGACATTCTCATCTAGTCATCTTCCGTGCCGAAGGTGCTATTAACCCTTAAATCCCATTCTTCTGATAATTAACAAAATATATGCAGGAAACTCTCTACCGTAGAGAGCGGAACAACAACACAACTCCTTCAGATCATCAGAGGAAGTACCCCCCCTCAGACAAGTGTTTCGGCCCTTTAAACTCCTGACACTCTAAGGGGGGTGGGCCCCTCTGGGTCATGACTCCCAGAGGTCTTGTGAGTTGTTGCTTTTTTTTTTTGGTCCCGGGATCGAACCCATGATCTTCCAGTTGCCACGCGTCTTTAGCGATTTAGCTATGGAGGACTGGTATTGGTTGTGGCAAATGAAATTACTTATGCTCCCAATGCTTGTTTCGCATACTCCACAGCCAGCATGAGGCCTTTTCTGCTGTTTCTGAAAGGCTTCTCAATGCCCTTGCTCTTGCTTGTCCCTTTATGCCCAGTTGCTTACATAGGTCATATGCTGATGTTGCTAGGAATCCTCTTGCTCCCACTTCTACAGCTATCACTTTTGCCCTGATTCCTGCCCCCTGCCTCAGTTGCTTGACCAGATCATTGTACTTCTCCAATTTGAATAAATGCTGTTCCTCTATTCTAGTTTCGTATGGGACCGTAAGCTCGATAATTATTAATTCCTGTTTTTCTGTGGAGTACACTACAATGTCCGGTCGCATTCCTGTGTTCTTAATGGCAGTCGGGTATTCTCGTCTTTCTGGAAGGTCCGCTGTCACTTCCCAATCATTTGTACCATCTAGCAGTGATGGTAAGGGAATGTCCCTGATTTCAATATTTGATGTCGTACCAGCACCTATGAAGTATTTAGGTGGGACCTCAACTCTTTTGCTGTTATTTGCTTTATCGTTTGCCCTGTCTACAATGGCTACTAGTTCTTGCAACACTCTGTTGTGCCGCCAGGTGTACCGTCCTTGCCCTAAAGACACTCTACATGCTGACAGCACATGTTCCAATGTTTGCCTTTCGTTGCAGAGAGGGCACTTTGTATCTTCTGATACACCCCATTTGTATAGGTTGGAGCCTGTAGGCAGAAGGTCATAAGTAGCTCTGATGATGAAGCTGAGCCTCAAGGGTGCCATTTTCCAGATGTCATTCCATGTTAGTGGTCTCTGCAGGACTTCCTCCCATGTTGTCCATTGCCCTTGTTGTGATTGTTGGACTGCCTTCTGGACCCGCTTGTCATCCTCTGAATTCCTTACTTCACTGATGATCATATCCCTTCTTTCCTTGCAGGAGGCCTTTGACCACCACTTGATTTCACCATGACCAAATCCCCTTCTGTTGGTCTGGGTGTACCCTATTACTTCTTTCAGCTCCTGCGTTTCCCTGGCTGTGGTCACTTCCTCACCTACTTTCCATTTTCGTCCAGTTCTAAGCGTTGGCTGCACTTCTCGTACCACCGGATCTGTAGATTCTTGTAGCATCATTGCAAGTCTTGTTTTTCCTACCTTGTATTCTTCAACCACAGATTTGAAAGGCAGCTTCAGTTTGCTCTTCTTGCAGTACAGCGCTACATCAGTTAATCCTGGTGGTACGCCCAACCACTTTCTTATGGCTTTATTTATCTTTCTTTCGACTGCCTCTACTGTGCTGGTACTTACTTCGTAAATGAGTAGTGGCCACATCAGTTTTGGAATCAGCATAAACTGGAGGCACCATATTTTGAATTTACCCAGTAGCCTGCTTTTGTCTATGATGCTCAGTCCATTCTGCGCCATTTCTATAACCTGCTTCACAGCGCTTGAGTCCTTCATGGATGCATCATATACTCTGCCAAGGCTCTTCACTGGCTCTTCCCCTACAGTTGGGATTATTTGATTTGCCACTGTGTACGATCTTTCTATCACTTTCCCTTTCATGAGTGACAGACTTCTTGACTTAAATCCTTAGAACTTTTGTTGGACATTCTCATCTAGTCATCTTCCGTGCCGAAGGTGCTATTAACCCTTAAATCCCATTCTTCTGATAATTAACAAAATATATATTGCCCAGAGTAATCTTTGAATTTAATTTATTTGTTTATTTTGTCCATGGCTCATTTCATTAGTTCAGATTAAGCTTACTGTGTATTATAATCCTCAACTTATACCTCAACACGGGGGGTGGGGGTGGGGGAGTGTGAAGACTGTTCGATTAGGCAATCAGCGACCCATAGCTGATATGCTAGCATCAGGGTTAGCGAACCATAGCCGACCAAGACCCTGTCTCACCTCTCCGTTGGTACCCCCAGTAACAAGCCTAGCCTGGCTAATGGGGCAAGTTTCGCCATAGTCGCCATGGTGGTGGAGTTTGCTAAAGAAGCATTGCACACCCCCTTGCTTTTTAGCTGTAATCCGGGGCTGAAAAAGTAGCTGCCATGACCCCGCTTCCACACCGATACGATGCTGTGCCTCAATACCCCTCCCCCGCCCCCAAACAGCATCGGCTGCAAAGAACACCAGCTCACAGTTACATGGAGACAGTATAAGACAAGTTACCTCAACACACCACACTAACCCAGTTCTATATGTTCCTCTCTCTCATACACACACACCTACCTACCCACCTACCTACCTACCTACCTACCTCTTAAACTCTTAACACAGATTCCCAGGTTAAGGGGGGGGGGGGGAATAAACCGGCCACGTCTTGATAGACATTTGAAAACAGAAGTAAATGGCAGTTCATCCAGTGCAACTTCCAGACAAGGATATTCACCAGTCGAGACACATTAAGTACCCTTGTAACAAAAGTTGCTCGCGATATAATTTTCCTCCAGTACACCCCTGTCGAGAGCACGACGTTGCGAGAAGCAGTTTTCATAATCTTACCATGATACGGAATGCAGCGACAGCACTCTGAGTTGGTAATTCTGTTAAGCGTTTCCAGAGAAACGAAGGCGTACCATCTATAGCCGGGGCAGACGAACCACAGCCGGACGGATAACCTCGCCTAAGATCCACAAATTGCTCCCTGGTAGAAGACTGTGTCAGAGCAGCCAGAGGGGAATGAGAAACGGGTGGGCGAAATTCTCACAGCTTGTGGAATGAATCATAACAGAAAGGACATAAAAACTCATGGTTTTGTATGATATTGTTCGAATATGATCAAAACCGTAAATGTCTTCTGCCGCTAAGAGCTACGGCCAAAGAACATCATCATCAGCATCATTTGAAAGAAAAGTAAAACTTACAGACAACAATGTATAAATGATTACATTCGAAAAACAAAAAAGACAAATACTTCAGGTGTGAAAGAATGAAAACAAACAAACAAAAACAAATAATAGGAGAATAACCAGTCTCCCTTCTTCATCTCTTTCTCCTGACAGATGTGAGAGAATGAAAACCTTACTAATAATAATAATAATTGGAGAATTACTAGTTTCCCTTCTTTTTCTCTTTCTCCTGAAGTTTTCCGATAACTTTTAATTTTTATGATTCATGGAGGCATGTAGTCGACATCAAATAGATATTGGAAAAGTTTGTAGTTATAGGAAGGTGTATAATTTATATTTTGTATACAGGATGGTATGGTATTCCAAAGATGAGCAACAGAATAACTAAAGCTTTTCTTGTAAAGATCAAGTCTAGGTTTTGGAAGACATGCTATTTAAGCATTGGTTGGAATTTGGGCTAAATTAGAACAGGTTCCATAGATAAGGCGGAGCATACCGTGAAGGAATTTGATGTACTAACTTGGTTTTGTTGAAGAGGAACCTGTTCTTAAGAGCATTTTGATAAGTTTGTGCTGATTAGTTGTTTGTGCTTGATCTTTGTCACTAACAAGCTTTACTGCTAGCTTTTTAAGCGAATAACGCCTCTTTGTATTTGACACTGAGCAACCATCCCAGATTGTTGAGCAATAGTCTAAATGTGTTTGTATATGTGATATGTAGTATGTCTTCCTTGTATCTTGATCGATAAGTGCTTAATTATGGCTAACTGGTAAACTTTGTGCGCGATGAGCTTTGTTAGACATTGCACATGAGAGATCTATGTCAGATTTGGTCAATAGTAAGTGTTTTGTGCTCGCTAACGTTTTCTATCTGTGATGTTTCCGTAAGCGTCTTACCTAAGAAATATATATATATATATAGAGAGAGAGAGAGAGAGAGAGAGAGAGAGAGATAAGTGAGCAAAGAAAGGCAAAAGGAGACGATAAAAGGGTATCTGTCATAAAATACCCGTAGAAAATCACCAATCTTAGGAAAATTATCAAAGTTAGACCACTCAGAATAGCACACATCGGCTCACCACGGCACCTGATGATGCTGACAGCTCGTATTAATTCTTGGGGCCTGCCATATCCCGTTTGGCCATCTCGAAATCTCGAAATCCGTCCTTGATGGCAGAATAGGGAGCCCCGGATTTACTCCACTTCGTTTTGTAAACCGGTTTTTGTTCTCGTCCCCTTCGAACCTTTTTTCTTTTCTGACTTTTTTCCCCCCAAAGCTGTAGAGTGTCACGACGACTCGTTCTTGCTCGTGGTCGTCACATGATCAGGACGTCACGTTGGAACACTTCACACCCTGTCCATGTTCCTCTTAAGAAACGTCAGCTCCGGAGCCCGGCGTGTGACAGAATCTCAAGTAGAAACAAAAGATGCTCTTCTCAAGTTGTTTCCCCTGGCCTGAACTTCTTCTTATCACCCTTCTCTTCCTCCACAGTTTTACTAAAAGGGATACAAATTACCCCAGTTCCACCCGCACCCCACAAACACCAGAATTTAATACTCCTTGTCTAATTAGTTAAATCCCCCCACGAATGAAAACGCCTGTATCGCACACCCTATAGTTGGTAACCAGAGATAGTGTGACGCTTCCTATATTACATGTCAAATTCCTGCTGATCCACGCATTGCTACTCACTGTAGTGTCACATTTCCTGAAGTATTAAATTGTTACATCCATATCCCATACACCGCATTTCTCACCATGTAAGACGGAACCTGTTTTCCTCTCCAGATATCACCCTGGGTATTATACCCCGGATGGTTTGGCCTTGGGGAGACCCTTAGGTAAAGGTTACAGATACTAGATAGCTAGGTAAGGCAAAGTTTTAACTCCGATCTTTCTTCAGTATTTACTGGCTTGTAAACTATATGTCGCGGTAGAATGTCTAATAGGTTCTCATACCATGACTCGCCGGCAACAGAGTTCTGTTCTAGAAGAACATAGTTCTAAACGTAACGTGTTACGTCTTGTTAGAAATTATCTTAGTAAATGTGCAGGACTGGAATGTCAGAAGAACTTCATGTGTGTGTGTATGTTCATGTGTGCGCGAGCTATCTTGTTAGATTAGTTACCTCTCATGTAGTTCAATATCCTACGATATATTTCTGAATGTAATATTTTCACTGGCATTCTCAGATATTTTTATTCATGTAATCTTTATACTTACATTTCATATAACTTCATCTTTCAGTTATATATGTATATATATATATATATATATATATATATATATATATATATATATATATATATATCCTTCCCGTGCGTTAACGTCACATAAGGCTCGCAAGGTAGTTCGCCAATTTTTCCTGTTTTCGGCGAGCTTTTCAACCTCATCAAGGGATTTTATGCCTGTTAATTTGGCCTCTCCAATGTCCTCTTTAGAATTTCACGTGGTCTGTCTCTTTTTCTTCAGCCTGTTGTGCTCCACTTGATAGTTTGTTTTGTGATTCTCTGATTGTTTCTTCTCATCACGTGACCAACATATGTCCATCTCCTTTTCCTGATCACCCATGAGACTGGTTGTTGTTCAGTCATCTGTCTTATCTCTGCATTGTTCTTGAATTCATTCTACTTAATGCCGAGTATTTTCCTTAGACATTGGTTTTCAACAGAGTCTAATTTCTTGTCTATTTCTTTAGTTGTTTTCCAGCTTTCGCATGTATACATGAGGGTGGATATTACATTTGAACTGAATAGTCTTAATGTGGTTTTTGTGCTTATTACTTTTGAATGCCATATGTTTTCAAGATTCTTGAAGATCGATGCTGCTTTTGCAATTCTAATTCTAATTTCCTTTCTAGTGTCATCATCTTGATCTATGTAGCTGCCAGGGTATGCAAACTGATTGACTTCTTCAATATCTGTCCCCCTCCACGTGTATCCTTCCATTTTGATTAATGGGAAATTTCATTATTTTTGTTTTGTCCTTGTTAATTTCAAGTCCTATTTTGCTAGCCAGTGAGGAAAGGATATCTGTTTTTTCTTGCATGGATTTCACATTGTCACTGATAAGAGTTATGTCATCAGCAAAATGAAGATCTTCCAGTTGGGTCCCTTGTACCCAGTCAATACCTGTGTTACCTGTGCAGCATTTTTTCATTATGAAGTCTATTGTAATCCCAAAAAGTAAAGGAGACAGTATACATCCTTGTTTCACGCCTGTTTCAATCTGGAACCACTCACTCATCCCTTCTTCTGTATTGACTGTACAGACATATCCATTGTATAAGTCCTTAATGATTTTCACAATTTTAGATGGTATTCCATATAGACATAAAATTCTCCATAATGAATCTCTGTGTATGCTATAAAATGCCTTTTTAAAGTCTATGAAGTTCAGTATTAGTGGTTTCTGCTTTTCAATATGTTCTTCAAGTATTATTCTGAGAGTAAAGATCTGGTCGAGACAGCTTCTCCCCTTTCGAAATCCTGCTTGTTCTTCTCTCATTGCGGTGTCCACTATATCTTTAAGTCTATTCAAAATGACCTTGCAAAATACTTTTGACACAACTGATATTAAGGTTACTCCTCTCCAATTGTTACACTCACTAAGGTTGCCTTTTTTTTATTTTGGTATTCTAACAATGATTCCTTTTTTCCATTTAGAAGGGACCTTTTCTTCTTTCCAAATCTTATTAAACACTCTCTGTAGTTGTCTCATGTTTATCTCACTACTGATATCTTTTAACATTTCGGGTGTTATTCATCTTCGCCTGCAGCTTTATTGTTAGCCATTAAATTCAATGCTGTTTCAATTTCATGCAATGTAATTTCATCTAGGTTGACATTTAGTTGTGGGGCTGGTAATTCGGTTTCAAAGTTTATCAATTATTTTGGGCGTGGTCGATTAAGTATTTCTTGGACGTGTTCAGCCCATCTTTGCTTTTGGTCTTTACTTGATGTTAATAGGGTTCCAGTTTTGCTAAAGTCTTTCTTTAGATGTAATAGTACCTGTTAGCCTATTTTGTATGTTATATAAAGTTTTGTTGTCTCCTGTTTTTACTATTTTCTCTGCCTCTTTCGCCATATTGTCTATGTATTTTATCCTTTTTATCCCTCTTTTATCCCTTCTAGCTGAACTTTTTACTTTCTTGTCTATTTCTTTTTATGTTGCTTTCGCCAGATCTTTTCCAAGATCTGTCTTTACATTTAACATGTCTAATTTGGCTGCTCGTCTTTCATGTATGTACTTCCATGTGTTTTCTGATATCCATGCTTTTCTATTTGGTTAATTCAATCCAGCGCTTCCTTTTGCTGCCGTGATTATGATTGTGCTGTAAGAATTCCATAATTCATCTATACCCTCTACTTCTACTTCACTGAGTGTTGTGGAATGATTGGCAAGTTCCTGATTGAAATTACTGTTAGTATTCTCTTCTTGTAGGATGTGGCTGTTTATCTTTCTTTTATACTGATTTCTTGTGTTGGCTTTTCAGTTTTAGTTTTATTTTCCCTAAAAACACAGATTGTGACCACTGTAGACATCTGCACCCCTATACGCCCTTACATCTATCAGAGATGTTCTTTATTGCTTTCTAATACAAAAATGATCTATCTGGTTTCTAGTTCAATTAACTGAAGATATCCACGTTGTTTTATGTATCTCTTTGTGTGAAAATATTGTGCCTCCAATGACCATGTCCTCTGTTAAACATATTTCCATTAATTTCTCTCCGTTCTGATGTAATATGTCAATTCCTTCTTTCCTCATGACTTTTTCGTGTCGGTGTTAATTTTCCCTACCTTAGCGTTGAGGTCTCCCATAGCAATTAGGATGTCGTGTTTAGGGACTTTGTTGATGATTTGTTGTAATTGGTGATAGAAATCGTCTTTCGCTTCGTCATCTGCATTGTTCTTGGGTGAATAACACTCTATTATTGTCTTCTTCCGTGTCTTAGGTTGTATCGTGCTCTTATTATACAACTGTTCACTGGTTCGCATTCTACAAGGCTCTTTGCTGCTACTTTTGACATAATTATACCTACCCCCTCTTGATGTTTCCTGTCATCTCTGCCTGAATGTATTATTAACTTACCGTTTTCCGCCGATCTTTTACCTGCTTCTGACCATCGCATTTCACTGATGCCCAGTATGTCTAGGTGGTATCTCTCCATCTCTCTGATGACCTGAGTTGTTTTTGTTGGTGCTGCCACTGTTCTTACATTCCAGAATCCAATCTTTGTCACGTGTTTAGGGCCGACGAATGAGCTCTTCGGAGTTGGCATCCCTGATGCTCGGTTGGTTTCTTTGCGAGTTTCCATAACGAGATCTTTTTTTCCCATCTAGAGTCGCTTCTAGATAGGTCCCAGGATAAGGTCGTTAGTCTTATGCCCAACTCCCGATACAGGACATGTGACAGATCAAGCGAAATTCCACTGATTTCTGCATGCCGGCGAGAGCTTTAAAAAAAAAAAGTCCGACGTCTTGCACGTTACACCGTATATATTCATGTATTTTGTATACTTTATTAAATTGAGTGTGTGGAAAGAATGAAAGATGAAGTGATAAAGGACAGAATGAAAGACGGGCCTGGCGCCCAGTTCTTAAACCTTTTAAAATAAAAATCATTCATTCATTCATTCATTCATTCATTCAAAATCCCCTTTGTTTTCCATGCCATTAAAGGCATATCGGAAGCACGATGATAGGTGAGTATTTCCAAGACCATAGGCACATAAGAGAGTGATGTGGTCATTGTGTCACGCCTGGCTGCATTTACCGTTCCAGATTTGTCTGGTACCAATTTTTAGAGGATGTGTGGACCCCCAGAGGTTTGTTTGTTTGTTTGTTTGTTTTTGGTTGTGGTGGTGGCAGAAAAAATAATCCTACTGCTCTGCTGGGACTGAACCCGAAACAGCCGGATTAGTAGACCGAGTGCCTAACTACTCAACCAACCAGGCTACGGACACCAGACTAAAATTTAAGTGTCCTCTTTCGGGGAAAAAAGGGGGAGGGAGTTTAAAACTTCCCGTAAAATGATAATTATTTACAATTTTATGTGCTTATTTTATTTGTTAAAAAAAGTAAAGATAGTCCCATAGCAAATGCCGTAGGGGGTGAAGCGTTAGAGACCTCATTATGCTGGGTCATCAGCGTATGAGGTAGGGTGACCAGTTCCTTTCCAGATTTTCTCTGGTACCCATTTTACGAGGCTGGGTCGACCTCGGGGCCGTATTGGTCGGAAAAAAAAATCCCGCTCAGCTGGAGATTCGAACCCTCGACCATTTGGTTGCTAGACGAGTGCTCTAACCACTACGCTAGCCGGCCCCCATTTTATTTGTTACCGTTGTTATTTTTCACAATATCTTCATCTTCAGCGTATTATATGGGAAGTTTATGAAAGATAGTTTGACAAACGAGATAACCGGAATGTATTAGTTTTTCCTAGTCATACAAGCAGCGGTTTTCAACTTTTGTTTTCCTGCTACCCAAATTATGACCGGAGAGGGGTATAGGGTAGGGTCGCGAGAAGATGTAAGGGAGCATGAAGAGAGAAAAAAAAAAACAACAGAAGAAAATTAGTGTTTTAAAAAATTATTGAATTTCAGGGAAGTCATACTATTTTTTTTTTTCGGATCTAAATATTAACCTAGGTTCTGTTTTTTCGGATCTAAACATAAACCTAGCTATTATTTTTTCAGGTCTAAACATGAACCTAGCTGCTATTTTTTTTCAGATCTAAACATGAACCTAGCTACTATTTTATTTTTTTCAGATCTAAACATGAACCTAGCTTCTATTTTTTTTTCATATCTAAACATGAACCTAGCTTCTATTTTTTCAGATCTAAACATGAACCTAGCTGCTATTTTTTTCAGATCTAAATATGAACCTAGCTTTTCTTCGGATCTAAATATGAACCTAGCTTTTTTCAGATCTGAACATGAACCTAGCTGCTATTTTTTTCAAATCTAAAGATGAACCTAGCTTCAATTTTTTTTAAGATCTAAACATGAACCTAGCTTCTATTTTTTTTCAGATCTAAACATGAACCTAGCTACTATTTTTTTTCAGATCTAAACATGAACCTAGCTTCTATTTTTTCAGATCTAAACATGAACCTAGCTTCTATTTTTTTCAGATCTAAACATGAACCTAGCTTCTATTTTTCAGATCTAAACACGAACCTACCTTCTATTTTTTTTTCTAAACATGAACCTAGTTATTATTTTTTTCAGATCTAAACATGAACCTAGCTACTATTCATTGAAATATTTCTGTTTAATTTCAGGTTTTAAAATAATCAACATCATGGGTACTGGGTTAGATCCTACTGTTGGATGCGAGACAGCTAAGTCTTTTTAATGCGTTGTTCTCTAATGGTTAGACGGCCGTTTGCCCTACCGGAGTCCGTGGTTCAAGTTCCAAGTACTTCTCTTGTTGTTTTTCTGTCCCTCGCGTCTGAAAGTACTTTGTCTGTGAATTTTAAGAGATCTGACCATAAAGTACTGTGTACTAGTACTTTATCATTGCTGGTTTAGAATCTCTCTCTCTCTCTCTCTTCAATATCTCTTCAGCACCCAAGACACATGAGGCTGTTAGTAGCAAGCGATTTGCAGTTCTGTCTGTCTTCTCCGTCCTTCCTTGCATGTCCCCTACGTTAGTCCTTTGTCTACCAGCATTCTTGCTCCTGTGTGATCTCAATGTATATTTGGATCGTCCCATGCTTCTTTTATCCTGTAGAGCCCACCCAATCAGTCAGTTATTTGCATGTCCCTTGCGGAACTATGCCTCTCTAACAACTCTCCCGTAGGCCTCTCGGTTGTAAGCAAGATGCCCTGCCTGCTGCTGATGCATCCATTTGCAGATCATCAACGATGTCTTGCAGCCATCTTCGCCTTGGTCTTACTCTCTGTCTTTTCCCCATTATGTACCCTTCCAAGACGGTCTTCTCTAGATTATCATGACGTTTAATGTGTCCGAAATATTTACGTTTTCCCTGTTTATTCCTCTTTACTAGCCAAGCATCTTCAGTATTAAGTTCTTGTAGTATGGTGGAATCCACGCAGCATTTAAAAAAAACTGGTGGAATTTTTTTTTATAATGAGCAACTCATCTGAGATAGCACCCACTGAAAAGCAAAAAAAAAAAAAACGTGTTTGAGTAAGAAATCTTTGGTAAAAAACGTGAAAAAATGTATATTCATTTAAAAAAACAATTAAAATACTGCAAGGAATAACGATAACATTAGTAATAAATTATAAGATATTTGCAGCTTTTACAAACGGAAAGTTTTCATTCTCATTTTTATATTTCCACAAATGAGTTTATATATATATATATATATATATATATATATATATATATATATATATTACCAAAGTGAGCCTCACAGCGGTGATTTCTTAGAAATATATCAAAATCCGCGAAACTCTCTATACGCATGCGCGGACACGGTTGCCCAGACTACAAGGGTTAAAGGAAAGTAACTCGACTAGACAAGCTCACAGGCCAATGTCGGCAGAACGGACAAAGTCCTGGGTGCGGAACTTGCACTCACTAGCTGCTGGCACGTGCTGAAATACCCGCACCAATCGCGTGTATACTTTCATCGCGAGTCAGGGAGTGCTAATCTATTTCGTTATACGCAATTTTGGCCGTCCATTCCAGCTAGGCTGACCGTAATTGTGGCGCCAACTGTTCTCGACCTCTCCAGAGAGCCTGTTGTATGTAATTTAGCGGGCAAGATGAGATGCAAATATGGGTTCACTACTAGAAAGTTCCTTTCCTATGATTTGCTGGAAACTTGCAAGCCGAGAAAAAGACATGAAGATGGATCGAGAACGTGAGAAATGCTCATATAAAAGCCAGGTAAATGAAAGGTGCCATTACCAGAAGTAGAGTCTTGATGGAGGGGGCATTTTTAAGAGTGATAATTTTCTGTCTTTGTAAAATTCAGCAGCCCGCCATCAAGTGGCAGGGAATGGCTGATCCCACATTGCTGCCCCACTATTGTCTGCTCTTGTTATTTTCTCGCTGTCTTTGTCTTATAAGACACCTTCTTTCAGCCATAACTTTGTCATTGTTAATCTTAAAATAATAGTATAAATTAACGTGTCAGAGCCGCTGATAACGTTACTGACTATGACCTACAGCAAAACTCGGCACAGCTCAAGACGAGTAGGAAGATAAGTTTCTCATTGAAATGGTCTTTAGCTCAGTAATAAAAACAAAACTGTAAGAAATGAAAATACGAGGATTGTAAATCACTCTATGCTAAAAAAATAAAACATAGTGTACTGTATACAAGAGACCTGAGCAGTTTTATTTAGAAATCGTTTTAACAAACACACATACACTGGGGGGAGGGGCGCACGAAGATGCTGTCCGTTTGGGCAGTCAGCGACTCATAGCCGATATGCATTCGTCATGGTTGGAGAAACATTACTGACCAAGACCCTCCCGCACCTCTCCGTTGGTTATTCTCCCCCCCCCTTGTTATGCCTCCAGCAACAAGGCCTAGCCTGGCTAACGGGGCAGGGGTCGCAATAGTCCCCATGGTAGTGGAGTGTGCTAAAGAAGCCACTGATTCCCCTGCCTTTTAAGCTCCTTTTAGGAGCTGGAAAAATTAGTCTTGCCATAACCTACTCCCAATCCGACACAATGCCGTGCTTAACATATTCACTGGATCTGCCCACCAGTTCACATGGAGATATATGTGTGTGTGGGTGTGGGTGTAGTTATGTGTGTGTGGGTG
Source organism: Achatina immaculata (assembly GCA_009760885.1). NCBI lineage: Eukaryota > Metazoa > Mollusca > Gastropoda > Stylommatophora > Achatinidae > Lissachatina > Lissachatina immaculata. Next base: position 9,230,744 of record CM019695.1, on the reverse strand, counting down.
TGTGTGTGTGTGTGTGAACCTTAAGTCCCCAAGGCATATGGAGCTTCCGCAAGGGTTTTCCACAAACGCCTGTCCTTGGCCTTTTTTTTTTCAGCTCTTGCCCAGGCGAGCCCTCTATTGCTCAACATCCTCTCTGTTGTTCTTCTCCATGTCTCCTTTGGTCTACCCTTACTTCTTTTCCCCTGTGGTGTCCATCTTGGTGCTATTTTTGGTAGTGAGGTGTCAGTCATTCGGAGCACATGCCCCAACCATCGCCAGTGTCTTTCCTCAATAATTGCTGTCAGTGGCTTCATCTGCATTTCTGCCACCACGATGTTGTGTCCTTAGCGTTTGGCCAAAATATTCTTCTAATTTTTCGTAAACATTTAGTCTGGGAAGAATTCAGCTTGTTTTCTATAGTTTTGGTGTTTTCCAGCATTCACTTCCATATAGTAATACACTTAGAACATCACTTTTAAATATCCTGATTTTCGCCTTCATGCTTAGTTTTTTAGATTTCCGTATTGTCTGCAGCACTGCAAAAGCCTCGTTTGCACTAGCTAGTCCATTGTTGATGACCTCTGTGCTGTCTCCATCTTCTGCTACTCTATTACCCGTCAGTCAGTCATTTGCATGCCCCCTGCGGAACTTTGCCTCCCTAACAGCTCTCTTGTAGGCCTCTCGGTTGTAACCAAGATGCCCTGCTGCTGATTCATCTATTTGCAGATTATCAACGATGTCCTGGAGCCATCTTCGCTTTGGTCTTCCTCTCTTTCCTTTTCCCATTACGTACCCTTCCACTCGGTCTTCTCTAAATTATCATGACGTTTAATGTGTCCAAAATATTTAACTTTTCTCTGTTTAATCCTATACTACCAAGATATACAAATTCGTTGACCTCCTCCACTAACTTGTTATCTGTCCTCATTACATTGCTCCTGTTCACATTTTGCTTCATTAATTTTGTTTTTCTTACGTTGATCTTTAAACCTGTTTTTCTGGCATTTTACGTTATCTTGTTTGTTTTATCTTGCATATCTTTGTACCTGCTTATTAGTAGACAAATGTCATCGGCAAAGTCAAGGTTCTCCAGTACAATGATGAGGGTCCACTGTAACCCTCTGATGTTGCCTCCTTCATTAACTAGTCTGCTGCTAAGATAAATAATGTTGGTGATAGTACACATCCCTGCTTCACTACTGTTTGTACCCTAAAGCTGTTAGAGGTGTGTTCTCCGCAGATAACTTTGCACTGAAAACCCTCGTATAGGGCTTAGATAACATTCACTATCTTACGAGGGAGGCCCTGCCATCTTAGAATTGTCCACAGTGCATCTCTGTTGACACTGTCGAAGGTTTTCTCGAAATCTATGTCACTCATTTGCCTGCTCTAATATTTGTCTAAGTACAAATTTGTGGTCTATGCATGATCTTCCTTTCCTAAATCCTGCCTGCTCTTTCCGAAGTTTTCCCTCAAGTGCTGGTACAATTCTGTTGATGATCATTCTGCAAAATACTTTACTGGTGAGTGGCAGGAGGGTAATGCCTCTCCAGTTCCCGCAGTCTCTGAGGTCATCCTTCTTTGATAGCTTTACTATAAGACCAGTTTTCCACTCTTCTGTGGGTTTCTCTAGATCCCAAATATATTGTAGTATCCGGCAAAGTTGTTTTTGGTGTTTCTATCTCTTCTACTTTCAACATGTCAGCAGCTAATTCATCTTCACATGATGACCTGTTTAATTTTAGCTTCTTTATTGCCTCCTTTACTTCAATTAATATTATTGGTCCTGTATTGAAGTTTAATTCCGTTTTTGCTTCAGGTATGTCTATTGTTTGTGCTGCTTGTGTTCTGTTTAGCAGGGTGTTAAAGTGTTCCCTCCATCTTTCCATTTTTTTCTCTTTCTCCACTGACCAGTTGTCCCTTATGTGTCCTTACTGCACTCTCACATCGTGTGCTGAAGTTACCTGTCATCTGCTTTGTGATTTTGTATATGGTTTTCATGTCATCTGCATATGCTGCTTTCTCTGGTGCTTCTGCTAAATTGTCATAGTATTGACGTTTATTTTCAGGAACGATTTCTTCACTTCTTTGTCTTTTTGTGCATAATTATTTACGACTTGTTCTTTCGGCCTTTTTTATTTGGTGCTCAGTAATTTATTGTCCAAATAGATCGACACGGCACATGGGCATTCGTTAACTGCATATACATGTGGTTTCAAAGGAGCAGACATTAAAGTTCAAAGTTACTTCTGTCAGGCGAGTGCAGACGCAAAACCCACTGATGAACTTGGGATTTGATTTTTGATTATTTTAGCTGTTTTTCTATGATGGTAGATATATTTCTCATGATCTTATATTTTTTTCCTGCCCACAGTTTTTTTTAAATATTTTAATTGTATTTTGTCTGTGATTTTAAATACATGTATTTCTCCAACTTTCTGATCTTTCAGCTGGTCTTCGTTGTACGGGTTACATGTTTCTTCAAAAAATCACATCTCGTTGTTTGCAGCTGGATACTGTTTGTGTTTCATCTATTTGTTATTCATCAACTCCTTCTCCCGTTGTTTTACCTGCTCTAATTGGCCCTGATCAGTCCTCGGAGGTGAGCAGTTATAATAAACAGTTTCTGTACAGTTAAGACCTGTCTGTCAACAAAAGGGAAGGCAGTTTTGGACGTCTGTCCTGGCGGCCGTCCAATTTATTTGTGAAGAAGAAAAATACAACTGAGATTGTATAAGAACCGTCAATATTTGAAATTCACTGCACGCAGTGTCACTCAAAACCAGATTAACGATCTCTGCCGCTGTGGTCCACAGCTCGATTATCCCTGTGGGTTTTTTCTTTGTTTGTGCTGGTGGTTCTCAAACTCTTCTTATTCTGTGACGTACCAAGACTTAACAAAAAAAAAAGAAGTAATGTTCAGACTATGTAAAAGGATGCGAAGTTGCCGTGAGTACTGGCGGGCCAAAGATGGACTATACTCTACTTTCTTACTTGTGGAGTTAATGTTGTATTAATGCAGTCTACGTGGCAGAATACGGTTTAAATCAGGGATCGGCAACCTACAAATATCTTAAGAGGTTAAATGGTATGTCTGTGAGTGTTCGGCGGGTTATATTTATAGCTAATCTTCTTCTGTCTCCCTGGAACTGTTATCTTTTGCTCTTTGCAGCCGTTGCTGTGGAGATGTTGAGGCTGAGCATAGTGCAGGAATTGGGAGCGGGTCATGGCAGCTAATATTTCAGTCCCTGATTGGAACTAAAAAAAAAAGAAAAAGGCAAAGGGGTTGTGCAGTACTTCTTTAGCAGACTCCACCATCCACGGTGACTGCGGCGACCCCTACTCCATTCGTTATCCGGGCTAGACCTGTCACTGGAGGTAACAACGGAGAGGAAGAACAGGGTAGCGGTCAACTATGATTAGACAGCCATGACGCTAGCACATCAGATATGGGTCTCTGATTGCCAAATCACACAGCGTCTTCGTTCCCTCCCTCTCTACGAATAATAATAACAGTACCCTTCCAAGACGGTCTTCTCTAAACTCTCATGACGTTTAATGCCTCACACTCTTCCCCAGTGTTAAAATTAAATCTATCTGGCCTTGGGGAGTCGCCACCAGATCTTTTTCCTATATGACCTTCAATGTTGCTGTTTGGGTTTCTTGGTATGTTTCCAGAAAGTAGTTTACCATTGCTTTCCTTCCGGGCAGTAACTGTACTAGTTAGTGATCGTAGCCATTGTCCCTACGTTGAGATCATCTGCCTACCATCATAGAATGGTGACTATAACCAACATTATCTGTTGACTGGTCTCCCATTCCATCCACCACCACCTGCTCCCATGGCTTCATGTCACCCTGATCAGGTGACGTGAAGCACACTTACCTGGAGAAAATAATCCATGACACTAAGCAACTACCGCTCTCTTTCAGGGCGAACCCAGAAGATGTAGACTCTGAAAAGTAGATTAAGGTCACGCCTAGTCTCGTTTTAAGAATGATAAATGCGTCATGGATCTTCAGAAAAGTAGGTCATTTACCACGGAAAATGAAAAAAGTAATAGAGCAACAAAAAGTGCAACGTGAACATCTTGAAATAAGGATAGAGAAAACAAAATACTTTGGCTCGCAGTAAAAGACATCATGTACTGAAGACAATACTAGAAGGAAAGGTGGAAGAGACAAAAAAAAAAGAGCGAGAGGTAGAAAGAGATGTAGACGGGAAGATAAGCATACAAGAGTGGTTAGGACAAAGCCTTCATGAGCGCACCATCAAGATGAGGTGGGAGAAGTCTTTGGAGATTCATAACCGCCAACCTTCGTACCGAAGACCGCACATGATGATGATAATGAGTGTTGGTTTGCCAGATCTGCTAGCCTTGCCATTATTCCATTCTTTGCCTTTGCTCATAAAATATTTCAAATTATTCATTCAAAACAAAAAGAAACGAGAATACTTTGCTTTGTTCTTGTTTGCTTTCAACGGAAGAACACTGAAACACTGAGGATAAAACAAAATTGACAGGTTTAGAAATTCAAATCGTTCATGTACAGCTCTTAAAGCTGACTGCTTGATCAGGGTCGGCGAGCCATAGCTGTCCAGGTCCCTCTTCTGCCTTTTAGTGGCACTCCTGAAAACAGACAGTTGCCTGGTCAAAGTGAATAGGGATAACAGGCAGGAGACGAACCCCGGTTCTAGAAAATGTGTACAGGCAAAGTCTAATGTATATGGCCAAAAGGCGCATAACTGTTCATCATCATCATCATCATCATGTGCCGTGCCGAATGGCGTTGGCTATTATGCCTCTCCGAAGTACACTATCTTTCATGCAGGCCATCAGCTCAGTTGGTGATCTCCTCTCACACCATCTCGTCAGACTCTCCAGTACCATTTCTCTCGGCCTTCCCCCCTGGCTCTTCTTCCCTCTATTTTTTTTTCTGTTGTTACAAACTTTTCAGTGTCTTCTCCTCTCATCTGTTACATAACTGTTACACAACGCAGCTAACGCTCTTTTTGAGGCAAACGAAGAAGAAGAAGAAGTGCAACTTTTAGCTTTTAATTATATTTTTTATAAACTTAATTGCCACTCAGAAGTTTGCTAGCGAGAATGAAAAAAAAGAGCAATTGCTTCTGAGACAAGGGAAAAAAAATCAGTCATTGTGAGAAGTCTGAGAAAAGCATTGAGCAGTAAAAACAATTCACTCTCAAAAAATGAACTCAAATGGCAAAAACTTCTTTGCCTTGATTTGCTTGGACGGACAAAAACAAAACAAAACAAAACAAAACAAAAACAAAACACAATAGTTTCTTTGTATTTTTTATTTTTCTTGATTGACGCATGTGTACATGTTCATTCCATTAACTCTCTAAGGAATTACCGCCCCTGTTCTGAAACAATTTGTCTGGTTTTTCGAAATTTTCTTCAGAATTATTTGTTTTTGTGAATTGTGCTTCAGTACTGAACAGAAGCGCGGTTCATTTGTTCAATCGAACTTTTCATATGTCCCACTGAGACACAACAAAAACCGTTTTTTTTTTCCTTTCCCGATGAGTTATCTGTGTCTGCTTCATGAAAACCCACCAGCAAAACGTACATTGCTGAAAGTACGGACTATATATCTTTGTTACTCTTTGACTGTCACTCTGCCACATGTCACTCTTTGACTATCACTCTGCCAGATGTCACTCTTTCACTATCACTCTGCCACATGTCACTCTTTGGCTATCGCTCTGCCATATGTCACTCTTTGACATGTCACTCTTTGGCTATCGCTCTGCCATATGTCACTCTTTGACTATCGCTCTGCCACATGTCACTCTTTGGCTATCGCTCTGCCACATGTCACTCTTTGACTATCACTCTGCCAGATGTCACTCTTTCACTATCACTCTGCCACATGTCACTCTTTGGCTATCGCTCTGCCATATGTCACTCTTTGACTATCGCTCTTTCACATGTCACTCTTTGGCTATCGCTCTGCCATATGTCACTCTTTGACTAGCGCTCTGCCACATGTCACTCTTTGGCTATCGCTCTGCCACATGTCACTCTTTGACTATCACTCTGCCAGATGTCACTCTTTCACTATCACTCTGCCACATGTCACTCTTTGGCTATCGCTCTGTCATATGTCACTCTTTGACTATCGCTCTTTCACATGTCACTCTTTGGCTATCGCTCTGCCATATGTCACTCTTTGACTATCACTCTGCCACATGTCACTCTTTGGCTATCGCTCTGCCACATGTCACTCTTTGACTATCGCTCTGCCATATGTCACTCTTTGACTATCACTCTGCCATATATCACTCTTTGACTATCGCTCTGCCATATGTCACTCTTTGACTATCGCTCTGCCACATGTCACTCTTTGGCTATCACTCTGCCACATGTCACTCTTTGGCTGTCACACTGCGACATGTCACTCTTTGGCTATCACTCTACCACATGTCACTCTTTGGTTGTCACTCTGCGACATGTCACTCTTTGACTATCGCTCTGCTACATGATTTTTGTTTCCCCTTGTGATTTTTTTTTGTTTGTGCTGACATTTCCAGTACAGATTAAGATATACTTTTTCATTATTCAAACACTAGCTAAGCTTTAAAGCAAATTTTTTATTTAAATCACTATTATTTATTTATATTTAAAATCAATATTATTTTTCAGCTTTTCTTGATACGGTTATATAAGCGTATAAGCTTTCTAATATTCACGGCAAAGCATGACAACAACATTTTGATTCTGGCAATAACGCTCTAAACAAATGTTACAGAAACCGAGCACAAACAAGTGACATAACTGAAATATAAATTCGTGTATGAACAATGGATATAATACTTTTGTCTCTGAAAACCTTCTTTCTAGAGAGATAGTTCACTTGCCTCAGAAAAAGATACTACTATATATATATTTTTTTCTTTTCTTTTCTTTTTCTTTTCAGCTTCTGGGCCCTTCCTTTCTCATCCCCCCTCCCCCTCTCCACAACACTCAGTCAACCATTTGCATGTCCCTTGCGGAACTTTGCCTCCCTAACATCTCTCCTGTAGTCCTCTCGGTTGTGAGCAAGATGGCCTGCTGCTGATGCATCCATTCGCAGATCATCAATGATCCCCAACGCTACCACAATCAAAATTCTCCCTAGGTAAAGACCCTCTTGGTGAGGTTTAAAAGATGATTTATTTCATCTTTCTCCGATGGTAATGGAACGATGAACTGCATCTTGCAATGGCTCTGGAATGCTGTCGTATAAAGTGTGCTTTTACAGTTGCTCACTTGGAAGTTCCAGATAAACTCAGAAAGCAGACTGCTAACTGGAGCCCGGAATGCGAACTTCTAAATAGAACCCAGAAAGCAGACTTCTCAATAGAACTCAGAAAACAGACTTCTTAAATTAATAGAACTCAGAAACCAGATTGATAAGTAGAACACAGAAAGCAGACTTCCCAATAGAAGAAACAGACTTCTCAATAGAATCTAAAAAGCAAACTTCTGAATAGAATACAAAAAGCAGACTTCTCAATAGAACCAAGAAAGTAGACTTCTCAACAGAACCCAGAAAGTAGGCTTCTTAAACTTACATAACCAAGAAAGCAGCCTTCTCAACAGATCCCATAAAGGAGACTATTCATTTGGCTCCACCACCTTCGCGTACTGTCGTACACCACAATGTCAATCAACTTAAAGAAGAGCAGCAACTTTAATCCCAGCATATATCAATAAGATATATAAAAAGAGATACATAAAACAACATGGATATCTCCAGATGATAGAACTAGAAACCAGATAGACCATTTTTGTATTAGAAAGCAATACAGAACATCTCTCATGGATGTAAGGGCTTATAGGGGTGCAGATGTCAACAGTGATCACAACCTGTGCATAGGGAAAATAAAACTAAAATTGAAAAGTCAACACAAGAAATCAGTACACAGAAAGATAAACATCCACAGCATACAAGAAGAAAATACTAACATTAATTTCAATCAGGAACTTGCCAATCATTCCAAAACACCCAGTGAAGTTGAGGAGATAGGTATAGATGAGTTATGGAATTCTTACAGCACAGCCATAATCACAGCAGCAAAAGTAAGCGCTGGATTGGAAAAACCAAATAGAAAAGCATGGATATCAGATAAAACATGGAAGTATATACATGAAAGACGAGCAGTCAAATTAAACATGTTGAATGCAAAAGCAGATCATGAAAGAGATTCGGCAAAAGCAAAATACAAAGACATAGACAAGAAAGTAAAAAGTTCAGCTAGAAGGGATAAAAGAGAATACATAGACAATATGGCGAAAGAGGCAGAAAAAGCAGCAAAAACAGGAGACAGCAAAACTTTATATAACATACAAAAGAGGCTAACAGGTACTATTACATCTAAAGAAAGACCAATCCTTAGCAAAACTGGAACACTATTAACATCAAATAAAGACCAAAAGCAAAGATGGGCTGAACACTTCCAAGAAATACTCAATCGACCACACCCAAAAGAATTGTTAAACCTTGAAACTGACTTACCAGCCCCACAACTAAATGTCAATCTAGATGAAATTAAATTGCATGAAATTGAAACAGCAGTGAATTTAATGGCTAACAACAAAGCTGCAGGTGAAGATGAAATAACAGCCGAGATGCTAAAAGCTATCAATAGTGACAACATGAGACAACTACAGAGAATGTTTAACAAGATCTGGAAAGAAGAAAAGGTCCCTTCTAATTGGAAGAAAGGAATCATTGTTAAAATACCAAAAAAGGGCAACCTTAGTGACTGTAACAACTGGAGAGGAGTAACTTTAATATCAGTTGTGTCAAAAGTATTTTGCAAGATCATTTTGAATAGACGTTAAAGATATAGTGGATACTGCAATGAGAGAAGAACAAGCAGGATTTCGAAAAGGGAGAAGCTGTCTCGACCAGATCTTTACTCTCAGAATAATACTTGAAGAACATATTGAAAAGCAGAAACCATTAATACTGAATTTCATAGATTTTAAGAAGTCATTTGATAGCATACACAGAGATTCATTATGGAGAATTTTATGTCTATATGGAATACCATCTAAAATTGTCAACATCATTAAGGACTTATACAATGGATATGGTTGTGCAGTCAAGACAGAAGAAGGGATGAGTGAATGGTTCCAGATTGAAACAGGCGTGAAACAAGGATGTATACTGTCTCCTTTACTTTTTGGGATTACAATAGACTTCATAATGAAAAAATGCTGCACAGGTAACACAGGTATTGACTGGGTACATGGGACCCAACTAGAAGATCTTGATTTTGCTGATGACATAACTCTTATCAGTAATAATGTGAATTCCATGCAAGAAAAAACAGATAGCCTATCGTCACTGGCTAGCAAAATAGGACTTGAAATTAACAAGGACAAAACAAAAATAATGAAAATTCCCATCAATCAAAATGGAAAAATACACATAGAAGGGACAGATATTGAAGAAGTCAATCAATTTGCATACCTTGGCAGCTACATAGACCAGGATGGTGACACTAGAAAGGAAGTTAGGATCAGAATTGCAAAAGCAGCATCAATCTTCAAGAATCTTGAGAACATATGGAATTCAAAAGTTATAAGCACAAAAACCAAGTTAAGACTATTCAATTCAAATGTAATATCCACCCTCATTTATGCATGCGAAAGCTGGAAAACAACTAAAGAAATAGAAAAGAAATTAGACTCTTTTGAAAACAAATGCCTAAGGAAAATACTCGGCATCAAGTGGAATGAATTCAAGAACAATGCAGAGATAAGACAGATGACTGAACAACAACCAGTCTCACGGGTGATCAGGAAAAGGAGATGGACATATGTTGGTCACTTGATGAGAAGAAATGATCAGAGAATCCCAAAACAAGCTATCAAGTGGAACACAACAGGCCGAAGAAAAAGGGGCAGACCGCGTGAAACTCTGAAGAGGACATTATTAAGAGAGGCCAAGTTAACAGGCATAAAATCCTTTGTTGAGGTTGAAAGACTCGCCGAAGACAGGAAAAATTGGCGAACTACTTTGCGAGCCCTTTGTGACGTCTAACGGCACGGGAAGGATATAAGATAAGATAAGATAAGATATATCAATAACAGGATATTCCACCCCTAGATAAGGATATTCTACGTTTAGATAAAGGATATTCTACCCCTAGATAAGGATATTCTATCCCTAGATAAGGATATTCTATCCTTAGATAAAGTATATTCTACCCCTAGATAAGGGATATTCTACCCCTAGATAAGGGATATTCTACTAATAGATAAGGGATATTCTACCCCTAGATAAGGATATTCTATCCCTAGATAAGGGATATTATACCCCTAGATAAGAGATATTCTACACCTAGATAAGGGATATTCCACCCTTCGATAAGGGATATTCTACTCATAGATATTCTACCCTTAGTTAAATGGTATTATACCCCCAGATAAGACTAACTACTGTGCTACTAGTTTGAACCTGAATCTCTGAAAGGTCAGTATTACGCTCCCCAGAGGTCCGTGCGCTTGACGGCCGCCTATCAGGCCTAATGTCTTGTCTCCGGGAGTAGCACGCAAGAAGTGAAATGAAATAGTGGCCAATTAAGTTTGCGGACAGAGATTATTTCTCCGTCGGTCTGACATTATTGTCTTAACTCCCCTCCCTCTACTCCTCACTCCCTCACTCCATCCAACCTCCTCCCTTCAACAATTGCTACATAATGCATGTTATCTCTCCGTATGTGTACACCACTCAGAATGTTACAAATTCTAAGTCTGAACTCTAACCCTACCAAGACTGTTTAAACAAATTTCGAAAAAAAAATTGCTCTTTTTTAAAAATAACCACGCTCATATAGATTTGTTCCGTGGTCGGGTTTTTCAGATTTTAAACTACTATAAGTGCTAAAAATAGGCATCATGTAATTCCCGAAAAAGCATAGCGAGTAAGATTTTTTTATTATTACACAATATGTTCGTTGATATATTGCCACATGCTTCGTTTATATTAAAAAACGGTGTAACTTTTTAACTGTAAACGTTTTATTTGCGCATGTCCAGTGACCCATAAATGTTCACACATTAGCGTGGTTAGCAACTGAATGAATTGGATGTTTTCAACCACTGTTCTTGAATGTACCCGAAGTAGATCTAGACCTATAAAACGGACTGGACTGATTGACTGATTGATCTTTATTTCAAAAGGGTTAAGAATTGGGCACGCAGGCCCGTCTGACATTCTGCCCCTTATCATACATCTTTTACTCTATTCCAGACATTCTACACATATGCTGTTCATGTAACACACAGAATTAACATTGAAGCTCTCTATCTCTCTCTCTGAACCTTAAGTGCCCAGGGCACATGGGGCTTCCGCAAGGGTTTTCCACAAATGCCTGTCCTTCGCCTTTTTTTCTGCTCTTGCCCAGGTGAGCTCAACATCCTTTCTGTTGTTCTTCTCCATGTCTCTTTTGGTCTACCCTTACTTCTGTTCCCCTGTGGTGTCCATCTTAGTGCTATTTTTGGTTGTGAGTTGCAGTCATTCGGAGCACATGTCCCAACCATCGCCAGCGTCTTTCCTCAATAATTGTTGTCAGTGGTTTCATCTGCATTACTGCTAATAAGATGTTATTTCTTATGGTGTTTGGCCAAAATATTTTTCTAATTCTTCGTAAACATTTAGTCTGGAAAGAATTCAACTTGTTTTCTATGGTTTTGGTGATTTTCCAGCATTCACTTCCATAGAGTAGTACACTTAGAACATTACTCTTAAATATCCTGATTTTCATATTTATGCTTAGTTTTTTTATTTCCATATAGTCTGCAGCATTGCAAAAGCCTGGTTTGCTCTAGTAAGTCTGCTGTTGATGTCCTCTGTGCTGCCTCCATTTTCTACTACTCTGCTGCCAAGGTATACAAATTCGTTGACCTCCTCCACTAACTTGTTATCTACTCTGAGTACATTTCTGTTGTTCACATTTTGCTTCATTAACTTTGTCTTTCCTACGTTGATCTTTAGTCCTATGTTGTTTGCATTCTGAGTTAGCTTGTTTATTTTATCTTGCATATCTTTGTGACTGCTTGATAATAGACAAATGTCGTCCGCAAAGTCAAGGTCCTCCAGCACTGTGTCAAGGGTCCATTGTAATCCTCTGCGTTTGTCTGAAGCTGGGAGACATAAAATATAACATTTACGTTTCGCTCTTAAACATTCAATCAGTACAGAAGTAACTACATACATATATAAATTATTAACTACAAAACAAAAATTTCGGGACTATTCAGAATAAACAATTAACTGTATTCGGTGTATGTAAGAGCAGTTTAATGTAACAGAATAGCAATTCTGTACAGAGACTATTTGTGTATTGCTAATAGTTGTGTTCGCGTAGACCACAACTCATGTCGTTAGGAAAGTACGTGTGCAAAGCACGTCGTTAGAAACGTCCGTGTGCAAAGCCCGTCGTTAAGGGAGTCTTGGTGTGAACGTGGAACTGTGTGGACGTGTTTTTGTCAAGCTGTGTGATTGTCTCTAGAAATGTGGTACAGAGAGCCTTGTCGTTAGAGTTAGTTTCTTTTTTTTTTATTTTCCCTGTGTGAGTTGAGGCTTTTAGAAAGATTGTAAGTATGATTCTTTGTGTATAGATCATTGTAATGTTTTTTCTTGCCCATATGGCGTAGAGTCCCCTCTCGCCGGGCACTGCTAAATGTAATTCTTGTTTAGCCTGATGGCTACGTATACATCTTCACGATTGTCACCCTCATTTCTTGTCCATTAATAAATGTGTGTAGTCTGATGATGGGTTTTGTTGGAGTCCTTATTGTTGACCGGTTTGTTGGTTGAAAGACGGTCAAGTTACGTTGAGTTGTTGTATTTGTATTATTCTGTGGAGTTGGAAACCTGGGTGTCTTGTTGTGTTTTCTTGATGTATAATACAGAAAACTAGGTGATTGTTAACACCAGCAACAAGAAGAAGAGATTTCTAAGATAAACTGTACTCCACCTGTAATCAGTCAATCCAGTAGGAACCCATTTTTGTAAGGAGAAATCCTGCTTAATTAAGATAACTTTTAACTTGTATGATTCATGGAGGCATGTAGATATTATATATCTCAAATAGATATTGTGAACGTGTGTAGTTGTAGGAAGGAGTATAATTTACTTTATTTTTTTAAAATACAGGATGGAAGGGTATTCCAAAGATGAGCAGCAGAATAACTAAAGCTTTTCTTTTAAAGATCAAGTCTAGGTTTTGGAAGACATATGTTGTTCAAGCGTTGGGTGCACTTTGGGCTAAATTTAAACAGGTTCCATAGATAATGCGGGGCATGCTGTGAAAGAATTTGATGTACTAACTTGGCTTTGTTGAAGAGGAACCTGTTCATAAGAGGCAGCATTTTGATACGTTTGTGCTGGTTAGTTGTTTGTGCTTGATCTTTGTCACTAATAAGCTTTACTGCTCGCTTTTGGAGTGAGCAAAGCCTCTTTGTATTTGACACTAGGCAACCATCCCAGACTGTTGAGCAATAGTCTAAATGTGTTTGTATATGTGATATGTAGTATATCTTCCTTGTGTCTTGATCGATGAAGTGCTTAATTTTGGCTAACTGGTATACTTTTTGTGCGATGTATAAATAGTTAGAAGGTTATTTCAGACATTATTTTAGTGAGCATGCGACATATCATCACAAGATGAGATCGTATAAATCTAGATCTAGATCTAGACTTCGCCGATGGTAGATCTAGACCTAAACGATAGTAAGTAGAGCACAATTATCAGCTAAAAGCATCACACTACTGCTTGTTTTCCTAAAATAAAACTCTACATTTATGGAATCTTCATACATGTACACGTTTTTTTTATGCAGAAAAATATACTTTTAACATGGCAATAATTTGTTACATTCACTTTTCCAACTATACCCCCCTCTTTACATATCAAGATCCGCGCTTTTTATCTGGCAAAAATGGAACGTCCGCGGTTTTGGCTCTGGCAGGTGATGAACGTCTTGAGTACATTACCATTATGTCATAGACGCCATACATCTCTTATTCATTTTTTTTTTGGTGCACTAATCTTAGATAACAGTTCCTTACACTGTTTACAAGGAGCAGAAATTCCGGATCTGTTTCTTGTATTTTATGAGAGCTTCATCGCGCGATCGTCCCCCTTTGGGAAAAAGAAACAGCATGTCACTGCTAGTTCTGCTGATTTATATTCCAGTATCATTTTCTTTCTTTCTTTTTTTTTTTTTTTTGCTTTCTTTCTTTCTTCTTGCTTTCTTTGTTGCTTCTTTCTTTCTCTCTTGCTTTGTTTCTTTCTTTTTTCTTTCTTTGTTTCTTTCCTTCTTTCTTGCTTTATTTTGCTTTCTTTCTTTCTTGCTTCTTCTCTTTCCTTCTTTCTTTCCTTCTTTCTTTGCTAATCTAAACTCTGTATGGTCATATGTTGTAGCTCACCGTAGAGGGAAATTGAGAGCGCCCCCCCCCCTTCACCCCCAAGGGGATCTGCATAAAACGAAACGAACTACCTGGAAGGGGGGTGGGAAGGGAAGGGAAGGGAGGGAAGGGTAGAGACAGCATAGGACAAGAATGATGTACAAAAACCTTCTGAAATTTCGTTTTCTTTTCTCTTCTCCAGATTTCATATTAATTCCAGTCTAGTCTTCATAAATGGACCTGGTCAAAACTTCTTCTCATATCAGACAAAACTTTGACGGACACACAAATAAGCGATCCTGCTGACTGTATTAGAACTGGATTCTTGTTCCTGATTTTGTTCTTCTTTCCCTTGGAGCGTGTTCTTTTTGCTAGGGGATGCGGTGAAGGTATGGAGGCAAAGGATCGTGTCGAATGGGGGCAGACAGTTATGGCGGGTATTTTTTTTTTTTAACGAGACCCTGAGTGGAGGTGAAAAGCTGGTGAGGTGGAGTGCTCTTTTAAGGGACTAAAGTTGCCCTTGGGAGTGAACTTGTTAGCGACTAGAGGTAACATTTAATAATTTAGCCAATTGACTTCGTCATCATCATCATCACCATCATCATCATCATCATTATCTTATTCTTCTTCTTCTGTTTCTCTGGAACTATGAGCTGATATTCTTTTGCATTCGATGTAGTGAAAGTACTGAGACACAGCATGGTGTCGGATTGGGAGTGGGTTAAGAGGTTTTTTTACTGCTCGCTTTTGGAGTGAGCAAAGCCTCTTTGTATTTGACACTAGGCAACCATCCCAGACTGTTGAGCAATAGTCTAAATGTGTTTGTATATGTGATATGTAGTATATCTTCCTTGTGTCTTGATCGATGAAGTGCTTAATTTTGGCTAACTGGTATACTTTTTGTGCGATGTATAAATAGTTAGAAGGTTTTCAGACATTATTTTAGTGAGCATGCGACATATCATCACAAGATGAGATCGTATAAATCTAGATCTAGATCTAGACTTCGCCGATGGTAGATCTAGACCTAAACGATAGTAAGTAGAGCACAATTATCAGCTAAAAGCATCACACTACTGCTGTTTTCCTAAAATAAAACTCTACATTTATGGAATCTTCATACATGTACACGTTTTTTTTATGCAGAAAAATATACTTTTAACATGGCAATAATTTGTTACATTCACTTTTCCAACTATACCCCCCTCTTTACATATCAAGATCCGCGCTTTTTATCTGGCAAAAATGGAACGTCCGCGGTTTTGGCTCTGGCAGGTGATGAACGTCTTGAGTACATTACCATTATGTCATAGACGCCACACATCTCTTATTCATTTTTTTTTTGGTGCACTAATCTTAGATAACAGTTCCTTACACTGTTTACAAGGAGCAGAAATTCCGGATCTGTTTCTTGTATTTTATGAGAGCTTCATCGCGCGATCGTCCCCCTTTGGGAAAAAGAAACAGCATGTCACTGCTAGTTCTGCTGATTTATATTCCAGTATCATTTTCTTTCTTTCTTTTTTTTTTTGCTTTCTTTCTTTCCTTCTTGCTTTCTTTGTTGCTTCTTTCTTTCTCTCTTGCTTTGTTTCTTTCTTTTTTCTTTCTTTGTTTCTTTCCTTCTTTCTTGCTTTATTTTGCTTTCTTTCTTTCTTGCTTCTTCTCTTTCCTTCTTTCTTTCCTTCTTTCTTTGCTAATCTAAACTCTGTATGGTCATATGTTGTAGCTCACCGTAGAGGGAAATTGAGAGCGCCCCCCCCCCTTCACCCCCAAGGGGATCTGCATAAAACGAAACGAACTACCTGGAAGGGGGGTGGGAAGGGAAGGGAAGGGAGGGAAGGGTAGAGACAGCATAGGACAAGAATGATGTACAAAAACCTTCTGAAATTTCGTTTTCTTTTCTCTTCTCCAGATTTCATATTAATTCCAGTCTAGTCTTCATAAATGGACCTGGTCAAAACTTCTTCTCATATCAGACAAAACTTTGACGGACACACAAATAAGCGATCCTGCTGACTGTATTAGAACTGGATTCTTGTTCCTGATTTTGTTCTTCTTTCCCTTGGAGCGTGTTCTTTTTGCTAGGGGATGCGGTGAAGGTATGGAGGCAAAGGATCGTGTCGAATGGGGGCAGACAGTTATGGCGGGTATTTTTTTTTTTTAACGAGACCCTGAGTGGAGGTGAAAAGCTGGTGAGGTGGAGTGCTCTTTTAAGGGACTAAAGTTGCCCTTGGAAGTGAACTTGTTAGCGACTAGAGGTAACATTTAATAATTTAGCCAATTGACTTCATCATCATCATCATCACCATCATCATCATCATCATTATCTTATTCTTCTTCTTCTGTTTCTCTGGAACTATGAGCTGATATTCTTTTGCATTCGATGTAGTGAAAGTACTGAGACACAGCATGGTGTCGGATTGGGAGTGGGTTAAGAGGTTTTTTTTCAGTCCCTCGATAGAAGTAAAATGCTGTGGAAGATGGGGGGGGGGGGTGTATAATACTTCCTAAGCATGATATCACTGCTATGGGGGTCTACGACGATCCCTGTCCCGTTACCCAGGCTAGGCCTGCTTACTGGGGGTATTAGCAGAGAGGTGGGGCAGGATCTTGGTCGGCTGTGGGTTCGCCAGTCCTGGCGCTAACATGTCAGCTATGACTTCCTGACTGCCAAATCAGACAGCATCTTCACCCCCACCCCCGTTCTAATTGCTTCCATTGTTAAATAATAGATTATCCCAGTGACGGCAAGTGTTCGATAATAAATATCCCAGTGACGGCAAATGTAAGATAATAAATATCCCAGTGACGGCAAGTGTTCGATAATAAATATCCCAGTGACGGCAAATGTAAGATAATAAATATCCCAGTGACGGCAAGTGTAAGATAATAAATATCCCAGTGACGGCAAGTGTAAGATAATAAATATCCCAGTGACGGCAAGTGTAAGATAATAAATATCACAGTGACGGCAAGTGTTCGATAATAAATATCCCAGTGACGGCAAGTGTAAGATAATAAATATCCCAGTGACGGCAAATGTACGATAATAAATATCACAGTGACGGCAAGTGTAAGATAATAAATATCCCAGTGACGGCAAGTGTTCGATAATAAATATCCCAGTGACGGCAAATGTACGATAAAAAATTTCCCAGTGACGGCAAGTGTAAGATAATAAATATCCCAGTGACGGCAAATGTACGATAATAAATATCCCAGTGACGGCAAGTGTAAGATAATAAATATCCCAGTGACGGAAAGTGTACGATAATAAATATCCCAGTGACGGCAAATGTAAGATAATAAATATCCCAGTGACGGAAAGTGTACGATAATAAATATCCCAGTGACGGCAAATGTAAGATAATAAATATCCCAGTGACGGCAAGTGTTCGATAATAAATATCCCAGTGACGGCAAATGTACGATAATAAATATCCCAGTGACGGCAAGTGTAAGATAATAAATATCCCAGTGACGGCAAATGTACGATATAAATATCCCAGTGACGGCAAGTGTAAGATAATAAATATCCCAGTGACGGCAAGTGTAAGATAATAAATATCCCAGTGACGGCAAAGTGTACGATAATAAATATCCCAGTGACGGCAAGTGTAAGATAATAAATATCCCAGTGACGGCAAGTGTAAGATAATAAATATCCCAGTGACGGCAAGTGTAAGATAATAAATATCCCAGTGACGGCAAGTGTAAGATAATAAATATCCCAGTGACGGCAAATGTATGATAATAAATATCCCAGTGACGGCAAGTGTAAGATAATAAATATCCCAGTGACGGCAAATGTACGATAATAAATATCCCAGTGACGGCAAGTGTAAGATAATAAATATCCCAGTGACGGAAAGTGTAAGATAATAAATATCCCAGTGACGGCAAGTGTAAGATAATAAATATCCCAGTGACGGCAAATGTACGATAATAAATATCCCAGTGACGGCAAGTGTAAGATAATAAATATCCCTGTGACGGCAAGTGTAAGATAATAAATATCCCAGTGACGGCAAGTGTAAGATAATAAATATCCCAGTGACGGCAAATGTACGATAATAAATATCCCAGTGACGGCAAGTGTAAGATAATAAATATCCCAGTGACGGAAAGTGTACAATAATAAACGCACCAGTGACGGCAAGTGTACAATAATGAATACCCAAGTGACGCCAAGTGTACAGTGATAAATACACTAGTGACGGCAAGTGTACAATAATAAATTATCACAATGACTCCAATATTGAAATTAAAATCTACATTAATAAAGCTCGATCGTTGTGTATTTGCCTGCGTTCAGAGTTTGGCAACTACATTAAGCTACTCCGTCACAGACGGACTTCTTTATCAGTAACTTCAGTTTCCACAGTTATACTTTCGCTGACCTTGTGTATACGTTTATTCACAGATCTAAATAAATACACTTAGCTCTGTTATTTTTCGTTTCATGTGTTTATCCTGCGTTCAGTGTTTAAGTTTTTTCTGTGTCTCGACTTCCGGTGGTTTCTCTAAAGACTTCCTTCCTGTTAGGGATAAAAAAAAGGGGGGGGGGTAGGGGAAGAGCCTGGCTGAATCTTTTGAGGGATAACCAGAGACGATGCTTATCATGACACTTTGTCTTCAGTCACACCAAACCACGGTGTGGTTATTTGAGATGTAAGGGCAAAAAAAAAAAAATACTTACTTTCGTTTCCTTACTTGGGAGCTAATGTGTGTGAGAGAATGTAAGAAACATTTAGTGTTAGTAACTGTTCCCCTTGAACGGAAGTTTTAAATTTAAACGTAGGATTATGAATAGATCTTGAAAATCTTGGCCAAATAAAGAAGTTAAAAAAAAAGAGGGCAAAAAAAAAAAAGGCTCACGACAGACAAATTGTTATATAGAGTAATGTAGCGGAAGCAGGTGGTTACTAGTTGTCGAAAGAAGAAGAAAAAGGGGGAGGAGAAGAAGCAGAAGAAGAAGAAGAAGAAGAAGAAGAGAGAGGAGAAGAAGAAGAGGAAGAAGAAGAAGAAGGGGGAGGATAAGAAGAAGACGATGAAGAAGAAGACAAGAAGAAGAAGGAGAGGGGAGGAGGAGGAGGAGAAGAAGAAGAAGGGGGAGGAGAAAAAGAAGAAGAAGAAGTGAGAGGAGGAGGAGGAGGATAAGAAGAAGAAGACGATGAAGAAGAAGACAAGAAGAAGAAGGAGAGGGGAGGAGGAGGAGGAGAAGAAGAAGAAGGGGGAGGAGAAAAAGAAG
This sequence comes from Achatina immaculata, assembly GCA_009760885.1. NCBI lineage: Eukaryota > Metazoa > Mollusca > Gastropoda > Stylommatophora > Achatinidae > Lissachatina > Lissachatina immaculata. The sequence continues at coordinate 9,211,078 of CM019695.1, read as the reverse complement.
AAGTGAGAGGAGGAGAAGGATAAGAAGAAGAATACGATGAAGAAGAAGACAAGAAGAAGAAGGAGAGGGGAGGAGGAGAAGAAGAAGAAGAAGGGGGAGGAGAAAAAGAAGAAGAAGAAGTGAGAGGAGGAGGAGGAGGATAAGAAGAAGAAGACGAAGAAGAAGAAGACAAGAAGAAGAAGAAGCTACATTCCAACCGTGCACAGAGAAAATATGGCCGTATAATAAGATGGACAAGAAAACATCCAGGACTCTCTTCTTTTTATTAAACATTCACGCCACATACACCCACAGACACTGCACATCCGCACCCACTTCACGCCCTGAAAAAATGGAAAGAACAAGCGGTGCATAAGAAAGAACTCTGTGCACATTATTGCCAGTGCATTATGGGATAATCAGACATTTATGTGAATATCGGTCCCGGGTGTAAGGAGCTACGCTTGATTATATAGCGTGTGGATGTTGGAGGGGGGAACAAAAAAACCCGAACTTGTCGCTCCATAACAGAGAATGAAGGTCTCCAGACACACGAAACCCACCCATGTACTTTGCCAGGAAGTGTCTGACCAGTACATGAACCCAACGAGGGACATTCATCTTGTGTCTTATAGACAGGCGACAGCCAGGGCGACAAGAACAGAACCGACTCCGATGTCACATGATCACAATACTGATGGCGGATAAAGCTAGATAGCCTTTACTTCAACATTTTCATAGAGTTTTTTCTTCACAAGACACATTTTAGGCAAACCAACTTCTGCGTCCATGAAATCATAAATATATATATATATATACGGGTGTCTGAGTGGCGAAGTGGTTAGTGCACTGGTCTCTCATGACGAAAGTCGGGGGTTCGAATCCGGCCGGAGGAACCCCAGTCACCCAGCTGTAGAAATGGGTACCTGACTTCTTCTGGAGTTGGGGAAGGAAAGGCAGCCAAACGTGATGCTGACCATATCACCCTCTAGTGTTCTGGCAGGTCAAGGAAAATATGGGCACTAACACCATATCCCTACGTGCCTCTAAAGCATGACAGGATTACCTTTACCTTTTTACCGTATATATACAAACAAGCAGAGCTGCGTGAAACACGACAGACAACAAACTGCTATTTGGTCCAGATCAAAACCTAGAGAAAGACAAGGACGCATACTCGTGTAAAACATGTCGGTGCAAGTTTACTTTTAGAATTATTGGGAGGAATATATTTTCTCAGGTTGGTTGCAGACCAACAATCCTTGGCAATGTACTACCGTACTCGAGGCCAAACTAGCTCACCCCATCATGACCACCAACCCAGGTTCTCCTCTCCTTGGTATATTGTTTGCTAATTATTCATTAATCCTGAGGATTTAGTCAATACACAATACAATGACATGCAGTACAAAATCACCAAGTCAGAAATTAGGGACACGGCATTTTTAATCTCACTATACGCCACAACAACGCATACAACTAACACTGACATCAACATGACATCAAGACAGGTGGCATTATAATGGTATCATACGATAATGCCTTCTCATGTTGCATTATTGAAAACCTGATGGACCTGGGGCCCCGGACTCTACTGACCCTATACGTGGCCTACACTACGAATCTAATGTGCAATGGCACTTACTCCACGCAGCTACCGCTGCCATGACATACCTCTATATAACCGCGTTGCTGCATCACGAGATCAATCTACATGAAAGCATAATAACGAATCAAACACGTTGCCCATCCAATGTACCTATCAATCGCACTGAAAATCATGTCCATATTGATACGAAGACTCGCCGAAGGCAGGAAAAATTGGCGAACTACCTTGCGAGCCCTATGTGACGTTTAACGGCACGGGAAGGATATAAGATATAGTAAAAGTAAAGGTAACCCTATCATGCCCTGAAAGCACATAGGGATATGGTGTTAGTGCCCATATTTTCCTTGACCTGTCAGCACACTAGAGGGTGATATGGTCAGTATCACGCCTGGCTGCCTTTTCCTTCCCCAACTCCAGAAAAAGTCGGATACCCATTTCTACAGATACTGCCCCCCTCCCCCCCCAAAAAAAAACAACAAAAAAACGCATAACTACTGATAACCCAACTTTAGATATTCTATAGCTTTTCAAATTGTATACAATAATACCTAAGGGTTTAAACACTCACCTAACAGAAGAATTTCATTGACGAATCTTTGAGCATTCAAGCCTCCTTCAGTCTGCACCAATGGACTCCTTCCGTTGAAAGTGATCATTCCCCATACCATTACACCTCCACCACCGTGCGGCGGAGCTTCATCAACGCAATATTGGGCAAAACGTTCATTTGGCCTACGGTAGAGCCTTCTCCGCATATCATGGCGGTGCAACAAAAAGGAAGATTCGTCACTAAACCAGACACGTCTCCATTGATTGTCAGTTGTCCAGGGCCGATGCTGGTTGGCCCAGACAAGTCGATTTTGGCGATGACGTCTCGTTAAGACAGGACCTCGGTGAGGTCATCGTGCCACCAGTCCAGCTTCATGCAGTCTATTCTGGACAGTTTGAGCAGACACTCGACGTCCTGCAAGCAACGACTAGGCACTTGAGGAAGCTGTTGTAAACCTGTTTCTGAGGTGATGGACCAGAATAAAGCGATTATCAGCTAATGTTGTCACCCTGGGTCGTCCACTGCGGTGCCGGTTTTCAACTGAGCCAGTGGCTTGGAAACGGTGCCAAAGTCGACAGATGGTATTCTGCTGCACGTTTAAATGCCTGGCAACCTGATTTTTACTTTCGCCTGCTTGCAGGCGACTAATAGCAATGTTTCGTAATTTTTGCGATAGACGCGCTATAATTGTCTGCTTGAAAATTAACTGAATTTGTTTGTGTAACCTCATCCTTTTATAGGGTTTCATTTGCGTGGGAAGTGAGTTGTGCTCACCACAAAAATCACGACTTTTCCATAAACGCAACATGAGTTATGGTAAACAAAATGCATGATTAGCAAGGGCAGCTACTGCGTTCTGCCTATACACGAGAATAGCAAAACTCAGGCTAAATCATGGACCTGATATCTTGGTGACAATTTTTGGTTTGGTTTGAGACACCCAGGAAAAAAATTTTTGTCATAACATATAAAAAATGAAGCTTATATAAGCTATGCGTTTCTGTTTTTTAAAATTTTTTTGGACAGTGTATAAATCCCCGTAACAGAATACCCATCACGTGGACGATGACGCTTCGGTCAAGGTCGTACACCACTCGATCTAAGCGTGCATCGTCCACACCCTCCCCGCTTATTTTCCTCATCGTTATGGACTAGATAATGAAGACTGCCACCGAAGACCACCCCAGAGGAATAACATGGGGGCTCATGAATCGCCTAGAGGATTGCGACCTCGCAAACGACATTGGTCTACTCTCACATACCCAAAGAGACATACAAGAGAAAGACAAGATAGCATTTACAGAATAGTCAGATCAGTAGGTCTGAAATATACAATATGGAGAACCAGTTGGAGAATCGAAACCAAGATCTGAGGCAAGACGTCTTAGGAAAATCTTAATAATACACTGAAAAGAACGTGTGCAAACGAGGAAGTAACCAAACGAACGGGCATTGAGAACATTACTAAAGAGGTCAAAGACGAAGGTGGAAATGGCTGATCAAGGTCTAGGAACTTCTTCATGTGCTACAGACTATATACAGGAAAATTTCCACCAGTTTTGATCAAGGTCCTGGACCTTCTTCATGTGCTACGGACTATATATAAAAAAAATTTTCATCAGCTTTGGTCAAGGTCTAAGATTTTGCTCATGTGTTACAGAGACTATATACAAGAACATTTTCATTAGTTCTGATCAAGGTCTAGGATTTTGTTCATGTGCTACATGCTATTTAAAAGAAAATTTTCATTTCTGATCAAGGTCTAGGATTTTGTTCATGTGCTACAGAGACTATATACTAGAACATTTTCACCAGTTTTGATCAAGTCTAGGATTTTGTTAATGTGCTACAAACTATTCATTCATTTCATTCATTTGCATGTCCCTTGCGGAACTTTGCCTCCCAAACAGCACTCCTGTAGGCCTCTCGGTTGTGAGCAAGACGGCCTGCCGCTGATGCATCCATTTGCAGATCATCAACGATGTCTTGCAGCCATCTTCGCCTTGGTCTTCCTCTCTTTTTTTTCCCATTATGTACCCTTCCAAGGCGGTCTTCTCTAGATTATCATGACGTTTAATGTGTCCAAAATATTTAAGTTTTCTCTCTTTAATCCTCGTTACTAGCCAGCCTTAAATATTAAGCTCTTATAGTATAGATATATTTGTTCTTTTTTGTGTCCATGATATTTGAAGAACTCTTCTGTAGCATTTACATTCAAAGGCATTTAGCTACAAACTATACACAAGAAAATTTCCATCAGTTTTGATCAAAGTCTAGGATTTTGTTCATGTGCTACAGAATATATACAAGAATATTTTCATTTTTGATCAAGATCTAGGAATTTTTTTCCACTGCTACACAATATATAAAAGGAAAATTTCCAGTTCTTGGTCCACTTCAAGGAGCTTGTTCATGTCCTGCAGGTTATATAGCAGGAAAAGATTAATATTCTGTAAAGAAGAAGGAACGGGTCAACAGGACCAATGTACTGGCTGTGTTAGCCAAGATTAGCTATATAGACTGGATATTATTACAACTACAACATAGACCTAACAATACTACAACTACAAAATAGACTGGACCATACAACAACTATAAAATAGACTGAATGAATCAACTACAAAATAGACCAAACGATATTACAGTTACAAAATAGACTGGACGATACAACAACTATAAAGTAGACTGAACGAATCAACAGCTACAAAATAGACCGAAGGATACTACACCTACAAAATAGACTGGACGATACTACAACTACAAAATAAACTGGACGATATAACAAATGTAAAATAGACTGAACGAATTAACAGCTACAAAATAGACCGAACGATACTACAACTACAAAATAGGCTGAATGAATCAGCAACTACAGAACAGACCGAACGTTACAACAGGTGTTGTCACAAGAAATCTATAAAAAATAGTTTGGAACTTTATTACTCGAGCTGTGATGTATGTAAGACTTAGAGCAAAGATTTGCTGGGGCGCTGTAGCTCCATGTACGCGTCTTGGTCACAGAGAAAAGAATGGCTTATCGGTTCTCCCTGCATAGAATAATCGAAGGAAAATAAGGATATGAGAAGGACAAATGTTATTGTTGTTCTTACATTATTTAACAGACGGAAACAACGCAGGAGAAAGCAGGGTCTATATAGAGCCCTCGCTTTTTGGGAACGCGTTGATAATGATGATGATTATGATGATGATGATGATGATGGTGGTGGTAGTGGTGGTAGTGGTGGTGGTGGTGACTGCGAAGTGAGGAGGAAAATAAGAGGGGAGACTTAAATAGGAGAAACAGAGGGAAACCTGTAGTAAAAAGGAGGAAGAGATCAGAAGTGAATTTCAGAACATGAGCCAGACAGCATGGAAACAGCGAGGAAAAGGAAGCAGATAAGGAAGAGAACATGCAATAATAAACGAATAAAGCAACTTGTAAGACAAAAGTGCTGATGAAGAAGCGGTAAAAGGTGAAGATGCTGTCCATTTTGGCATTGAGCGATCCCATAATTGACCAGGACCCCGTCCCCACCTCATCGTTTGTACCCCTAGAAACAGGCCTAGCAGGGGTCGCCATAGTCCCCATCTCACCCCCTGGTTTTTAAATTCCCACTCATGAACTGAAAAAATAACCGCCATCACCCGCTCCCAATCCGACGCTATGCTGTGTCTCAACACTTTCACAGCATCGGCTGCAAAGAACACCGACTACACGAAGAAAGAGCAAGTCTATATATACTAAATGCTAAGCAAAAGGAGAAAGTCAATCCATACCAGAAAGTTTCAGCAAATATTGCTTACCTGCCTCAATGTTTTCTGTCGGATTTTCCTGTTTCTATCTGTTCTTACAACCAGCGTCCAAAAAAAACAAAAATAGACCAAAGATGATTAAATTTGTTGCCATACTGTACCACTTCCACCAGGAATTCTCAGTCAGTGACCGACAGACTCCAACTGCCGGAATACTGATCTTTTTTTTTTACAATTATAGATCAATGTGAGTCTGTCAGTCTCTAGTTCCAACCCCCCTCTCCCCTCCTCCTCCTTCTTCTTTTTCTTATTGTTATTATTATTAATTATTATTATCTGTCTGCTTACGCCATTAGCTCGCAGGGAGTCTAAGACATGGGTAGAGAGCAAGGTGAGAGGCCCGGGTAGCTGTCATGTTATGTTTCCGCAGTGTGTCCTTAACCCCCATCTATCCATGTTTTTCTTGGTCGTCCTCGCGCACTATGTCCAGATGTTTTCGACTTGTATGCACCTGGAGCTGTTCCGGATTCACGCATAGCAAACGCCGGAAGCACTTAACTCTCTAATTTTCAACGCAGTCCTTGTCAGATTATATGTCTTACATTTCTCTTATATTTCTCTTATATTTCTCTTATATTTCTCTTGAGCGTTCAAAGATCCACCGCCGGCTCCCTGGGCCTGTTGCAGCTTCACCAGAGCCTCGTTTGCCAGGAGACTTCCATGGTGACCCAGGTTGGCGTTCACGTCTAGCGCTTCACCTCAGTGGCACATGGCCACACAGTACTTCCGTTCCCCCCCCCCCCAAACTTAGCAGTACCCCCACTTTATGTCTTCTTTTCGCATTTCACGACCCCAAATGAAAGCCTAAAATTCACTCCACGTGGGAGATAGGAATTCCTCACTGTTTGAGAATCCCTGGTTTAAATGTGTTTAGCGAATCCGGTTATGTAGAGCATGCGTACAGCTGTGGGGTTTCTGAGTCTCCCGTTTCGATCCACTTGCAAGAAACCTACTTTCAGCTCCATACTTGCACTGTTTACGGGGGGTTTGAGGTTCATGAGGTTCTTGAACCCCATAAACCTCATCTCAAATAAGTTGCCGATATTTACGCCGGTCTTTCGCAAGTTGCTTGTTACGTCCCTGGTTCCAGACTTATTAAAACCCTGCCCCGGGCAACCTAGAACAATCTTTACCTCGCTTCCTGCACACACTAAGAAATCCCATGGGGAATCTAAATTGCTGGTGGTTCGCCGCAGGACACGCCCTGGCCTACATCTTATATGAAGGATAATAAAGCTGGGGCCTCAATTTTCGTGTTTCTGAAAGCAGCAACGAAGTTTAATTTAATGCAAGACTTTGATTCAGTATCTCTTTCGCCAAAACGCTGAAGAAAGGTGTCTTGTGGTTTTTTTTTTCCTTGTTTCCTCTCTTACTCCAGTGTCCTATGCATGGAGAAAATTTTTGTCGCGCGTATTAATACAGATTATCTTCGATTTACAAGCGTTCTAGGTTCCTACCAACTTGTCGGAAGTCGACGTGGTTGCAAGTCTAAAATTACATAGTGAACAAGGCGCGCATGCACTCAAGCGTATATATATGGACATATGTTGGTCACTTGATGAGAAGAAATGATCAGAGAATGCCAAAACAAGCTATCAAGTGGGACACAGCAGGCCGATGAAAAAGAGGCAGACCGCGTGAAACTCTGAAGAGGACATTGTTAAGAGAGGCCAAATTAACAAATCCCTTGATGAGGTTGAAAGACTCGCCGTTTTCCTGTTTCTATCTGTTCTTACAACCAGCGTCCAAAAAAAACAAAAATAGACCAAAGATGATTAAATTTGTTGCCATACTGTACCACTTCCACCAGGAATTCTCAGTCAGTGACCGACAGACTCCAACTGCCGGAATACTGATCTTTTTTTTTTACAATTATAGATCAATGTGAGTCTGTCAGTCTCTAGTTCCAACCCCCCTCCCCCCTCCCCTCCTCCTCCTTCTTCTTTTTCTTATTGTTATTATTATTAATTATTATTATCTGTCTGCTTACGCCATTAGCTCGCAGGGAGTCTAAGACATGGGTAGAGAGCAAGGTGAGAGGCCCGGGTAGCTGTCATGTTATGTTTCCGCAGTGTGTCCTTAACCCCCATCTATCCATGTTTTTCTTGGTCGTCCTCGCGCACTATGTCCAGATGTTTTCGACTTGTATGCACCTGGAGCTGTTCCGGATTCACGCATAGCAAACGCCGGAAGCACTTAACTCTCTAATTTTCAACGCAGTCCTTGTCAGATTATATATCTTACATTTCTCTTATATTCTCTTATATTTCTCTTATATTTCTCTTGAGCGTTCAAAGATCCACCGCCGGCTCCCTGGGCCTGTTGCAGCTTCACCAGAGCCTCGTTTGCCAGGAGACTTCCATGGTGACCCAGGTTGGCGTTCACGTCTAGCGCTTCACCTCAGTGGCACATGGCCACACAGTACTTCCGTTCCCCCCCCCCCCAAACTTAGCAGTACCCCCACTTTATGTCTTCTTTTCGCATTTCACGACCCCAAATGAAAGCCTAAAATTCACTCCACGTGGGAGATAGGAATTCCTCACTGTTTGAGAATCCCTGGTTTAAATGTGTTTAGCGAATCCGGTTATGTGGAGCATGCGTACAGCTGTGGGGTTTCTGAGTCTCCCGTTTCGATCCACTTGCAAGAAACCTACTTTCAGCTCCATACTTGCACTGTTTACGGGGGGTTTGAGGTTCATGAGGTTCTTGAACCCCATAAACCTCATCTCAAATAAGTTGCCGATATTTACGCCGGTCTTTCGCAAGTTGCTTGTTACGTCCCTGGTTCCAGACTTATTAAAACCCTGCCCCGGGCAACCTAGAACAATCTTTACCTCGCTTCCTGCACACACTAAGAAATCCCATGGGGAATCTAAATTGCTGGTGGTTCGCCGCAGGACACGCCCTGGCCTACATCTTATATGAAGGATAATAAAGCTGGGGCCTCAATTTTCGTGTTTCTGAAAGCAGCAACGAAGTTTAATTTAATGCAAGACTTTGATTCAGTATCTCTTTCGCCAAAACGCTGAAGAAAGGTGTCTTGTGGTTTTTTTTTTCCTTGTTTCCTCTCTTACTCCAGTGTCCTATGCATGGAGAAAATTTTTGTCGCGCGTATTAATACAGATTATCTTCGATTTACAAGCGTTCTAGGTTCCTACCAACTTGTCGGAAGTCGACGTGGTTGCAAGTCTAAAATTACATAGTGAACAAGGCGCGCATGCACTCAAGCGTATATATATGGACATATGTTGGTCACTTGATGAGAAGAAATGATCAGAGAATGCCAAAACAAGCTATCAAGTGGGACACAGCAGGCCGATGAAAAAGAGGCAGACCGCGTGAAACTCTGAAGAGGACATTGTTAAGAGAGGCCAAATTAACAAATCCCTTGATGAGGTTGAAAGACTCGCCGAAGACAGGAACAATTGGCGAACTACTTTGCGAGCCCTATGTGACGTTTAACGGCACGGGAAGGATATAAGATATATATATATATATATATATATATATATATATATATATATATATATAAGCCCGCCACTCTTCTGAGAAGTATAAGCCACGGATAAAGTCTCTCTAGCTGCCCCTGTTCTTGTTCTTGGATGTGTTCTCTACTTCCTCCCATGTGTCTGGGCACTTTCATAATTTCCCTTCTGGGCCTCCCTTGAATCCTATTTCCCTGAGGATTTCCATGTCAGTGGCTGCCTCGTTATGCTGGTGCCTGGTCTCCCTCAGTTATGTGACCTAACCCATCTCTATATTCTAGACATAATTTGTAGGTTCATAAGCTCTTTTCCTGCTCTTTTCCCCAGATCTCCTCGTTCCTGATCTTGTCCTGCCATTTGATGTTTGCGATCCTTGTCAGGTAGTTGTTCACGAATGTTTGTATCCTCCGTCTTAATCCTTACCCATGTCTCCGAATCATACAGTTGGACAGTCTTTACACATACTGTATAAACTAGGAAAATAAAGTAGAAATAGCTTTATTACTTAACGTAAGTAGTGACGTTTCGGCGTTAGCCTTAATCATACAAAAACAAACAGGGCGAGGAAATAAAGAGAGGAGATAAAGTATAGGTTCACATGAATCGTATGTTAAAGAAATAATAAATAAATGAAATGAATGAACACTTAGCTCAGTCTTGGAAGAACACAAGTTGAAACTCGAGTCAGCGTTTCCAATACACTATTAGAAATGCGCCCTTTACTTTGTTCAAAATGCATTCGTTCTGAAATGTGCAAAAATATCCATGGTGGAGTGTAGAAAAATTTTTTAAATAGAGACGTGATTTATGATAGTAGATGATGGTAGTGAATGAGGAAAGAAGAGAGAGAGTGAGAGAATGGCAACCTAGCTAAGAGAAGGTGAAATAAATGATTATGGTTGTGGTAGAGGGGTTGTAAAACAATGATGCATGTAGGTTCTAAATTATCTGCAACAAGTGAAGATGGAGCTTAGTGGAGAGGGATTATAATAATGGAAGAGGAGAATGTTATGTGTAGCTGAATAACGAGTTTAGACCATGTGGTTCCAGCCTCACACAGTCCTGAATGTAGCGGCCATTGAAATGATTCGGAACTGGTTTTGAAGCACGCTGGGTGACATCGTACAGATGTTTCTGCATGCGGTCCGCTAGTCTGAGGCCAGTTTCACCAATATAAATTATCCTGCATCTGTTGCATACGATAACATATATTACATTACGGACTCGCATGTGAATCCCTCATGAAGAGTGAGGATAGTTTTGGCAAAGGTGATTGTTTTCGTTTTCCAAACTACGGGGCAGGTAACACAGCGAGGGCGGTTACATTTTCTAGTGCCAATATATGCAAGGTTACGCCTCAAGTGGCTGTGGACGAGGATGTCATTGAGATTTGGCTCACGCTTGTATGCTAAAAGGGGTGGATCAGAGAAAACGTCACGAGTGTCAGGGTCGAGTTGGATTAGTGGCAGATAGCGATAACGAATTTTCTTAACCATCTGACTATGCAGGTGGAAAGGAAATACTGACTTAACTCTGTCAGATGAGGTAACAGGTTTGTTTTTTGTTCTGAATGCTTCTTTGCGGCTCACTTGTTGAATACGGTTGTAAGCTTTACGAAGGACATTTTCTTGGTAGTGGCGATGACGGATAAAAATTCTAATAATTTGTTGGACTGATCTATAAAGTCCAAGTTATCGTGACATATGCAGCGAAGATGGATGAGTTGGGAGTATGGGATGGAGTTCTTACAGGCTTCAAGATGGGAGGAGGTGTAAAGTAAATAGGTGTGGCTGTCAGTGGGCTTGTAAAATACAGAGATAACAAGTCTGTTTGTGCCAATAGATATGTTAATGTCTAAAAAGTTGACAGACTTGTCAGAAATTTCATAAGTGAAATTTTTGTTCTTATTAAGTGACATGGCGAATTCAGTACATTTTTGTAGCTCATCCTGTGGCATACTTGTGACTCCAATGTCATCATCGATGTACCTTTTATAGAATTCTGGAAGTCTGCCAGTGTAGGTTTCCAATAATTTAACTTCTAGAAAGCCCACAAATAAACATGCATAACTGGGACCCATTTTCTTTCCCATGGCGACACCACTGATTTGTTCAAAGTATCCGCCGTTGAATTCGAAAGAATTTAGGTTTAGTACTAGCTGTGTGAGTCTTACTATGATATTAGTGTTAATGGTGGGTGAGGGTCTGTGTCGAGAAATAGCCGAGTGCTAAGAGTCCATCCTCATGGGGGATCGAGATGTAGAGGAAACAGACATCAATGAGAAAGACGTGATAGGAGTGGTATGGAGAGAGTGCGATCGTTTCAAGAGTTAAGGCGTGATTCCTAGTTTATACATTTTGGTATCACAGCTTTACTGCAGTGCCTAGTGTATAGTTGTATACTTATGCACTAAATATTGTGTCTTTACACATAAGAGTAGCAATGTACTGTATTGACATAACTCATGAACACTGGTTCGTGCGACTGAGACTAGAGGAGAACACTTAAAGCACGGTACAAATGAACAAACTAAATCTCTCTCTCTCTCTGAACCTTAAGTGCCCAGGGCACATGGGGCTTCCGCAAGGGTTTTCCACAAATGCCTGTCTTTCGCCTTTTTTTCTGCTCTTGCCCAGGTGAGCCCTCTATTGCTCAACATCCTTTCTGTTGTTCTTCTCCATGTCTCTTTTGGTCTACCCTTACTTCTGCTCCCCTGTGGTGTCCATCTTAGTGCTATTTTTGGTAGTGAGTAAATACGAGACCTAAATGAAAATCTTAAACTTGCGATAGAAATTTTTAAGCATCATCATCATCACCAAGTTAGTTGACAGAATCGTTAGCAGTGAACGCACTGAACGTCTTTGCAGGTGGCAGCTCGGTTCCAACGAGCTGCATGGCATCACAGAAGCAGACTAAAGACGTCCACGAGGACAGAACAACGATCTTCAACCCCTAGGTGTAAAACCTTGTTGAAATTCATTGGCGAAAGAAGACTGAGTTACTGTGTGCCATGTCCGTCAATGCAGCAATGTTTATGAGTAGAGTAGAAAGCCCAGAACTGACCTGCTTTTTTCTACCCGTAAATCTGACCCTCCTTGATCCAGGTCTGGCATACCGAGTGGTGAAATCAAAGAGTCCGTGTTAGAAATTAAATCCATTATGATAGAAAACTCGTCGAGTGTGGCGGCTGAAATTAGCCGTAGTCCTAAGCACCAGCCACGATCCGGTACGCCACAACCTCCCTGTTATACTCTGTTGATAGCCCATTCTGTTTTCATCCACTTCAGGCCCCGCTTTAAAAAAAAGGGAAAACCCTCTTTTCCTCTCCCTTAAAACAGGGTAAGCTCTCAGTGCTACGGAGTTAATGCATCGTCTTGACTCTCTGTTTCACTGAGGCTGAAGCGGAATACGTTTTATATTAAGAGACAAGTGGAGTGGTTGTTTCTGAGGACTGAGCACGCCAAGTCAAAATTCTGCTCTCATGACTTACACATAATACGTACTGTTTTATTATCGGCGAGTCTCAGTCAGTCAGTCATTTACATGTCCCTTGCCTCCCTAAACAGCTCTCATGTAGGCCTCTCGGTTGTGAGCAAGATGGCTTGCTGCTCATACATCCGTTCGCAGATCATCAAAGATGTCTTGCAGCCATTTTCGCCTTGGTCTTCCTCTCTTTCTGTTTCCCATTATGTACCCGTCCAAGACCGTCTTCTCTGTATTCTCATGACGTTTAATGTGTGAGTCTAGGTACGTTTAAAATGTTCTTGTCCGTACGTTTACAATGTTCTTGTCCGTACGTTTATAATGTTCTTGTCCGTACGTTTACAATGTTCTTGTCCGTACGTTTAAAATGTTCTTGTCCGTACGTTTACAATGTTCTTGTCCGTACGTTTAAAATGTTCTTGTCCGTACGTTTACAATGTTCTTGTCCGTACGTTTACAATGTTCTTGTCCGTACGTTTACAATGTTCTTGTCCGTACGTTTACAATGTTCTTGTCCGTACGTTTACAATGTTCTTGTCCGTACGTTTATACGATACGGCAGAAGAGTAGCCATATACATGTGCGTAAAAATCATCAGCGGTCATTTACACATCATCATCATCATCATCATCATCATTGTCGTCATCACCATCTTCTGGAAATGTGCGAATATCTCAGTCCTACAGCTTTCTGAGAGAGAAAAAGTTGCTCACTCGCCACGTATTTGTTGACCCTGAATAAGAAATTCTGCCAAAATATTGACGTGTATGTGCTCGGAATGCACTCCCACCCCCCCCCCACCCCCTCCCCCGCTTCATTTTGCTTTCACTCGCACATCTGATCTTAATCCTTCATTTATCTTCACTTCATAGCAGCAGATTTCCCGCGTTCATTCCTCTCCGTGCAGGCGTATTTGATGTTTTTGGACAAGATTAGCCATAAATCCGGCACTTGATGGAACGTGACAGCACATTTCTCTGCACGTGACTAACGTGAGCGCCTTCACGGCAAGATCCTCTAACGTGACGACGCGTGTGCGTGAGTGAGTGAGTGACTCTTGCAAGCGGAGAGCCGGTGAGTGATGGAAGGGACTTATAATGGAAACACTGATTCGATTACGGGCGTTTCTGACCTGTATGACAGCCCCGTCATGGCCGTCTCTGCACTTCCATCTTGGCCACCCGTGACTTCTTATTATCAGCACGCACGACTGCAGACTCGTAATCCCTGTCTTTCTATTGACTGGCCGTCTCTGGACGAGAGAGGCATCCTTTGCTTGAGTTAGTCAACTTTATTTAGAAGCTCAGACTTGAGTAAACAGAGAAGATAGTGAAGAATTTTCCCAAAGATGAAGATTAAATACGAACGAAAGAATCAACATCTTTGTCAGTCCACATCCAGGGTAAAAGGAATAAATCAGATATTAAAAGACTCTCCGTCGGGCTCGATCTTGACTTTTTAAAAAAAATTTGTGTTCCCTGTCTTATCTTCGCTATCTGTTTTGCTCTGCTTTGAAAGTCGGAAGGTCTCAACGTGTTCCTGGTAAAATGTTTGTTTTTATAAGCTTCACGAGTGTTGTTGTATTCTTCTGCTCTCGCTCTCTCAAAAGGGCATTGGTTTCGTTGAGTTACTGTTTGTAACTTGGCCATGATATTGGTTTCATTGAGTTACTGTTTGTAACTTGGCTATGATATTTGATCCTTTCTGACCGACACATTTGTACTCGGTATGGAGTAATTATCTGGGGAGGGGGAATCTTTCTTATGCCGTTAAACGTCACACAGGGCTGGCATGGTAGTTCGCCAAGTTTTCCTATTTTTTGGCGAGCGTTTCAACCTCATCAAGGGAATTTATCCTATTACTTTGGCCTTTCTTAACAATGTCCTCTTTAGACTTTCACGTGGTCGACCTCTTTTTCTTCGGGCTGTTGTGCTCCACTTGATACCTTGTTTTGAGATTCTCTGATCATTTCTTATCATCACGTGACCGACATATTTTCATCTCCTTTTCTTCCGATCACTCATGAGAGAGGTTGCTGTTCGCTCATATTCCTTATCTCTGCGTTGTTCTTGAATTCGTTCCACTTTATACCGAGTATTTTCCTTAGACATTTGTTTTCAAATGAGTCTAATTTGTTGTCTATTTCTTTAGTTATTTTCCAGCGTTCGCTTGCATAGTTTTAGGACCTTACTATCTCGACCCTACTATGTGGCTCGGTTTACTAATCTGGTGGTACCGCGTTCAGTCCCAGCAGTGGTACACACCACAAAGGCCCCGGGGTTACCCCAGCCTCTAAAAATGGGTACCAGAGAAATCTTGGAAGGGTAAAGCGGCCAGGCGTGATACTGACCACATCACACTTTCATGTGCCGAAGGTCATGGAAAATACGGGCCTAACACCGTATTTCGCAACATGCCTTAATGGCGTGGAAACGGAAATTTTACCTTTTAATATTTCGATCCCCGTTCAGTTGGCGAAGTCTGCTGTTCTGAGGGATATCATGAGAAGGTAGAGTACGGCTGTGGCCGGCCTAGGTGTGCTAATCAAATTTGCAAGTCAGTTATGAGATTCTGACCGCTGTCTCAGTCAACATGAGTACTTCATGTCTTAGCTTCTCTAACATGGCCATGCAATAATAGAGCATTGTATTTTATACCACCACTCTCATAAGTAAAGGCAGTTCCTATGGGGATTACGTGGGTAGTTCAGAGTGATGTATTGTAGGCGAAGACTGTGATAGATTCTTAAAGTATGTTGTGTAAGATTCAAACACATGTTCCAGAGAAGGCATGGATTTAAGTTCCTGGACAAATCACTCGTCCAGTGTACTGCCAGGGCCATGAGAGAGAGCCAGGCCAAGACTTACATGAGTGTTCTGCCAGGGCCAAGAGAGAGAGAGAGAGAGTTAGATCAAGACTTACATGACTGTACTACCAGGGCCATGAGAGAGTGAGAGAGAGAGAGAGAGAGTCAGACCAAGACTTACATGAGTGTACTGCCAGGGCCATGAGAGAGCCAGACCAAGACTTATATGAGTGTACTGCCAGGGCCATGAGAGAGAGAGAGAGAGAGAGACTCAAGCCAAGACTTACATGGGTGTACTGCCTGGACCGTGAGAGAGTCAGGCCAAGACTTACATGGGTGTACTGCCCAGGTCGTGAAAGAGTCAGAGATTAAAGAGACTGGACAGATTTGGCAAGTAAGTATGAGGCGCATTGACTCTGAAGAAATATGTTATTTTTAATTAGGTCTATTCTTTAGTTTTTTATTATTATTTATATTCTTTCGTCTTCTCCCCTTTTCCTCTTAATTCCCCCTTCCCCCCCCCCCCACGATGATTTCTTTTTCTTCTCCTCTCTAGTCGATCTGACACGTTATTTAGATGTTGCTACGGCGTTGACCTCAGTGCACGAACTCCGTTGCACCGGCAGACAGACTTGCCAGACAGGCTGAAATAAATGGCAGACTGACAATAAACAAGGGGGACATTGCTATGGCTGTGTTGGACAGACTGCGGGAAAATGAAGAGCGGGAATGGAAGAACAATGTAGCTGCGAAGAGACTGCTGGAGCAATGAAAGGTGCTGGCAGGAAATCTGAACTGTGTGGCAGAAAACGCATCGTTAACAATCAACATTTTGACAGGAAAAATTAGCAAACATACTCTTTGGTGGATGCTGCGGCATGCGGTGGAGCATATATGGGGTTGTCCCGAATGCAGTGAAGTCGGAGTCTGAACTTTGAAATTTGAACTTTATGTTGTCTTTAACAGCGCTAGCCATGGTGTTGATCTGGTGTGTGAGGACAATGATTATATCAAGCATACGAAGGAATCGGGTGGGAAAAAAAGATATCAGGAAGCACGTGTCCCACCTGCAGTACACAGGAAGTCTTGAAATCACATTCAGAATGGGACATTTGCGAAGTCACACTTCCATGTTTGTAGAAACTGGGAGATTAGAGGACATGAATGTGTCTCAAACGCAGTCATGTTGATTAACTAGCTAATGTCAACACCCACCCCAATTCCAGTGTTAAGCACAACAAAGTAACAGAAGTTATCATAACCTGACACCCAAATCTTGGTCAGGAGCATGCTTTAACAAACAGAGAGTTGTTTCCCCTTTCATCATGGGTTAAACGTGAAGAGCTCAACATGGTGATGGAGCCTGCTCAAAAGGCACTTCTTGAGTCGACTCTGACAATTCAGGCAAACATTTTGCAGCTAAGATCTCATCCCAGCCTTGATACCTTAGTTTGAAGATGGCGCTGGCTGAAATAGCTCTGGGAGTTCGTAGCTACAAACCTTTGAACAGGTCATTCAGCTACGCTAAAGTGATAAAGCGCAAGAGTGTACTAAGTCTCCCCTCTTCCCCACATAGAAACAATAGGCAGCATGGAGAATATCTGGACCACGGACTCAGATAGGACGTACAACCATCTACCCGCTAAAGGACAAGTCTACTCGTTTTCAGATTGCTAAATTCCAACACACCAGCTGCAAAGACATCAGTAAACCATCCTCTTTAGCTTAAGAACAGGCCACTTCAGACTACTGAGCCACCTGCATCGACTTAAAATGTCTCACACAGACGAGTCTCCATGCGGCAGTGGGCGAGTCCAGACTCCGGAACATATCCTTCAAGAGTGTCCAACCATGCAGACCTATGGCCTGAGGACATGAGCAAGGGGCAAAAAGCTTTGGGGGCTCCTATCAGGATCTGGAGAGGACTGTGGCCCTTGTCCTGACAACAGGGATCAGAATCTGAAGTGACCAACAACTTCGAAAGAAGAAGAAGAAGAAGAAGAAGCTAAATTCCAACAATAATAAAAGCACCCTGCACAGAGAAAATATGGACATATAATAAGATAAATAAGGAAACATCCAAGATAACACATTGGACAAAGAAAATATGGCCATATAATAAGATAAATAAGGAAACATCCAAGATAACACATTACACAGAGAAAGTATGGCCATATAATAAGACGTATAAGGAAACACCCAAGATAACACATTGCACAGAGAAAGTATGGCCATATAATAAGACGTATAAGGAAACACCCAAGATAACACATTGCACAGAGAAAGTATGGCCATATAATAAGATAAATAAAGGAACATCCAAGAAACACCTTTCGCAGAGAAAATATGGCCATATAATAAGATAAATGAAGGAACATCCAAGATAGCACCTTTCACAGAGAAAATATGGCCATATAATAAGACGAATATGGAAACATCCAAGACACTTTTCCTGTTTTATTAAACATTCAAACCACATACACTCACAGACATTACACACCCGCACATACTTCAAGCCCTGAAGAAATGGGAAATGCCCTCATGGACGCAACCAAGCGTCATCGATTTGCCTGAAAATCGCACGAATTTCCAATTAAAGACTTCTGATCAGAAACAGCTCTCCGCACAATTTCTTCTTCTTCTTCTTTTTACGCTTGTGGATTCTCCACGACCACTTCAGACGGGCCAGGTCTGGTATCCCGGGAAGTGTCAGACAAAGCTCTAGAGTTTTAGGCCAGACACAAAATTGTCCGGGTGAGACACAAAATAGTCCGGACGGGAAAAGAGGAATTTCCATTCAAGCCTTCGCATTCCGCTGTTTTATTCTTTCCTTTGAGTGAAAGGATTGCCAAAAGTGCTCCAGTCTCATAGCCAAAGCAGATGGCACGTTTACTAGGGAGTTTTATTCCACATGGTGGTGGAGCCTGCCAAAATAAACTTGTTTCTGCGTGATTTTATTTTCAGGAAAGTATAAACAAACAAACAAACAAACAAACAAACAAACAAACAAACAAACCAAAAAACCCAGTGTAAACCGCTTAGTACAAGACCTAATAATTATAATCATATTCTTGGTGATTTGTTATCATTCGTAGCGTTTCTCATATTCTGATTGCACAAGCTATCATAGCTTTCATCATATTCTGAGAGCGCTAGTTATCAATAGTATTCCTCATATTCTGAATGTATTAGTTATCATCATCATCATCATCATCATTATCATCATGAGCATCATCATGATCAATCATCATCATCATCATCATCATTGTCATCATCATCATCATCATCATCATCGCCTTTGACTCCTTTGAGAGCATAGGCCACGCATAAGGGCTCTCCAGTCATCCCTGTTCTTGGAATTATTCTCTGCTTCCTTCCATGTGCATCCCTTGTCTCTGAGCACTGTCATAATTTCTCTTCTCCAAGTAAGCCTATGTCTTCCTCGTTTTCTATTTCCTTGGGGATTCCATGTCAGTGCCTGTCTTACTATGCTGGTGTCGGGTTTCCTCAGAGTGTGGCCAGTCCACCTCCATTTCCTAGACATGATTTTATTAGTCATTATAGCTTTCCTCATATTCTGGGTGCATGAATTATCATAGCTTTCCTCGCGTTCTGGATACAGTAATCACAGCTTTCCTCATTTTCTGAGTGCACTAGTTATTATAGTTTTCCTCATATTCTGGATACACTAGTTATCACAGCTTTCATAATATTCTGGGTGCACTAGTTATCATAGTTTTTCTCATATTCTGTGTGCTTTAGTTAACATAGCTTTCCTAATATTCTGGATGCACTAGTTATCACCGCTTTCATATTATTCTGGGTGCACTAGTTATCATAGTTATTCTCATATTCTGAATCCACTAGTTACCATAGTTTTTCTCATATTCTAGGTGCTTTAGTTAACACAGCTTTCCTAATATTCTGGGTGCACACAAGATAGTGGGAAGGTTACAGCAATGCCAAGTTTCAAAGTAACTCCACTAAGGCGAAGACCAGGCTGATTTTGCCGGGACGTTCTGCTCAGACTGTTGCGAGAAATGAAGCGTGGAAATGAGGTAAGATCTAAACTATCTGCAGGTCACTAGCTGCGGAAGTGAGGCAGGATCTCAGTCAACTGCAGGTCACTAACTCTGGAAGTGAAGCAGGATCTCAACCAACTATAGGTCACTAGCTCTGGAAGTGAGGCAGGATCTCAACAAACTATATATCACTAGCTGTGGAAATGAGGCAAGATCTCAACTAGCTGTAGGTCACTAGCTGTGGAAGTGAAGGATGATCTAAATTAGCTGTAGGTCACCAGCTGTAGAAGTGAGACAGGATCTCAATTAGGTATAGGACACTGGCTGTGGAAGTAAGGCAGGATCTCAAATAGCTGCAGGCTACTAGCCGTGGAAATCAAGTAAGACTCCTGGACAGCTACTGGTATTGAAAAGGTCTAGTCCTCTTCGTGCTTGCTCCACCAGGCTGATCCTAGTCTGTAATGCTTTTAGCACTTTGGTCCAAACCATAGTAGCGTCATTAGTCCTGTCCAACTTGCTCTATCAGTCTAGTACAACTTGTTCTTACTCTGCCAGTCTAGTCCAATCTATACTTGCTCTGTCAGTCTAGTTCAGTCTATAGTGTACTCATCAGACTCGCATAATCTATATTAAGGACATCAGTTTTCGTCTAATCGATACTATCGCCATCAGCCTCGTATAATCTATACTAGAATCATCAGTCTTGTCTAATCTATACTGCTGTCATCAGTCTCGTCGGATCTTTACTATCGTCATGTCTCGTCTAATCTATACTGTTGTCACCAGTCTCTCCTAATCTGTACTAGAATCATCAGTCTCGTATAATCTATACCGTTGCCACCATCTCTTCTAATCTATACTAGAATCATCAGTCTCGTATAATCTATACCGTTGCCACCATCTCTTCTAATCTATACTAGAATCGCCAGTCTCGTCTAATCTATACTATCGCCTTAATAAGTCTAATCTATAATGTCGTCTATACTATCGTCATAAGTCTCATATAATTTATAATATCGTCATCAGTCCCGTCTAATCTATAATATCCTCATAAGTCTCGTCTAATCTGTAGTAGCGACATTAGTCTGGTTCAATATGTACCAATCCCTTCTGGCAGTGTCTACTTGCCCAGCGTGTCCCAGACGGTTTTGATATATTTTCCCTACGTTGATTATCTCCCTTTTTTCCCTCTTTTCTCTCTTTGTCATTCTTCATTTACGTCTATCAATATTGTGGATGGTAAATATGTTTCTACAGGAATTCTTTCTGAGTGGTTTTTGAACGGGAAATTATAAGGGGAAGAGAAGAACAGTGTTACAACTTACAACTTGTCAGAAGTTAAGAGGAAACATTTCCACACTCTTTCTTCCTACTCCTTCTTCCCTCTCTCTCTCTCTTTCTCTCTTTCTCTCTCTCTCTCTCTCTCTCTCTCACTCTTCTCTTCTCTCCACATCCCAAACTTGTTCATAGCAAGCGTTTTATCCGTCGAGTTCTGAGGTTCTATTGTGGATTCGCCTGTTAGGAGAAATACATTCCTGGGAAGGGAATTTAGGGGGGGGGGGGCTGTGGAGGATGAGAAGTTGAAAAAAAAGGGGGGGGGGGGAATTACAGATCTCTGGGGTTTGAGTTGTTAGTCTTTATATTTGCTTATATTTTGTAGAAGAGTCTGGAGGACTGATAAAACCACATTTTTTGTCTAGAAGACTGATAAAATCACATTTTTTATGTCTAGAGGACTGATAAAACCACATTTTTTTCTGTCAGGAGGACTGATAAAACCACATTTTTTTCTGTCTAGAGGACTGATAAAACCACATTTTTTTCTGTCTAGAGGACTGATAAAACCACATTTTTTTCTGTCTAGAGGACTGATAAAACCACATTTTTTTCTGTCAGGAGGACTGATAAAGCCACATTTTTTTCTGTCTAGAGGACTGATAAAACCACATTTTTTTCTGTCTAGAGGACTGATAAAACCACTTTTTTTTCTGCCAGGAGGACTGATAAAGCCACATTTTTTTCTGTCTAGAGGACTGATAAAACCACATTTTTTCTGTCTAGAGGACTGATAAAACCACATTTTTTCTGTCAGGAGGACTGATAAAATCACATTTTTTTCTGTCTAGAGGACTGATAAAACCACATTTTTTTCTGCCAGGAGGACTGATAAAACCACATTTTTTTCTGTCTAGAGGACTGATAAAATCACATTTTTTTCTGTCAGGAGGACTGATAAAACCTACATTTTTTTCTGTCTAGAGGACTGATAAAACCGCATTTTCTTCTGTCTAGAGGACTGATAAAATCACATTTTTTCTGTCAGGAGGACTGATAAAACCACATTTTTTTCTGTCTAGAGGACTGATAAAACCACATTTTTTTCTGTCTAGAGGACTGATAAAACACATTTTTTTCTGTCTAGAGGACTGATAAAACCACATTTTTTTCTGTCAGGAGGACTGATGAAACTACATTTTGCTGTCTATACAGCTGCAGTCAGAAGACCAAACAATCAATTATGATTTATATATATATATATATATATATATATATATATATATATCAGGTAACGGTAACCCTATCATGCCTAAGAGGTTCATAGGGATATGTTGTCAGTGCCCTTATTTTCCTTGTCAGCACACTAGAGGGTGATTTGATCAGGTCAGTATCACGCCTGGCCGCCTTTCCTTCCCCAACTCCAGAAGAATTTGAATACTCATTTCTACAACTGGGTGGCTGTTTGTTGTTGAGGTAGATTCTAGATATTTGCATTAGAGAAAAAAACAAAAGGTAACAGTAAAGACTAGAGAACCTACAGGACATGGTGTTTGTGGCCATGTATACCATGACCAGTCAGCATCACCCCTGTCAATTGTTGCGTGATTAAGTTCAAGAGGAACCATGTACACGTTTCTACACCTGGGTAGCGGAAGCGTCGCGGGCTGGATTTGAATCGCCAACTTCCCCAGACGAAGGCACTGGGCAGAGCATCAGTCAAAAAGAGAAAAGGGCATCTAAAACTAGAAGCATTCCTTGCAAGACAGGCAGGCGAAAATACATTCAACACATAGCTGTTAGTTTACACAGGAAAACGGTGATCAAGTCTTACATCTTACATTCTTCCCGTGCCGTTAAACGTGACATAGGAATACTATGGTAGTTCGTCAAGTTTTCCTGTTTCCGGCGAGCTTTTCAACCTCATCAAGGGATTTTATGCTCAATACACTGGCTTCTCTTAACAATGTCCTCTTTAGAGTTTCACGTGGTCCACCTATTTTTCTTTGGCCTGTTGTGTTCCACTCGATAGCTTGTTTTGGGATTCTCTGACTGTTTCTTCTCATCACATGACCAACATGTCCGTCTCCTCTTTCTGATCACCCACGAGACAGGTTGTTGTTCGCTCATCTGCCTTACATCTTCGTTGTTCTTGAATTCGTTCCACTTTATACCGAGTATTTTCCTTAGGCATGTGTTTACAAAATACTAATTTGTTTTCTATTTCTTTAGTTGTTTTCCAGCTTTCGCACGTATAAATGAGGGTGGATATTACAATTGAATTGAATAATCTTAGCTTTTTTTAAATCAAGCATACAGCATCTATTTCTAACAGGTTTGAGGGCAAAATGGCAAACAAAAAAAGGAGACTTTATATAATGGACTTCAAGAACAAGGCAGAGGTAAGCGAATACCAACCTGTCTCAGTGATGATCGGAAAAAGGAGATGGACATATGTCGGTCACGTGATGAGAAGAAACGGTCAGAGAATACCAAAAACAAGCCATCAAGTGGAGCACAACAGGCCGAAGAAGAAGAGGTCGACCACATGAAACTCTAAAGAGGACATTGTTAACAGAGGCCAAATTAGTAGGCATAAAATCCCTTGATGAGATTGAAGAGCTCGCCGAAAACAGGAAAACTTGGCGAACTACCATTCGAGCCCTATGTGATGTTTAAGGGCACGGGAAGGATGTAAGATGTAAGATATACGGTGTGCAGTTCTCAATGAGTAATCAGTTTTCTTGAACTAATGCTTTCTTTAATTTCTTATCTAAAGCTTAGTAAAAGCTCTACAGATACCTTGAACCTTTGATAAGCTGGCGAAGACGCTGTCAGATTTGACAATAATCGATCAACATCTGACGTGCTGGCGTCAGAGTTGGCGAACCTGTATCAGACCAAGACCCTGTCCCACCTCCTCGTTGGTACCCCCAGTAAAAGGACTACCCTGGCTAACGGGGCAGGGATCGTCATAGTCCCCATGGTGGTGGAGTCTGATAAAGAAGCATCGCAAACCCTCTCCTTTTTTTTATGGCTCCAACTGAGGGTAGAAAACTGGCCGCCATAACCCGCTCCCATTCCGACTCGATGCTGTGCCTAAACATCTTCACTGCATCGCCTGCAAATAACACCGGCTCGAATAAGGTAACTGGTGCAGTCTACAAGATATGTATATGCAATATTAACTATATATACGTATATCAGCACATATGCTCGCAAATGTTCTTCTAAAATTGGACATCTTCCCCCTGCCTGCCCAATCTTTTTCTGCTCAAATCACAGTATCTGTTATCTTTTTTTCTTTGATTCTAATTGTTATTGTTATCGTTTGTGAAACGTGGGAAGCTAGAAACACCGTAGGCTCTTATTACTGATAAAACACGTTCCTGTGCTCGTAAGAGTTCTTGTTATCACAAACACATAACTCGCTGCTCAATCAAAATAAATACAAACATGCAAAAAACCGAAAACACACACACAAATGGCAAAGCAAACAGATACAAGTAATTTTTTTAAAGTCAACAGAACTGTTATTATCAAGACATGGCCTCTCTACGTCTGGACAGAAGCAAACATTGCAGTTGTTGAAACTCCCAACAAATCGAAAAAAAAAAAGGGCATCAGGTAAGCCCTAGAGATGTTCGTTTGAAATTGTGGATGTTTTTTTTTCCCTCTACAGAAGGCTTCTGTGTACGAGAGATTGGTTCAACAAAGCAAAGAATGGGATTCAGTAATTAATGTCTGGAGATTAAGTGCAAATATTTGTTCTATTATTTCCCAGTGATTCATTTTGTCTATTTTAAGGCGTTCCTTGCTACTGACGAAGCCATATTTGGTTGCGGTTAAAAAAAAAAAAAACTGTGTTGTCATCGCTGTAGTTCCGCATCACGCATTTGGCCAGCTACGTAAATATTGACAGCAAGGATCTGTATGTCATTTTTAGAACCTATTTTTTTTTTAAAAACAGAAACAAGGTCAAGAATGAAAAATGAAATAGAATATGTGCGCACTCTGAGAAATAGCGAATGGCAAAATAACAACCGGATGTGCTTTATAGTGCTTGAAAGATTTGCGTGAAAAAAGTACAAGGAGGAATCTATAGAACGTGTATCTAACATCACGAAATGATTGCCCTACCAATTCTTCTATGCGGAAAGACGACAAGAGGACTGGAGTAATCGTGTCCCTAAGATGAAATTGAATCAAGTTGAATCAAGCGAAGGGACACCAAAAACAAAGAAGTGTCAAATGAACGTTATAGAAATGATTTGAGCACACGGAAAATTTGTTACACTCAGCCATGACAGGAACTGCTGAGCACAATGACAAGCAAAAACGCACACCTGGTTTCTGCCTGCTCCAAAACCGTCTCCTTGGGTGTTTACAGGTAAGATTTCCATGCCTTTAAGGCATACTGGGAGTATAGTGTTTAGGCCCGTATTTCCAAGACCTTCGGCACATGAAAGCGTCATGAGGTCAGTTTCACGCTTGGCTGCATTTACCGTCCCAGATTTCTCTGGTACCCATTTTAAAGGCTGGGTGGACCCGGGGCAGGGGCTTTTTTTTGGGGGGGGGGGGCGTAGTGGTACCAGAAAAAAGTCCCCACTGCTAGGACTTGAACTCGGTACCACTGGATTAGTAGGCCGGAGTGAAACAGTACTCGAGTGCTGGTGGTAAACACGTATGTTGACTGTGTCACATTGCGGTGTGACTAAGTTGTGTTGCACTGAGTGCTGGTGCTAAACACTTATGTTGACTGTGTCACACTGTGGTGTGACTAAGTTGTAGATTAACAAGACGACGAACACTCCCTGTGATGGTATACTCTTCACAGGACAATCCCAAGATGTTCACAAACTAGCACAAAGGTTTTATCACTCAAGACCTCATTTTCTTAGCACTCACACAACCGTTTATTACATGGAACACGATGATGATGAAAATGAATCGAGCAGACAAAATATATCAAGTGACGTCTCCAACAATATAGAATTCCATCACGATTAAGATTCTGGGCTGCTAGCTAGCTAGCTAACGCTAAGTTTGCGCCATGAGAATCAACAAACTTTCATCTATCCACACACTTCAAACTTACACTAACTTGCGCAATAACATTTCTAGCAAGACGACACTAACACAACATCCACGTTTCACAGTCAAACTCCGAATAGTTTGAGTTGAAACTTTCGTCTCACACCCAGACCACAAAACATACTTTTTGTGCGAGCAAAGGATGAACTTGAAGTCAAGGACAAAACAATCTAGAAGATTTTACAAAACATACAGCCGTCATGAGCCATACGAATGCTTTCGTCACTGCCATCACCTCCATCGTCACACTGGTTGTGGTCATAGTGAAGGCACCGCTGGCTTCCTGGATTGTTCTGGCCGACGATAATGCTGTGAGTGCCCATTTACTCCCTTAATGTCATACAACGGACCCATATGCGTAAAAATACACAGCATTTGCTTCACTGGAGTTTTCACTGGCGAGGGCGTTGGCCTCAGCATTCACGGCAAGTGGATTCTGCTCCCTGCTACTCTAGTCAATCCTGACAATGAAAGAGAAGATCCCGGCTCCCCTGAATGCTGGAGGCACAGGTACCTATTCCTCGCCGGGGTGGATGTTGTTGGGTTCACAGACCTGCTTGATGACATCTTCTTCTGCATGACCCATCCATGATTCTCCCCCTCTTTAGCCTGTCACCCTTTTCTTTGAGGAGTTCTTGGTGCAATGGGTGCTTTTTTTTTGCCTGCACTTATCTCGAGGCAAAGCATGCGCTTTCCAGGTCTTGCTCCTGTGATAGAAAAGAAAGTGTATAAAGTTTAAATGTTTGCAACACGTTCTCTAGCGTTCCTTAAGGCAGCTCGATCCTACACAAAGTTCATGAAAGTCTTTGTCCAGACTGTTGAGCACATGAGATCGAATGAAGAAGAAGAAGAAGAAGAAGAAGAAGACATTGTTTAAAGTGAATCTGATTTTTTTTTTACCTACATCGTTGAATACATTGTGTTAACGTTCATGAAACACATCTATCGTGTAAAAATGTTTCATTGTATTTTCTGATATCTTATTTCTTGCAGAGACTGAAATGGAATCGGTATTTGTATGTACACACACGTAAGACTCATATTTTCATTTTTTTATGGTGAAAGAGAAAGAAAAAAAAAACCTAAGGTAGAACGGAAAGATGATGTATGGCAGAGATAGAACAAACGAAATTTACTTTGAATGCGAGAAGAACTGGGTATGTAGGTTCGTTTGACACCCTTTTAGGTTTCAGATAGATAGATAGATAGATAGATAGATAGATAGACAGACAGATAGATAGATAGATAGATAGATAGATAGATAGATATAGATAGATAGATAGATAGATAGATATTGAAGTGGCTAGAGACTGGCAGATGACGTAGGAACTTTAAACCAGTTTAGGCGTGCAGACGCTACAGGGTTACAGTCTATTATTTTTACAGGATCTGAACAATCTTCTCATGTTCGCTCTCTCAGGGAATCCCAAAGTTTTATTTATAGCTTAAAGATGCTGGGTTAGTTCCGACTCTCTCTCTCTCCACCTCTCTCTCTCTCTCTCTCTCTCTCTCACTGTTTATTCTTCTTCTAGCTCTTCTTGTTTTTATTCTGCTTCTGTTTCTCACTTTTGATGGGTTTTTTTTGTGCTGTTGTTGCTGTTGCTCTTGTTGCTTTTTTTGCGGTTCTTGCTGTTGCTGTAGTTGTTCTTGCTATTGTTGTTTTTGTTCTTGTTTTTGTTTTTGTTGTTCTTGCTGTTGTTTTTGTTCTTACTGCTGTTTTTGTTGTTATTGCTGTTGCTGTAGTTGTTCTTGATATTACTGTAGTTGCTGTTGTTGTTGATGTTGCTGTAGCTGTTGTTGTTCTTGCTGTTGGTGTAGT